>CM040122.1:53604471-54022187 GCA_022559845.1 Amorphophallus konjac
TATGTGAAGCAGCAATTACCGGCAGTTATGATGCAAAGAAACGCCCTAATGCAAGGCGCTGATAAGAAATGAAACGCCTCAGGGAAGGGCGTTAATCCACAGGCAATATTATGAGCAAGCGGCAGACAGCAGTTATGGTAAAAGACGCCCTGGAAGTGGGCGTTAATCAATAAAACACGTCCCTGGGAGGGGCGTTAAATAGCAGACGATGTGATGAGTAAGCAGAACACCAGCAGATGCAATAAACCCACGCCCTGAAAGGGGGCGTTAATCAATAACACACGTCCCTGTGGGGGCGTTAAATCAAAAGACGCCGTAGTGGAAGGCGTTACTAAGCAGCAATTGACTGATCCGGGGAGTGTGCAGGGTGCACAGTAAGGGAGAGGGTACCGAGGGTACCGAGGGGAAAGGGCACACGAGGGTGCCTGAGGGGAGAGGACACACGAGGGTGTCAAAGGGGAAAGGGCACACGAGGGTGCCAATGGAGATGGTAATCAATAAAGAAAACAGTGGAAGTCCCACCGTGATCGCCAATTTGTAGATCGGATTAAAATCCGCTTTAAATTTGAATAACAATAGGGATGGTGAAAGCAATAAAATAGCACGAGGTGCTAATGGGGAAAAGATGTGATCGCCAGAGACACGAGGGTCTCAAGAGGAGATGAATAAGGGGAAAGTGATCGCAATTACCTAGTGAAGATGGAAACGCGGGATGGTGTGGATTTTCTCCTCCAACTTCAATCGGCCGGCCGATGAAGTGGGTTTTCTTAGTTGATTACCTTGTAAAAAAAAAGACAAGAAAGAACAAGCAAAAGAGAAGGATCAGCCAGAGTGCAATAGTATCAATCCAAAACTATCATGAAAGGATGAAAAGACATAAAGGGCGCACCTCTTTTTTTTGTTTTGTTTTAAACCCCTAGCAGAGAACTAGGGAAAGGGTATGAAAAATGATGCTTAATGAAATAACGAAATAACGACAGGGTGACAATGATGAGATGCTAAGAAGAGATGAACGAAACAAAAACACGTTAGATAGAGCCCTGCTCTCCCTGACGAGAGTAAAGGGGAACCGTGGAGATGTTGAAAGGATGCAGAAGGATGTAGAAATCAACAACAGGAGGATGGAGAAAATCTAATGCTTCGAACGCCTTCCTTCTGAATGTTTTTAACGTGCTCGTGGAACAATTAACCTCTTAACCTTTTTTCTGATCGAATGAGATTTTCTTTTATAGCTTCAATTGGATGTGATCAAACAAGGAAGTGATAAGAACAGGCAATGAGGCGTCCAGGGAAGGATCAAGATCGAGCAAGAGTCCATGGATGGTAGGGAACTGTGAGGGAAAGATGGAAAAAGGAAGGACTCTGGAGTGAAACACGACTTAAGCCAGGGCGTCTATTTATGAATTGACGACCTGCACAGAGACGTTTCTTGAAACACGACCTATGAAAAGCCGTTTCTTCCTGGATTTAATTTTTGGAAATAAAACCTTCTTCGTTTTAGCATCAAGGGAACACGCCTGAGATAACGGCGTTTCTTAAAAAACACGCCCTGAGGAAGGACGTTACTCAGAAAATGCTTTTATTTTGAAAATAGATAATTCCAGAAATTAACGGATAATACCAGGAATTGACGCCC
Source organism: Amorphophallus konjac (assembly GCA_022559845.1). Lineage (NCBI taxonomy): Eukaryota > Viridiplantae > Streptophyta > Magnoliopsida > Alismatales > Araceae > Amorphophallus > Amorphophallus konjac. Next base: position 53,606,108 of record CM040122.1, read on the forward strand.
TCACATATGGTCGTCCCTTCTTTTGAAACGCCCTATGACAGGCCGTTACTGTTTAAAGTAACGCCCTTCTTCAGGTCGTGAATCACGAAAAATGCAGAAAAAAATGCATAAAATTCACAAAAATAGAAAAACTTCATGTTATAGGAATATTGAAGTCCACTTGGGGCGTTATCATAACGACATGAGATTTGATCAACATAACGTCAATTTTGGCGTGTCTACAACGGGTTGGTGCCAACGCGAGGAGAAGGGTTGATTCCCCCGATCCCGGGTGAAAGGTCCGGCTGGGGTATTCTTCGTCAGTGCCGATAGAATGTCAAGGGCTGACAGGGTTGATTTGTTTATTGAAGTATTCGTTGGTACGGGCGAGGGTTAGTAAAGGAGGGCTGGCTCCTCCTCCTTTTCTTTCCCTTTTTTTCCTCTTTTCCTTTCTTTTCTCTTTCTTTTCTTTTCTTTTCTTTTCTTTTCTTTTCTTCTTTTCTTTTCTTCTTTTCTTCTTTTCTTTTCTTTTTTTTTTCTTTTCTTCTTTTCTTTTCTTCTCTTCTTTTCTTCTTTTTCTTCTTTTCTTTTCTTCTTTTTCTCTCTTATCTTCTTTCTCTTACCCTTTTTTTATTTTTTTCCCTTTTTTTTTGAAATGCACAGTGAATAATGACAAACCATCTGAGCAGTCGAAATGCAAGTTTGCCCGCTGCGGGGCGAGAGAATGTATTATTCATTGAAGGGGGGAATCGGAGCGTGGTACAACCTCAGATGCCTACCATTAAGGGGTGGAAACTGGACCTCCCCCCGATGATCGACTATCACATACGCTCCGCCTTCATAAACCTTTTGGATTACATAGGGTCCAAGCCAATTCTCATTCAGCTTACCCTTGGGGTTGGAAGCCATAACTTCCCTCCTTTTGACCATAACGAGGTCACCCTTCTTGAATTCACGTTCCTTGACGAGCTTGTCGAAGGCGCGAGCTATGCGGGTCTAATAGACCTGGATGTTCTGCTGGGCTTGGAGCTGCTTCCCCTCCAAGTTGGAGAGCTCTTCGAGCCTTCGCTCGACATTTGTTTGGTCTTCTCGGACCAACCCGTGCTGGATTGCAACCCGAAGGGAGGGTATCTCCGGCTCGATGGGGTCGATCGCCTCTGAGCCATATACCAGGGAAAAGGGCGAACAACCCGTCGGAGTTTTGTAAACAGTTTGATATGCCTAGAGGGCCTCATACATTCTTTCTTCCCAGTCCCTTTTGTTAGAATTAAAAATTTTGGAGAGGAGAGTACAAAGAGTTTTTTTGAAAGCTTCAGCCAGACCATTGGCTTGCGGGTTGTAGGGGGTTGACGTCCTCCAGTCGATCTTGTACTTCTCTGCCAGCCGATAGACTTTTTGGTTGCGGAAGTGGCTTCCATTATCCGAGATGATTCGGTTTGGCGTGCCAAACTGGACTATGATATTGCGCCGGACAAATCTGGCGACGATCTCCCTAGTCACTTCTCTCAAAGCAACGGCTTCCGCCCAACGGGAGAAGTAGTCAGTCGCCGCCAAAATGTATTTGCACCCGGCGTATGACGCGGGTAGTGGGCCCACGACGTCTGTTCCCCACTGGGCGAAAGGCCAGCTGGGTAGTGTCGGATGCAGCGGCACGGGTGGCCTCCTGGGCACCGTGGCATGCTCCTGGCATTTCTGGCAAGACTTGGCGTACTTGCAGCAATCGTCAAACATTGTCGGCCAGTAGTAGCCAAGCTTCTTTATTTCAATTTTCATCTTTGGTCCCGCCTGGTGTGCACCTGCTATCCCGGCGTGGACCTCTTTCATGACTCTCCAAGCTTCTTCAGTGGATAGGCATCGCAGGAGCACTTTCCATTTGGCATCTGCCATAATTCGGAATAGGATCCCGTTCCGAACCTCATAAGTGTCCTTTGTTCTGATCAGCTTGATTTTCTCTTCTCTCTGCTTGGGCAGTTGCTGGTGTTTAAACCATTGCATAAGAGGGTCCGTCCAGTCAGGTAGGCCGACGGCTTCCGCTGCAGCGACCTTCAGTTCTTCTTCTTCTGGCTCTTCTATCATGCTAGGCACCTGAGAGATCTATCAGGCGGGACTGCTAGTGAGCTCGCCAATTTTGCCAATGCATCGGCTTGTGCATTTTCTCCCCTGGCAACATGGCCTATCTCAATGAGGTAGAATTGCTCCATGAGCCGCTTTACTTTAGCATGGTAAGGGAGTAGCTCAGGTTTTCGGACATCAAACTGCCCCTGGACTTGCTTGACGACTAGTAACGAATCGCCAAATACAGCATTTTAATCTCCATTTGCAAAGCGACTTGGAGACCGATGATCAGAGCCTCATACTCTGCCTCATTATTTGTGAAGGGTTTATTGATAGAACAAGATGTATGCAATACTTCTCCCTCCGGGGATTTAAGGACGATGCCGGCCCCTGCCCGTACTTTGGTATGTCCGGATGGGGTTGTTTCCATTCTTGAAGCTCCATCAAAGTGGAGCTATCAGGCGATCTGTTGGACTTGGTCCACCTCCAGTGTTTCATCTTCAGACAACTCTATAGCCAATGGGGAATCTTCAGGCACAGGATGTGCTGCAAAGAATTCGGCCACGGCTTGACCCTTAACAGCCATCTGCGGCATGTAGGTGATATCAAATTCCATTAGCAGTACGGCCCACTTGCCAAGACGTCCCTTCAGGACTGGCTGGGAGAGAATGTGTTTAACTGGGTCGGCCTTGGAGATCAGGCTCACTTCATGGGAGAGCATGTAATGCCTCAGCTTCTTGACTATGAAGACCAAGGCGAGACAGACCTTCTCAATCAGAGTGTATTTTACTTCTGCCCCCACTAGCCTTCGGCTAAGATAGTAGAGGACCTGCTCCTTCCCCTCATCATTGTTCTGGGCGAGCATTGCCCCCAGCGAACATTCGGTGGCGGCTATGTATAGAATAAGCGGCCTCCCCTTGACAGGTGCCCCCAGCATGGGTGGAGTCTTCAAGTAATCTTTCAACCGATCGAAGGCCCTCTGGCATTCCTGGTTCCAGTCAAAAGGTGCATTTTTCATCATCAATCTGTGGAATGGCTGACAGCGCCCTGACAAATTGGAGATAAACCTTCGGATGTAAGCCAGCCGGCCTTGCAGGGATCTTAACTCTCCCAGATCCTTCGGAAGAGGTAACTCCTGAATAGCTCTTATTTTAAAAGGGTCGATCTCGATCCCTCTATACCGGACAATGAAGTCGAGGAACTTCCCACTGGAGACGCCGAAGGTGCATTTCATCGGGTTCATTTTTAGCTCGTACTGTCGGAGTCTTTCAAAGATGACTCTGAGGTCCTTCAGGTGATCTTCTCTTTTCTTCGACTTGACAACCAAGTCATCAATGTAGCATTCGACTTTGTTGTATAGCAGCTTGTCGAATATTTTGGTCATCGCCCGCTGGTAAGTAGCACCGGCGTTCTTGAGGCCGAAGGGCATTCTTTTATAGTGGAATATCCCTTTGGGTGACTGGAAGGCCGTATGAATTCAGTCACGCTCGGCTATCCAGATTTGGTTATAGCCGGATGATCCATCCATGAAGGACAAGGCCTCGTGGCCAGTAGTTGCATCAATCATGACTTCAGTGATGGGCACCGTAAAATCATCTTTTGAGCAAGCTCTATTCAGGTCACGGAAGTCCATGCAAATCCTAATCTATCCATTTTTCTTCTTCACCGACACAATGTTGGCTAACCACGTGGTATACTGGTTTTCAGTTACAAAATCGACATCTATGAGCTTGTCGACTTCTTTGCAAATTTGGTTTATTAACTCCGTCCTCATGCACCGGGGAGACTGCTTCACCGGTTCTACCTTGGGATCGATGGCCAGAATGTGTTGGGTCACACCGGGACTTAGGCCGGGCATCTCCTTGTAATTCCAAGTAAAACAGTCCCAGAACTCTTGCAGCAACTTGATATATTGTCCCCTCCCCTGAGGAGGAAGAAGGGCACTTAGAAAGGTCAGCCTAGGGTCACCCTCCATGCCCAAGTTCATCTACCGTGGCCTGGCCGCCATCCTCAATTTCTGGCGGTGCCCACAATAGGTCGACGAAATCCTGATCTTCGCCATCTTCTGCTTCAAGGACACTGTAGGTGTCACCCTGCTCAACCTCGTCGGACGATGAGGCTTTGCTGGTATCTCCCGCCTCCAGGCTCGCGGGACGTGGCTTCGAGGGGTCCTTCTGTGCGGGGAAGTGAAGCATTTCTCTGGGGTCTTCTTGGTAATCATGATAGACGGCTCTAGCCGGGGCCGCAGTGATGGATTGCCGCACTAGGGGCAGGTTCTCCGCCGGTGGCCGAGGTTGCGGGTTCTCAGCTGCATCTTCAAAAATCTGGTGCTGGACTGACACCATGTAAACAGCCTTCTCGTGGCTGCATGTCGCATGGGGGCGTGGCGGAGCCACCACATAATCTCCCATTCTGAGCTCATCTGTTTCAATCAGATCTTGAGCAATATCCTTGAAGATGTAGCAGTCTTCGATAGGGTGACCCAATATTTGGTGATAAGGGTAGAACAAGGGGTCACTGCTTTTGCGTGCATCTTGCGGCCTCTTGGACCTTGGGAGGGAGACCTTGCCATAGTAACAAGCCCACTCAAAAATTCCTCGGGTTTTATTCCTCGGGAAAGAGTAGGGTCTTTGCATCCTCTCCCGCAGCGTAGGGTTTCGCTCGACCGATCGTCTGCCCGGGGAAGCAGCCGCATCCTTAGCCTCCCTCTTCAGGTGCACGGGGGCATTCCGGATGGTGCTCAGGGACTGGTGCGTGCCGATGCTCTGTTGGCGGAGGATGCCCCTGATGAGGTCAGACACGAGTGCAGTCACTTCGGCCAAGCGAGCCTTCGGCATTTCAATTTCCCGCTGCTGCTGATAGCATAGGGCAAATAGGGCGGAGTCGCACCGAGGGAGGCCCGGGGTCCGGCTTGCTTCCCCATCCTTTGCATTGGTGTCAGGCAAGGGTAGTGGCGCGCCGCTGCTGCAGTCATTCGGGGTTGGTCCTTCAGAGGAGGATGGGGCCTTCCCCTTGTTCCTGCAGGGAGGTGGATTCCATAGGAATACCTCTTCATCCTGCTCTTCATTAGCCGAAGGCTTGAGGCGCGAGTGACCTTCAACTTTTTGTGGAGCTGCGGCGCCTGTGAGGCTATCGCCCTCCGAAGCCGAGACGGATATGACGTCGGCTTCGTAGGAGTCTTCTAATGAAAAACCTAATCTTGGGTGCCGGGTGATTTACAGCAATCTCTGGTCTAGGTTGGGTGGGTTCCACATCTTTTTGAACATGTCCTTCCGACTGGAGAGCTGGCAAAAGGGGATCCCTTGTTTTCTGGTCATTCTGGCTACATGGCCGGTTATGTTAGGCAGTCCCGTGATCGGGGCGAGTGGGTCATGTAGTTCATCGGGGAGTTTACAATCATCGTCCCCTCTGACCGGGTGCTCATCAGCCACATATAAAATAGTAGACCATCCTCTGGGGTTAGGCACCTCAAAGGTCCTCAATGGTTCGACCACTTGGCAGTCAGCTTCTACGAGAGGCTTGATGATCCCGAGTGGGACCCTGATGTCCTTCAACAAGCCTTCGAGGTGTGGCAACCCCGGTGCAGGGTAGATGGAAAGGGGAGTGGCTTTGAATACTCCTTCTGCCCCAGAAACAAATGACACTTGACGGGGAGCCACATAGCTTGGCGGCGGTGGAGGGAACCAGCTGTCAGGCTCCGCCTTCTTATTTCCCTTGTCCAGGGTGACTTGGGGAGCTTGCTTTGGCTTCTCTAGATATAAATTGGCGTCTGAGAGATGGCATTCGAACACCTCAAAAGGGTGGAGGTCAGCAAAGATCATCTCCTCTTTCCCGTGGCCGGGGTACTTGATGCATTGATGTAGTGTATACGGTACTACCCTGTTTTGGTGTAGCCAAGACCGGTCGAGCAATGCTTTGTAGGAGGTGCTGGAGTTAATCACATGAAACTGGACCTTAGTTGTGAAATCGCCAAGAGAGAGGTTAAACTCTGCAATCCCCATGGGGACCTCACACTTCTGGTTGAAGCCAGCAATCTTAACATTCTTGACCTCGATCAAGTGTACATCAAAGTAATGTTTCTGGTATATCCGGTAGGGGAGTATGTTCACTGCCGCCCCAGGGTCAATCAATACTCTGTTGATGGGATGCCCATTCAGCTGCCCCCTCATATAGAGTGGCATGTTGTGACTACAGGTGAGTAGGAGCATATCTTCTTCTGTAAAAGCCACAGCTACCTCAGGTGACATTTCTGCAAGGCAGGCTTCCACATATGCTGGTGTCTGGAGCGCAGCGATGACGGCCCGCCGTGTCTCTTCATCCATGGACAGGATCTCCCAGATGGTGAACCTGGCTGGGATCTTCTTCAGGTGCTTGACTATTCTATTGCTAGCTCGGACCTCGAGCAACTTCATCTCTTCAGCTCTACTGCGCCTGCCCCCAGTCTGGGCCTGGGGAGTCGGCTCGGCGGGTGCTTCCTCCACTGGGTCAGGTATCACTTGAGCTTGCGAGGCCTGTTGGGTCACTTCCTTCTCTTGCATGAACTCGGCAAGGTTCGAAATGTTTTCAGGTTCTTCCCTTGACCGAGAAGGAATTACTACCAGCGGGGCCGAGAGGCTACTTACTTCTTTGGTCAACTCAGACTCGCGGGGGCATGACTGCCTTTCCCCTCGAGTCGTCAGAAACTCAATAAATGAAGGTATATTCTAGCCGACCGGTCCTCCGGGGTAGAGACCCGAGGGAGGGGGAATCTCCATGCCTTGGACCCTAGGTTTAGGGATATGATGTGGCTGTTCTCCCCTGAGCAGGATGTTATGGTTGGCCTGAGGAGGGCGCCCCCACTTCCTTCCCGACCTGGTGGCATGCTGGAAGGTGGATGCTTCGGCCTGATTCACTTCCGACGGCTCGGCGGGAGTCTCTTGCTCTTCTTCTCGCAAGGAGAGGGCGGTGTCAAATAATGCTGAGAGGGTGTTGCAAGAAAGAATAACCCCGTTCTTCTTCTTATTTTTGGGACTTCTCTGCTTTTTTCTCTTCTTTTCTTCAGTGGCTGGCAACTGGCCTTGGGGAGGCTCACCCCACAAGAGAGGTTCTTCCTTCTCCTTGGCTTCTGCCTCCGGAGCTAGTTCAAGTGACTCGAGCTCCTTCCAAGGGACGTACTCCTTCAGCTACGCAGGCTGGATTTCAGGCTGTTGGTAATCTTCGAGCCCATCAATAATGGCCTGAGTCTTTCCACTGCAGGACTGGTTTCTTTGTGCACCCGCATCGGGACGTGTTTTTCTTGTTGTGAGTGGGGCGCCTCATGACTAGCCGGGGGGCTGTGTCATGCCAAACGGGCGTCACTGGTGGCGGTGCTGGTCGGGGTATAACACCCCCTATGTGAGCCTCCGGTGTGGGCCGGGGAGCTTGCCTTCTCCTTCTATTCTTTGTCGGCGCAGTCTGCCAACCTCCTTGGTCTTGAGCTGGCGCCATGACGAAGGCATCATAAGTTGCCTTTGTGCTAGCCTCCGCCCACTCTTTAGGTAGCTGCTGGTACAAAGACACCATGTTGACACCGGTGCCGAGGCTCTGCATCTCGTGCGGCTGCGGAGGGTCTATCTTGTGCTCCCCCATATCCAGTTCTCCCTTCCTGATCAAGGATTCAATGACATCCTTGAAGAGGTAACATTCTTCGATAGTGTGCCCCAGCATCTTGTGGTACGGGCAAAAACGAGGATCATCCTTCTTCTTTATGTCACCAGGCCTCTTCGGTTCTGGCAACGTGATTTTGTTGTACCTGGTGGCCCATTCAAACATGATCCGGGACTTATCTCGAGGAAAAGAATACAACTTATTCCTCATTTTCTCCCGCAGGGAAGGACCTTCCCGCCGCTCAGTAGACTTGGCTAGATGAGGATTGGCCGTCTCCTTGGCTTTCTCTGTCTGTTTCTCAAAAGCTTTGAAGTCCAACGTGTGGACTTCTGGCGATATCGGTCTGTTTTCGGCCTGCCTGGCCCTCTGGCTCGAGTTAGCTGGAGTAGAGGAGTATCGAGCAAGGAACGCCTCGATCTCTGCTACTACGTTGTTTAGACGGTCGAATGATCACACCTCAGTGCCGATCATCCTTTCAAGGATTTTCTTTTTCAGGTTCTGTTTACAAATTTACACTGCATCCTCCTGATGCGGGGGGCGTCTACATCTCATGCTGAGATTTCTCCACCTCTTTATGTAGTCGAGAGCCGACTCATCATTTCTTTGTCTCGTGACGTAGAGTTCCGCCACGGTTACTTCCCGCTCAGCTATATAGAACCTTTCTTTGAATTTCTTCTGCATGTCGGGCCAGTCTGCAATGGACCCAGCCGGCAAGCTCGAATACCACTCAAAAGCAAGCCCGGTAAGTGTCGAGCCGAAGAATTTGAGGAGGTAAGCCTCATCTGTAGCTAGATCCCCCATAACGTTCACATAGTAGGCAATGTGCTCCCTGGGAGACCCTTGTCCATTAAACTTCTCAAATTTTGGTGGCTTGGTGATGCCGGCCGGGAGCCTCCTGGCAGCATAGTGTGCCGGATAGGGTACCCGATACACATCAAAGGGCGTGTGATCACTATCGCTCCTTTCTGCCAGCTTCATGTCTATCATCTGCTCCAGCATCAGTCTGTTCACCGTCGCCGGGTCCACCGGGTTCGGGTAGAAATGAGCTGGTTGCGCCAATGGCATTGTTAACACTGTCGCCTGAGGTGCAATGGTGGATCCCTGGAACGCCAGGTTCTGTGGCGGGGCCGGAGTTGTATGCTGTGGCTGGTGCAGGGGTATGCCCTCGGTGTAGCTGGGGATCGGTGGAGACACTGTCGCCTGTGGAGAAGCTTCTGAGGCCTGACCGTTGCCTCCAGGGGTCTCTGGTAATGCTTCAGTTTGCCCAGATGTCGAGGGCTGAGCAGCTCTGTCGGTCAACTACTTCCTTAGCAACTCGATCTCCCTTTGATATTACTGCATCATAAGTAATACAGCTGGGTCACTCATGGAGAGGCTGGGGGTGCCCCCTCTTTCCTCAGCTGGCGTCTCCTCGAATGACGTGGATGGTCCTCCCGTGATGCCTTCAGTAACGACATTGGCAGCCAGGGCCATTGACGATTCCCCATAGTCAGTTCCTTCAGTGTGAGCTTGTGTCTTCTCGGTCGCTGCTTTCCCTCTTCTGGTGAGAGGCTCTGGCCTTGCCGCAAGCCTGGCCATTTCTTCGGGTTCGGTCGGTAAGGCCCCATACCGGCCAAATACTCCTGCCATGTTGCAGGTATAGACCCTTAGGTCCCTGCCTCTTCCTGTCACTCTTCTCGACGGCCTGCCTGGGAAGACCAATCTGTCAAAGACCGACCCCTGTGGCCTCACCTCTTCCCTCAGCGGGGACTGATAGAGCTCCTCAGAGCACTTCCTCGACTCGGCACTAGGCACGGGTTGGATTTCTTCTTCTTCAAATGCGGAGGCCACTGCCCCCAGCAATCTTTAGCGACCCAGGGGAGTGCTCCCCGGGCCCCGCAAGTAGTTTCTCATGGCCTGCTCCACCCCTTCCCAGTCTTGATCGGGGTGGGCCGGTGATGTTGCCCTGTTGACAGCAACGGGCATGTGGATTGTAGGCTCCGCACGGGCAGCCTGACAGTGACGTCGGTGGTGTCGACGATGGGTGTTCTCTGGTGGGGCCAGTGTGGCCGATGCCGGCTGATAGACGGGGGCCGATGTCTTAACCCGGTCTGCTTGTTGAGCCCTTGCCGGGCGAAAGGTGCTGGGCCCTGCTTGGGTTGGTGAAGTAACCCGAGCTGCCTTGGGAACCCATGCCTGCTTGCCCTTGGTCGGCCTAGGGGCCGGTTAGTGCTGTGGGACTGCGGCTGGAGCTGCAGGCGTCGTCCTGCCCTTCATCTTCTCCAGTGGCTGGAAGGAGTTGCGCACTGGTACAACTAGGACAACGCGCTCCGGGATCATCTCGGAGGATGGTTCAGTGAGGTGGACCCAGATGGTCCCGATAACAGCAGACTTGCCGGTGCTAGAGACCAGGCATCGGGGTGATGCAATGGCATGGCTCCACCGGAGCCTTCTCTGGTGGGAAGTCGAACCCTTGCGAGATGGGTCAGCAGTCTGGTGCACGTGGTGCACGTTGCAGCTCAGCGTCCTCGCGAGGACGGTCTTGGGGGATTCAGCCATTGGTCGGCCGGCAGCAGCTTTGGTGACCCCCTGGTTGGAGGTGTTGCTTTCGATCCCGTCGGACGCCTCGACGTCTAGCAGGTTCGCCAAGGCCACTCCCAAAAAGTTGGGGAAGCCAACTGAAGGAGGGAAGCTCCCGAAGGTGAGAGGGACAACCAAGTAGCCGTTCCGCACATGGCTTTCGATGGGCTGTTGGCCGAAAACGAGGGCCATCTTGATGTTCAGAATGCAACCTGCATTTGCAAACTGAGGAATTAGTATTACAAGAAGAGGGCCGTGGAGCCCTTAATTCCGGCATAGAGATGAAGGGTGATCCCAGTCCCACTGGGCGTGCCAGACTTGTGGACGCACTTTTTGACACGCTCATTTGTTTGTTTCTTTAAGTTGGTTTATTCGGTGGGTTTATTCGTTTATTAAGTGCATGGGCGTGCCAGTCACAAAGTGACGATTTGTTCGGGCTTCATGGAAGCCCACGGTGCCCTCGGCCTGACTAATCAGACGATTGTGTGGTTCGTGTCAGGACTGAGACCCATTATGCCATAAAGGTCACGCCGTCATTTACATCCCCTCTGAGAGGGGAATACCCTTGATTAATTGCTGGAAATAAGGGCTCCACGACCGAGAGAAATACTAATCCATGCGGGAAGGAAATGGTGGCCGGGCCATGCGGTGAGCCCGTGGTGGGGGCGTGAACACTCAGATTATGTCGGTCACCGATGGACCATTCCATGTTTGGACAAAAGTCCATACGGAAAACAAGACGGTAACGGGGGACGAATCCGTGCAAGTGTCTGCCAAGGGACGGCAATTTTAATGCGAAGAGGAAAGTCAGATCCCGGTGAGGGAGGGGACCCTGATGAGATATTGGCCCGAGGTAAGGCCGGGCGGTCACCATGACGAGGGAGATGATTCCCGAGGGTGACGCTCGGCTTACAAGGGCATCATTACTATTCCCGGGTTCAGAGTCCAAGGAGGAGAGACGAGCGCCATACCGCTATGTTTGTGAGTTGTCTCGAGTGACATTTATCATTATCGCTCATTTATTAGCATTGCTCCCTTTTGTTATCTTCTCTTCGCTCATTATTTTGATTGGAACTACCCCCTCTGTTTTATCACTATTATTACTATTTATTGTTCCCTTTATTATAATTTTTTATTATATATATATATATATTTATTGGAGGAATGATTGAGTGTACCGCTGGAGGTGGAGTTAGGAGTGTGTCGCTAGAGCTGAGAGTGTGCCGCTGGGGAGTTAGGAAGTGTACCGCTGGGGGGCTGAAGGGTGCGGGCAGTGTGCCGCTAGGGAGTAGGAGGGTGTACCGCTGGAGGTTGAAGGATGTGCACCGCTAGAGGGTTGAAAGGTGTGGGCAGTGTGCCGCTAGGGAGGAAGAGAGTGTACCGCTGGAGGTTGAAGGATGTGCACCGCTAGAGGGTTGAAAGGTGTGGGCAATGTGCCGCTAGGGAGGAAGAGAGTGTACCGTTGGAGGTTGAAGGATATGTACCGATGGAGGTCGAGGGATTGGGCAGCTGCTGGAAGGGTTGCACTGGGAGTAAAGGGTTAAGGAAGGTGGTATGGAGTTCAGATGGGTGGAACAAAGTTTAAAAGAGAGAGAGCCCTTGCTCATGCCGGTCTAACGGAGAACCTCGGGAGATCAACTGCCAATCTTCTTGTCGTGTGATTGAGTCCCGATTCCCGTTCAATAGTGCAGCCCTTTGAGTCTTATTCAGCCAATTCCTAGAGCCTTGAACATTTCTCTTAGTTGATTAGAATGTTTTACTGTTGTTGTGTCACGCCCCGACACGGAATATCGGATCGTACAGTTAGAAACTAGCTAGAAATCATATAAATATTCTAAACTAAACAATTACACAGGTGCTAAGAAAAGAGATAACTTATTGATCATGAAATATTCCAAATCTAGTACAATATCCTTAAACCAACTTAATACAAACTGAGACAATAACAACTCAATCAATAATATCATAACTGAAACTAAACACACTCTAAGGCACAACTACAAGTAGGATAACTATGCCAACTCCAACTCTAGAACTGGTGCACTCAAAGATATCACTCATGCCCCTCCCCATCGGTATGCGCATCATCACCTGAACAGCCTGGAAAGGGGGGAAACAACAACTATGAGCTGACGCTCAGTAGGAAATAACAGGCAAGTTTACGTGATTAACAATGTAATTACATTTTCATATGCCATGCTAATAAAAGAAATAAATGACGATACAATGAAACAATGTAATAAAAGATCTTGCAAGGTCAAGAAATATATGTTGACAAGAATTAACAAGATAACAAGTACAAGAATTTACAACAGGAGATAGTAATAGAGAATTGGCCAACAAGCAAGTAATTTAAACATCATTTCAAGCACGATCAAGTAACAAGAGTAACAAGAGATTTTCATGCATAGACGTCACACTAGTCATGCACTCGGTGCAATGCCTCACCATGTCATTATAACATCCCATGGGCTCAATAATTTTTCGGGTGCTCTCCCCAGGATCAGACCGGGCCCTTATGATGCGTTGGCATTGATTTATTGGATCCAAGATCCCACGTTGTCTAGACATTCAGTCAAGTTAAATGGCCAATTTAATCAGAGGAATTTCTGTCAGAAGTTCAAGATTTAAAGGACTAACATGTCCTTGGATTCATTAACTTAAAAACTCGGTATACGGTCACTTCTGGGCCGTTTCACAGGACATACGGCTACTACTGACCGTATTACAAGAACTGGACCAAATCTCAGTCCACGAGGTCAAGAATGAACGGTTGACAGTGCCGTTCAGGTAAGTAAGCAGTACGTGACCTTAAGACACAATTATGATACTTATACGGACTGCACTAGACCGTTCATGGAGACAAGCGCTCAACTATGAGCTACTCATGTGCTGATTTGCCCAAGTCGATCCGTGACTTATAACTCACCGATTTGGTCACAATTTCCAGGTCGTAGACGGGTCATACGGGTCTCAAAATGGCGGATTCTAACTTGCCGGATAGAGTGTCCGGGTAGAATCGCACTAAGGGACAGCAATTTAGGTTTAATAGCCGTAATGCCATATAGATTGTTAGTGTGCTATTAATCTATTCTACCGGGGTATAAGGGCTTTTAATTGATTTCCTAACAACCATTTAAAAATACCTTGATTCGTGAATTATTATAAATCTCAATTCAAGAGATAAGTTAATTACAAGATGGTAACTCAAGATACTAGAATAAGTCAATAATGACAATAGACAGTAATGCATAACAGTAATTTACTTTCACAATTACCATTTTATTATGTGGGTTTCTAATTAACCATTGTGTGCGTTGAAGTGGAGATAGTAATCGGAATGGTTTTTACACTTTGATTGAGTGCATGGATCATTGTTCTTCAATTTTGGATTGAGGAACACCCGGCTTAATTTGAGATCATAGGGTTGCATGTATGGGTCATTGGTTCCTCAAAATATGGTTTTCAATCGGACTAGGCTTGAATGGGTCGATCCCCTCACGGTCCGGATCGATCCTCGGGTCAAAAACAAGCCCACCGGGGCTGTCAGCAAATGGGTCAACCCCTGGAAATCCAGGGTGTATGGGTCGACCCATTGGGTCGACCCCTGGAAAACCAGGGGTCTGCCAGCGTGTGGGTCGACCCATTGGGTCGACTCTCACACGGACAGACGCCTGTCTTTGTATGGGTCGACCCAATGGGTCGACCCCCGGGGTGTATGGGTCGACCCAATGGGTCGACCCCTGCGTTCGCAGACGCGAACGTGACTTCCGTAAAACGGAAAAAATCTCACCCAATTGGGGTCTAATTGAACTGAGATCTTAACCCCATGCCCCTAGGTTCTTGATGAACATATTAGGGTCATAATACAAGGGTTTGGAACCCTAAATTCACCGAAAAACTAATCGAAATCACAACCTATCTAGGAAGAATACTTAAAAACCTAGTCTTAACATGCTTCTAATCAAACACGAAATTCTCTAAGCATGGTCTATAAGAATTGGGGCTTTCTATATCAAAAGAAAGCTTACTCGACGCTGATTCCAACTATATATGACATGCTATATGGGGATCACGATTAATAACTCGAAATCATGATTTAACTCAAAAGAATACATCATAAACCACGTCTAGACATGCTCTTACTCAAATCAGAAATTCTCTAAGCATGATGCATAAAATTTAGGGCTTTCTACTCCAAATGAAAGCTAACATACTGCTGATTACAACCATATATGTTAATTAGAGTTTGGTCTGTTATAACCTACCTCAATCGAAGAGAGATTTAGAAGTTAGAACGAAGAACGCCCGTTTGATAGTAGTTCACTATTTCCCCGAGATCTCCCTCCACACCTAATAGAATTTGGGGCCTTTACTACCAATGGAAAGAGCTCTCCGAGAGGATCAAAATGGTATACTCATGTGCAGATTTTGGTCGAGGGTACCTACCTTAATCGAAGGAACAAAGAGGGCCAAAGAAAAACCCACGAACTCGGACACTCCTCCAATAAACGCAAGAGATCTCTCTAGATCGGAATCCTCTGCGAACACCACTGCTACCAAACGAAAATAGACACATAGGGATTTCTTTTAATAGCTTATACATGTTCTGGATCCTTCCAGGAAGGGAGAAATCGACCCTTGAAGTGGAGTGTTTGAACCGCCGCCGCCAATGTTGACCTAGCCCATGCGCGACCAAATACACTCCATAAGCTCAAATTTTCATGGCATTATGAGAGGGAAAATGATCCTCTCTTTAATACCTTTCATTTGCCTTGAGAATCACCTCATTTGGTTGAGAAATGAGCTCGAATTTGATGTTTTAAGGTGGTGGTTACTATTGAGCACGAATTTGGTTAGGTAAGTGTGAAAATTTGACTAATCCCACTGATTCGGCCTAGTTAATGATTTTATTAGGCTTAGTAATAGAAGATAAAATTGTTAAAAGTAACTGATTCTACAAGAATATGATTTTTATGGATTTTTATAAAATAGTCGAAATGTGACTTATTCTATTTATTAAAGAATTAATCTAAATAATTTCTAATTAAATTCAAATAAATTATTTATTAAAGAACTCAATCGAGAAGTCGAAGTCTTTCAAATACTCCAACCATCTTCGCTGCCTCATATTGAGTTCCTTCTGAGAGAATAAAAATTTCAGACTCTTATGATATGAAAACACCGTGAATGTTTCTCTATACAAGTAGTGCCTCCATATCTTTAATGCAAATACCACTGCTGCTAGTTCCAAATCATGAACATGATAGTTCTCTTCATGCTTCCTCAACTGCCTAGAAGAATAGGCAATCACTTTCCCATGCTGCATGAGTATACAGCCTAAACCGATACCTGAAGCATCCGTGTATACAACAAAACCTCCTTCACCAGAAGGTAAAGCCAATACATGTGCAGTAGTCAAACATTCTTTCAAAGTCTGAAAGCTTCGCTGGCAATCTTCTGACCAATCAAATTTATTCTCCTTGCGGGTTAATCTTGTCATAGGTACCGCAATCTTAGAGAAATCTTGGATAAATCTTCTGTAGTAGCCTGCCAGGCCTAGGAAACTTCTAACTTCAGTCACACTAGTAGGCTGGTCCCAATTCTTCACTGCCTCTACCTTCGAAGGATCAACAGAAATACCTTCTTTTGTGATAATATGTCCTAGAAAGGACACCTCTTGCAGCCAGAAATCACATTTACTGAACTTGGCATATAGCTGATGATCGCTCAATAATTGTAATGCCATCCTCAGATGCTCAGCATGCTCCTCTTCATTCTTAGAATAAATCAGGATGTCATCAATGAATACCACGACCCATTGATCAAGATAGGGCCGAAATACATTGTTCATCAACTGCATGAAAGCTGCTGGTGCATTCGTTAGACCAAAAGGCATAACGATAAATTCAAAATGACCATACCTGCTGCGGAAAGCTATTTTATAGATATCTTCTTCCTTAATCCGCAACTGATGATATGCAGATCGAAGATCGATCTTAGAAAAATACTGAGCTCTTGCTATCTGGTCAAATAATTCGTCAATCCTCGACAATGGATATTTGTTCTTGATAGTCTGATGGTTCAATTGCCGATAATCGATGCATAATCTCATCGAACCATCTTTCTTCCTGACGAATAATACAGGGGCTCCCCAAGGGGAAGTACTTGGACGAATGAAACCCTTCTCGAGCAATTCCATCAACTGTTGCTTTAATTCTCTCAGTTCTGCAGGAGACATATGATAAGGAGCTTTGGAAATAGGAGATGTACCAAGAATGAGATCAATAGATAAGATAACTTCCCGCTCAGGCGGAAGTCCTGGTAGTTCCTCTGGAAAGACATCAGGAAAATCTCGGACAACAGAAATGTCCTTAATCTCAATCTGCTGCTCAGGGGTTGCACAGACAAAGGCTAGAAAAGCCTCGCATCCTCGTCTCATCAGCTTACCAGCTCGAAGAGCCGAGATAAGTGGTACGGAGTTATTGTGCTTAACTCCCACAAAAAAAAGTCCAGGGTGTCTAGTAAAAGACACAGAGCTAGAACTGCAGTGAACATTAGCCTCATATCTAGCTAACCAATCTGCTCCTAAGATTACATCATAATTCTTCATGTCCATGCAAACTAAATCAGCTAGAAAATTCTGTTCATCAATCATAACCTTACTAGAAGGATAGAAATACTGAATTGTCGATCTAGAACCAATAGGCGTTGAGATTTCTAACAGAGAATTCATCAAAATAGGTTCCACAGCTAAAGACTTAGCAAATCTCCGAGAAATAAATGAATGTGTGGCACCAGTATCAAAAAGAACAAATGCTGGCTTGTCGAGAATAATAAGAGTACATTCGACGAGTCCACCATCCTCGGCAGTTCCTACTTCATCTGCGTGCAAAGCTTGGAGCTTACCTTGCGGCTTTTTGATGCCTTGTGGTTTTGTCGGGGTAGCTTGCTCCGATAAAAGAGGACAATTAGGGATACAGTGCTCCTTACTTCCACATCGCAAACAGGCGCCCAGCTTGCGCCAGCACTCCTCCATCTTGTGATCAGGACGATCACAAAACTTGCACACGCCCTTGAAGGGAACAATAGGGCCAGGCTTCTTGTCTTCGTGCTTCGGTATCTTGCCCTTCCATGATCCGGATCCAGTCCATGAACCAGGTCCATTAATGGGCCTCTTCTTGCTATACCCGGGTTTGCTATTCCCGGAACCCGTAGGTTGTTCCTTTTTTGTGCCTTTTCCACGGATTCTCTCCGTCATTTCTAGAGTATCTTCTAGGACTTGAGCTTTCCTCACCATCACAGAATAGGTTGAGATCTCCATCGGTGCCAATTGATTGATATAATGCAGCCTCAGTCCATTAAGAAAGCGCTTAGCCTTCATTTTCTCGGTGGATATTAAGTGAGTAGCATAACGAGAAAGCCGAGAAAACTGAGCTTCATATTCTGCCATGGATAGACTTCGCTGCTTCAAAGCCGTGAACTCCGCTGCCTTCTTCTCTTGCACTCTATCAGAAAAATATTTGCCATTGAAGAATTCCTCGAAGTCCTCCCATGTGACTTGCTGCTCACCGAGAGTCGCCTTTACTGATTCCCACCATGTCCTCGCATCACGTTCCAGTTGAAAGGTCGAGAGAAGGACACGTTCTTGATTGCTACATTGCATTACTTCAAATATCCTTCCCATCTCATCCAACCAATGCTCGGCTTCATCAGCGTCAGTCGAGCCTGCAAATCACGGCGGATTCATTCCCCGAAAGTTTCGATATAAATCACCAGTGCCATGGTGTGCAGCTCCTGCTTGAGCCACTTGTTGTAAAGCCTGAGTAAGGCCTTGAACCGTACGCTGCAAGTTCCTCCATTCCGCGCGATCAGCTGCCATTGCAAAGGCCTACACGTGGAATAGATTACTTAGGTTCATTAAAAATAGATAATATTACAACTAAGGTATTAACTCAACCCAAGTCTCTACCCGAATCTCACCAGGTCAGGTCCTTAGACTTTAACAAGGTTAGGGGTCCTATGATAACACTTGGAACCCTAGAACTCGGAAAACCTAGAACCTTTAGGGAAACCTAGGAATATTAAACCTACGCTCTGATACCAACTAAACTGTCACGCCCCGATGCGGAATATCGGGTCGTACAGTTAGAAACTAGCTAGAAATCATATAAATATTCTAAACTAAACAATTACACAGGTGCTAAGAAAAGAGATAACTTATTGATCATGAAATATTCCAAATCTAGTACAATATCATTAAACCAACTTAATACAAACTGAGACAATAACAACTCAATCAATAATATCATAACTGAAACTAAACACACTCTAAGGCACAACTACAAGTAGGATAACTATGCCAACTCCAACTCTAGAACTGGTGCACTCAAAGATATCACTCCTGCCCCTCCCCATCGGTATGCGCATCATCACCTGAACAGCCTGGAAAGGGGGGAAACAACAACTATGAGCTGACGCTCAGTAGGAAATAACAGGCAAGTTTACGTGATTAACAATTTAATTACATTTTCATATGCCATGCTAATAAAAGAAATAAATGACGATACAACAAAACAACATAATAAAAGATCTTGCAAGGTCAAGAAATATATGTTGACAAGAATTAACAAGATAACAAGTACAAGAATTTACAACAGGAGATAGTAATATAGAATTGGCCAACAAGCAAGTAATTTAAACATCATTTCAAGCACGATCAAGTAACAAGAGTAACAAGAGATTTTCATGTCATAGACGTCACACTAGTCATGCACTCGGTGCAATGCCTCACCATGTCATTATAACATCCCATGGGCTCAATAATTTTTCGGGTGCTCTCCCCAGGACCAGACCGAGCCCTTATGATGCGTTGGCATTGATTTATTGGATCCAAGATCCCACGTTGTCTAGACATTCAGTCAAGTTAAATGGCCAATTTAATCAGAGGAATTTCTGTCAGAAGTTCAAGATTTAAAGGACTAACATGTCCTTGGATTCATTAACTTAAAAACTCGGTATACGGTCACTTATGGGCCGTTTGATAGGACATACGGCTACTACTGGCCGTATTACAAGAACTGGACCAAATCTCAGTCCACAAGGTCAAGAATGAACGGTTGACAGTGCCGTTCAGGTAAGTAAGCAATACGTGACCTTAAGACACAATTACAATACTTATACGGACTACACTAGACCGTTCATGGAGACAAGCGGTCAACTATGAGCTACTCATGTGCTGATTAGCCCAAGTCGATCCGTGACTTATAACTCGCTTGACTGGGTCGATCCCCCCACGGTTCGGATCGATCCTCGGGTCGAAAACAAGCCCACCGGGGCTGTCAGCAAATGGGTCGACCCCTGGAAATCCAGGGTGTATGGGTCAACCCATTGGGTCGACCCTTGGAAAACTAGGGGTCTGCCAGCGTGTGGGTCGACCCATTGGGTCGACCCTCGCACGGACAGACTCCTGTCTGTGTATGGGTCGACCCAATGGGTCGACCCCTGCGTTCGCAGACGCGAACGTGACTTCCGTAAAACGGAAAAAATCTCACCCAATTGGGGTCTAATTGAACTGAGATCTTAACCCCATGCCCCTAGGTTCTTGATGGACATATTAGGGTCATAATACAAGGGTTTGGAACCCTAAATTCACCGAAAAACTAATCGAAATCACAACCTATCTAGGAAGAACACTTAAAAACCTAGTCTTAACATGCTTCTAATCAAACACGAAATTCTCTAAGCATGGTCTATAAGAATTGGGGCTTTCTATATCAAAAGAAAGCTTACTCGACGCTGATTCCAACTATATATGACATGCTATATGGGGATCACGATTAATAACTCGAAATCATGATTTAACTCAAAAGAATACATCATAAACCACGTCTAGACATGCTCTTACTCAAATCAGAAATTCTCTAAGCATGATGCATAAAATTTAGGGCTTTCTACTCCAAATGAAAGCTAACATACTGCTGATTACAACCATATATGTTAATTAGAGTTTGGTCTGTTATAACCTACCTCAATCGAAGAGAGATTTAGAAGTTAGAACGAAGAACGCCCGTTTGATAGCAGTTCACTATTTCCCCGAGATCTCCCTCCACACCTAATAGAATTTGGGGCCTTTACTACCAATGGAAAGAGCTCTCCGAGAGGATCAAAATGGTATACTCATGTGCAGATTTTGGTCGAGGGTACCTACCTTAATCGAAGGAACAAAGAGGGCCAAAGAAAAACCCACGAACTCGGACACTCCTCCAATAAACGCAAGAGATCTCTCTAGATCGGAATCCTCTGTGAACACCACTGCTACCAAACGAAAATAGACACATAGGGCTTTCTTTTAATAGCTTATACATGTTCTGGATCCTTCCAGGAAGGGAGAAATCGACCCTTGAAGTGGAGTGTTTGAACCGCCGCCGCCAATGTTGACCTAGCACATGCGCGACCAAATACTCCCCATAAGCTCATAATTTCGTGGCATTATAAGAGGAGAAATGATCCTCTCTTTAATACCTTACATTTGCCCTTGGAATCACCTGATTTGGTTGAGAAATGAGCTCGAATTTGATGTTTTAAGGTGGTGGTTACTATTGAGCACGAATTTGGTTAGGTATGTGTGAAAATTTGACTAATCCCACTGATTCGGCCTAGTTAATGATTTTTTAGGCTTAGTCATAGAAGATAAAATTGTTAAACGTAATTGATTCTACAAGAATATGATTTTTATGAATTTTTATAAAATAGTCGAAATGTGACTTATTCTATTTATTAAAGAATTAATCTAATTAATTTCGAATTAATTCTCATAAGTTCAAATAAATTCAAATAATTTATAATTAAATTAAAATAAATTTCTAATTAAATATCTAGAAGAATTTGGGATATTACATGTTGGTTTCATTTGTTTGTTGCTTCCTTTTGACTTTTAACTTATTGTTATTTCTGACAAAAATTCAGCAGTATCTCCCCTTAACCCGGGTGGTAAGGGAATAACAAGGAACATGCCCACAGGGAGTGACATGAACCAACAACTGAGGTGTGTGCCTAAGTAGCCACCTTTGAGGAAACTTCGAAAAACTCGGAGAAAACACCGAATGAGAAATCAGTAGACTGATGCAAGCTATGAGTAAACCGGAGAAATGATAGCCAAGGTATGCCGGGCTGGCAGTCTAAGGGTGTGCCACTGGGCAGGCCACTAGGGGAGGTGTACTGCTGAGACAGCCAAAGGTGTACCGCTGGCAACTGGAGGGAGTGTGCCGTCGAACAAACAAGGGGGAGTGTACTGCCAGGCAGACAAATGGGGGGGTGTACCGTCGAACAAACCCAGGGAGGAGCATGCTGCTGGGCAATCAAAAGAGGCATGCCGTTGAGCAGACAAAAGGGAAATGTGTCGTTGAAGGGTTCGATCAGTAGGATGATGGGAGGCTGGAATGGGTGTATGCCGTGGACTTTGGAGGAAAGGCTGAGGAGCCTTCTGGCCAACAGGTGGGTGGCGCACGCTCAGCAGGGGACCACAAAGCTTCAACGGGCTGCATGAGAAAGAAAGGGGAGAGTGCATTGCAGAGTATCACCGATAGGAGGGAGAGGTTGACCTTGCATCATCAAGCTAGAAGCACTGGTCGTTTGTCTATGCAGGCCAACGACATGGGAGAACCAATGAAACTGGGAGTTAGGAAATTGGGGAAGCATGCAACGAAGATCACAGACCACGTAAAGGGGGGGAAAACAACGAATGCAACAGAATAGGGTAAAACCTAAATGTATTCCATTCATGACAAACTCAAATGACAAAGATCATGGCTGGAAGGCCAAACATGGTATAGTACATTCAAACGAACGGGGGAGAGAGATAGGGAAGAGAATGAAAGAAAAGCTTGGGGAAAGGGTTAGAATGAGGAAGGGCGATCATTCCCTTCTCTACCATCCTTCCCCTTCCAATACACAATACATTCTCTCTTTCTCTCCGGGCTCTCCTCTACCTTCTTCTTCTCTTCTTCTCCTTCTGTTCTGGTGCTCTCTTCGAACGGGTGCCTCCTTTGCATGCCGTTCCCCTGTCTACTCCCCTTTCTTTTTTTTGTGAAGGCCTTTTATATGTGGGCCGTTGACGGGGGACCTCATGATGGCGCTGCCATCTGAGGTTGACTTCGGTCTCCTCAACGTCAGGTGAGGGTCTCTTTCATCCAACTGGAGGACGACACCAAGGCAAGGTCCCAGCTGGCATTGAGGTGCCTATGCTGCGCGCCAAGGGCTCTGTTTAGCGACCGTTGAGTCTTCTGCCGGTCTGTGCCGTCCCAGAGGATTTAACGATGTGCCGCTAGAAGGCAAAGGTGATGTGCCGTTGAAGGGGGCATGAAGGCCTGTGCCGCTGGAGGCTTAGACTGTGCCGTTGGAGGAGCAACGGTGTGCCGCTGGAGGCACTGAGGGCGTGCCGCCGAGGGCACAAGGGACTGTGCCATCCAGGGATAGCTCATGTGTGCCGCTGGGGCATCAGGGTAGTGTGCCGTTGGGCAGGCGCAGGGCGTGCCGCTGAAGGGCAATTGGGGTGTGCCGCTGGGGCATCCAGGTAGTGCGCCGCTGAAAGGCACATGGCGTGCCGCTGAAGGACAATTGGTCCCTTCTTCAGGGGTTCACAACTTTGGATTTATTTGGGATGTTCCTTCACTGTCAGGGACCCGGGGGTGGGCCCATAGCAGTGTATAGATTCAGGAGGGGCTCCCTGTGTTTTCTTGGTCTTTTAATGCACTCGTGTAAATGTGGGGATTTGCCAGACGGTAGTATTCTCCCGGAGCTCTGGACGACCAGTCTCCCCGGGTCTTCTTCTTTCGACTTTGACATTAATGCGGGGGCTTGGCGGGACATATGGACGTGCAATTTTATACGTCCGCAGTTACCTAGGAACCCAAGTCCAAGGATGGGTTATTTCTAACACTCGGTGAGATGGGTAGAGCCATGGGTTAAGTCCTATGTTGACGTCCAATCTTATAGTTAAAATACGAAACTAATTAGACTAAAATTCTCTTGTAGGATCATGGCTGTCGAGAGAGCACAATGGCGTGACATGCAACGCACCGTTCAAGGCCGTACACAGGCGCTGCAACAAGTGGCGTAAGGGGGCATGAACCGTGGAGCTGGAGATCTTCACTGTAGTTTTCACAATATGAACCCGCCAAAGTTCGTTGGCTCGTCTGACCCCGACGATGCCGAGAATTAGATAAAGAAGATAGAACGCATATTCCATGTCATGCAATGCACAGATGAAGAGAAAGTGTTGTTAGCTATCTTCCAACTCGAGAGGGATGCCCAATTTTGGTGGGAATATGTACAAGCTACACTGCCTCATGATCATATCACATGGGGCGAGTTTGTGGAATACTTCAATAGAAAATATTTTTCTTGTAGAATACAAGAGAAGAAGGCCGCTGAATTTGCCGCGTTGAAACAAAGAAGTTTAGCAGTGGCCGAGTATGAGGCCCAATTCTCCCGGCTATCAAGGTATGCACCACATCTGGTGAGTACAGAAAAGATGAAGGTCCAAAGATTTCTAAATGGGCTTCAACCCCAATATATTACACAACTGGCACCGATGGACATACAAGTCTATTCGGAGATGGTAAGAAGGGCCCAACTACTTGAAGACTCAACAGAATTATCTGATAAGATCTGTGGGCGGGATAAGAAAGAACAAGTTACTAGCTCGGGAACTTTCAAACCCTCCGTTAACAAGATTAGGAGAAACAATGGGGGAGATTCCTCCAAGGAAAAGAAATCCTAGAAGAATGATAAGCCTTTCTCTATCACCACCACACCATCTAAGGAGGTGTGTAAACATTGCGACAAGGCCAGACATAAGGCCGAAGAATGCTGGCGAAGGTTGGGAGCATGTCTCCGATGCGGGAGCCGTGATCACCGGATTCCTGATTGTCCCCTACTCAATGATCAAGCCGGAGACGAGAAGCGCCCAGTTAAAAAGCAAGCCCATCTCCAAGCTCTTCAAGAGACGGAAAATAGTGAAGGTGGACTCATGAAAGGTACATTAAAAATTTGTTCCAAGACTGCTCACATCTTATTTGATACCGGCGCGACTCATTCTTTTGTTTCCAAGAGATTTGCTGCTTCGTTTTCTATGGAATCTGTACGGTTAGACTTATTTCTTTCTACTCCTCTTGGAAGCGAATCCGAGATTACACACTATTTACCCAAATAGTGAAGTTATGGTTAAAGGGCAAAATCCACCTGCCGATTTGATATGCCTAGATATGAAAGGGTATGATGTCATACTAGGTGCCGATTGACTATCCACACACAGGGCAGTTATAGACTACCGAAATGGCAAGATAACCTTTAAGGATTTCCCGGAACTGGTTTACACTAGTCCTCAGAGTCGGAACAAGTCACCCCTTATTTCGGCTCTCCGAGCTAGGAAACTCTTAAGAAAGGGGTGTGTGGCTTTCATAGCATCTGTGACTGCCACGGAGGTTAAGGAGTCCAAGCTAGAAGACATCCACGTAGTCAGGGAGTTTCCCGATGTATTCCTGAAAGAATTGAAGAAGCAATTGATGGAGCTCTTGAAGAAAGATTTTATTAGACCAAGTACTTCCCCATGGGGAGCGCTTGTGTTATTTGTCAAGAAGAAAGATGGATCAATGAGACTCTGTATCGATTATCGGCAGCTGAACCACCTTACTATCAAGAACAAGTATCCTCTGCCGAGGATCGATGAATTATTTGATCAAATATCTGGAGCTAAATATTTCTCGAAGATTGATCTCGGGTCGGGATACCACCAATTAAGGATCAAGAATGATGATATTCACAAAACGGCATTTTGTAGCAGGTATGGGCATTATGAATTTACGGTTATGCCTTTTGGACTAACAAATGCCCCTGCAGCCTTTATGTAGTTACTGAACAACATATTCAGACCTCATCTAGATCAATTTGTTGTAATTTTCATTGATGATATATTGATATATTCAAAGTCCGAGGAAGATCATGAAGAGCATTTGAGGAATGCATTACAAATATTAAGGAAGAATCAATTTTATGCCAAGCTGAGTAAATGTGATTTCTGGCTCGAGGAGGTATCTTTCTTAGGGCATGTGATTTCAAAGAATGAAATTTCAGTTGATCCATCAAAAGTTGATGCTGTGAAGAATTGGGAAAGACCTACAAATGCTACTAAGATCCGTAGCTTCTTGGGTCTAGCTGGTTATTACCGGTGATTTATAAAGGACTTCTCCAAGATTGCCGTGCCTCTTACTAGACTGACAAACAAGGAGATTCCTTATGAGTGGAATAAAAATTGTGAGAGAATCTTTCAAGCCTTAAAGGAGCATCTGACGACTGCCCCAGTCTTAGCATTACCAGCTAAAGGAGAGAAGTTCGAGGTGTATATCGATGCCTCTGGCATTGGCCTCCGATGTGTATTAATGCAGCAAGGAAGAGTCATTGCTTATTTCTCTAGGCAACTAAAGAAGCATGAGGAGAACTACTCGGTGCACGACCTAGAGTTGGCCGCAATAGTGTCTGCTTTGAAGATCTGGAGACACTATCTCTATGGAGAGCAATTCACCGTGTACTCCGATCACAAGAGTCTCAAATATTTATTTTCTCAAAAGGAATTGAATATGAGGCAATGACGTTGGCTAGAGTATCTCAAGGACTTCAACTTCACTATAAAATACCATCCTGGAAAGTGTAATCTTGTAGCTGATGCCCTTAGTCGAAAGTTGAGAGCATTATTGGCCAACTGTATGATCCAAGAATGGAAGATGTTAGAACAATTCTCTAAACTTGATATAAGCATGGACAAGGAGAAATGGTGTATTACTCTATCACACATGAGGATACAACCAGATTTACTCTCCGAGATCAAGGAACTTCAAGACAACGACCCGATATTAGTAGAAATAAAGGGCAAGCTAGAAGAGCAATCTAATTTTAAGATAGCATCGGATGGAAGATTATTGTTCCGAGAAAGGACATGTGTATCGGGCTGTCCTGAGATGAAAACAAAGATCTTATAAGAAGTTCATCGATCAAGGTACACAATTAATCCTGGAGCTACCAAGATGTACCAGGACTTGAAACGGATTTTTTGGTGGCCCAATATGAAAAGGGAGGTAGCAGACTCTGTGTCTCGCTGTCTCACATGTCAACAAGTAAAAGCGAAACACCAAAAGCCCGCTGGTAAATTGCATCCTTTAGACATTCCCAAGTGGAAGTGGAAAGAAATTGGAATGGACTTCATCATGGGTT
This sequence comes from Amorphophallus konjac, assembly GCA_022559845.1. NCBI lineage: Eukaryota > Viridiplantae > Streptophyta > Magnoliopsida > Alismatales > Araceae > Amorphophallus > Amorphophallus konjac. Next base: position 53,632,595 of record CM040122.1, read on the forward strand.
TGTCTAAGTCTAAGGGCGGACATAATGGAATATGGGTTATCATAGATCGATTGACCAAGTCGGCACATTTCTTGCCTATAAAGAGCCGATAGTTAGTCGATGTTCTAGCTGCCTTATATGTCAAATAAGTCGTGAGATTGCATGGAGTTCATGTTTCGATCGTGTCTGACCGAGACCCGCGTTTCACTTCTCACTTTTGGAAGGGTCTACAACACTCTTTGGGAATGAGACTCAACTTCAATACTACCTTTCATCCCCAAACGGATGGTCAGACCGAGAGAGCGAATCAAGTTGTGGAAGATATGCTACGAGACTGTGTTATTGATTTTGGTGGAAGTTGGCATGATCACTTATCCTTGGTCGAATTTGCTTATAATAATAGTTATCAGGCGAGTATTCAAATGGTACTCTTCGAGGTATTGTAAGGAAGGAGTTGTCGCTCACCAATATGTTGGGACGAAGTTGGGGAAAAGTAACTTCTAGGTCCGGAAATGGTAAGGGATACGACTGAGAAAGTACAACTTATTAGAGAAAGACTCAAAATGGCTTAGTCGAGACAAAGAACTTATGCCGACACTAGAAGGAGAGACCTCGAGTTCCAAGTCGGAGACCACGTTTTTCTCAAAGTTTTCCCAGGCCGAGAAGGTTCGATGTCAAGGGTAAACTTACACCAAGATATATTGGTCCCTTAGAAGTACTAGAAAGAGTTGGCGAGGTAGCTTATCGGATCGTCTTGCCACCACTGTTATCTGAAGTCCATAATGTGTTCCACGTCTCGATGCTCAAGAAATATGTTCACGATCCGTTCCACGTCACAGATCATGACAATCTAGTGATACAAAAGGACCTCACCTATGAACAAAAGCCACTGAGGATCCTTGATCGCGAGGTTCGTGTGCTGAGAAACAAAACTATTCCCATGGTAAAAGTTTAATGGAGCAAGTGCTTAGAACAAGAAGCCACATGGGAGACAGAAGAATCTATGAAGAGAAGATTTTTCGACTTATTTCGAAATGGTAAGTACTCTGCACCCTCCATGTCTATATGAAATTGAGTTTGGGGATTAAATTCTTTTAAGTGACGGAGGGTGTAGCACCTCGGATAAAAATTATAGGGAATGAAATTTCATAAATAAATTAAAACATAATAAATTCTCTAAATAATCAAACAAGGGGCCAATTGAAAATAAAATACCTAATATCCAACCCATAACCATCCCCAACGGGCTCTCAACCGATACACATTAAAAGGCTTTAACCTTTATATATACATGAAGTGGGCCTTTAGCCCATAAACCTTTCCACGTCAAAAGGTGCTTAAGGATATATATATATATATATATATATATATATATATATATATATAAGGGTTGTTTCATAAAAATTAATCTCCTGACGTTCGAAGAGATGCATGGGAATTTAGGGTTTTCTAAACAAAACAAGGATGCCGACTGTGAATGTAGCAATAATGGATTAACATAGGAAGGTTTAACCCTCGTAGGACTCTTACATGGGAAATTTAATTTCCATTAGGAATCTAAACCCTGTTAGGATCCCTTCTTTATATATACATGGCCCCTACAAACGGCAGAAGCTTATCGATGCTGCTGCTGTTCCGGTCGTCTTCCTAGTGATCGACGTCCCTTGCTGCCTCTACTTCCCCTTCTTCTCTATTGCTGTTGCGTTCATGAAGGGAGCCATGCTGCTGCCATTGCTAGTACGTGAGGACGAGAGGGAACTACGTCCTTCGTCTTCTTCCTGCAGCTGTTGTCGTGAAAGAAGCATTTGCTTCTTCCACTTCTTCCTGCTCACCGCTCGTGCTCCTGCGGTTGCTGCTGATGCAGTTGTTTCTTCTTCTTCTTCTTCTCTGTTCGTCGACCCGTGTCATCTACACGAAGAGGTAGGTCTTCTCCTAACCTCAGACTAAATCTTGTTAAAACACGTGAAGCCATCTACCATAATCTTGCATATTCCTTCCTTGTTAATCTCTGCACGTATTTTAGTGTATTTTTACGTTTTCTACATGCCAAGGAATTAGTGACCAAGCAGTGGCCGCTATTTCCTAAATCTGCGATAGTGACCCAGACGCTAAATCAAAATGCGTCCAACACCCTGTCGTTACTTATTTGAGATAATTAATAATTGCAGTATGTTTAAAATCGAATATCTATGGAACCATGCAATTAAAAATTATGATACGCATATTTCTGGATTTCCTGTATTTTTCTCTACATTACCATGTCTTTGGTTTTCCAAAAATCCTTTTAGATAGAAAGTGACACTGTTCATCCTCTAATGAACAGTAAATGAACGAAATTAAACTATGTTGAGTCTACAAACGTATCGAATGGATGCAAAGTGGCCTGCACATCTGAAAGGCAACTGCGACTAGAAGCCTGTCGCCTATTAAATTCTGCGCCCGTGTACAAAGGCATTGTTTCATGCTAAAAAGAAATAAATAAAAGAATTAGCGACCATCCATGTGTCGCATATTAAAGAACCTGCGCCCTTCTAGAGAGGCACTATTTCTTGTCTTTTCTAGAAAACATATATATGTAAAAATAAAAGAATATGCGCCTTGTTTAAGGACACAAATTATTGAAAAATTAAATATAATTACTGGAAAATCATCAATGGACGTCCAATCTGTGGACGCCAATTTCAATGGGCGACCACTGTATGGACGCTGTTTTCTGTGAGTGTTCCATCGCGTGTTTTCGATCCTAGACCGCTGCATCTTTGGCACCATTGTCTCACGTCCGAGACTTGGTCCCTGTTTTACTTTCTACCGTTTACACCTCAACTCTTGATGATGATTGGGCCCTTCGCGAGATATTCTTTCCTTCGGACTGGTACTTTCTTCATTGAGACCTCCGTAAGACTCCGCTAACCTTGGATTCCCTCAAGGCAGCCGAGCTGGTTATACCATAAAAACCCTGGAACCATTGATTGTCACATCACTCTAAAGAAACGTGATGTCCTAGCCCTCATAGAGCACTGTTTCTGGCCTCTGTGAGAAGTCTGTCTCTGTTTGGAATTAGCGACCAGACAGTGGATGCTAATTGAATTAGCGACCGTTTGAGCGGTCGTTATTTCTTCGTGCATGTACTGTTCCAAGAATTAGCGGCCATCCCTGTGGGTGCCAATTCTGGAATTGGTGGCGGTCTGAGTGGACGTCAATTATCCAGTTTCATGAATTCTCATGATTTTTACGAGAGACTTGTCGCTATGTCATACTTGTCCAAAGTTCTGTCCTTGAACTCCTTATTCCGTGAATCTACCTTATATTCCTACAATGGCTTATTCCTTTGGAATTCTATTGGCTATAACTTTAGTGGATGTTTAGATATTTTACATGACTCAATGCCTGGCGTTAATAGGGCCCGGTCTAGTCCTGGGAGGAGCACCCGAAAGTACTTGTGCCTAAGGGAGCTATATTGACCACGGTGTGACATTACACCGGAGTGCATGACTAGGTTGATTAATCGTCGACATTCCACACACACACACTCTCTCTCTATTACGTGCTTGACATTACATGACATGACTTGCGTGACCCGGATTGGACAAAGTACTTTAATGAATTAATAGCCAATATCTTGGTACTTGACTTGACAATTACATGCTTGTAAATAGACCTGTAAACGGATCGGATACGGAGAAGATAGTGTGATATCCGAATTTGTATCCGATTAATAATCGAATTATCCGATTAATAATCGAATTATCCGTCGGATACTTTATTCGGATAATGATCGAATAAATACGAATTCAAATTCGATTCGAATTTTAAACGGATAATTACTAGGCCTACTTAGGGGTGAGTTGTGTTAGCCGTGTGAGAGCATCGTATATTGTTTTCTCAAAAAAAAAGAGTGAAAGTTATTTTTATTTTGGGAGATGTTATCAAAAGATTAGACTTCATCCTAAAAAATAGGAGATAACTTACCAAGTGGGTGTAAGTGAATTTCTTATTTTTAAATTATATTTTGAGACAAAAAAAGATAAAAAAGAGTAATCAAATAATATATTAAGATTTAAGTTAACTCTATATAGAATATGTGTATCATTAGATTTTTATCTAAGGGTTCATATTCGGTTGGATAATATCCGACACAGATATCTCAATATCCGAATTCATATCCGATTAATAATCGGATATCTGATATCCGATTAAATTATCCGTCGGATATTTTATTCGGATAATTATCCGATTAAACGAATACGAATTCGGTTTGAATTTTAAACGGATAATTACCAGGCCTACTTGTAAACTTTATTTGGTCTATCACCAACATTTGCTAGTATATCTTGCTAGTTCACTCTCTCTTTACTTTCATGATTGATTCTACGTTCAATGATCTCTTGCTATCTTGCATACATGAGCATGCCACATGATATAAGTCATTAATTACTTTGGGCAAGTATGGATTAGAGATATAATTCCTACTGAGCGTTCGCTCACCTAGTGTTTTCCCATATTTTTTAGGTAATTCCGATGACGAAGATCATTCGGATGAGAATGGACACGAGTGAAGAGAGTAGAGCCGTTCCGATCGTTGAAGCTACTACCTAGTCGTGTCTTTTTCATCTTTCTTGAGTATGTTATTGTAATTTTCTTTTATTGAGTCTAGTATGTCAATTAATACTATTTTCCTTTGAAGGATGATGTAATGGAGTTATTTAATAGTAATGATGAATAAATTATATTTTGATTTATCTTGCTTTGCGCACTCTGTCTATGTGTCGAATTTCTTTATACTCTAATTGACATGATCGATATAAACTCATCACGTATACCGGATTCCTTCCACGCTCGGGACGTGACAGGAGAGGTCTCCACAGGTTGTTATGACTATCACCATCTTAATTATAGGGAATTATGTTTGGATATTATGAGTTTTTTCCTTTTTTAATTGGCTAATTAGTCATGAACACCGCTGTCCTTAACTTTCGACAAGAGTGCATAAAATTCAAAAAAATGAAGTTTAATTTTTATTCTTTCTCACTTTTGTCTTTCCCCAAATACAATAATTAGGGTTCAAACACAAGTGGTCTATGTGAAAACCATGATCACCTGTAGCTGATCAGTGCCAGCAGTTCAGTCAGAGATCACTTCTTAGACCTCCTCTCTATATCATAAAATTGCCACATAGGAGGTGTTACACATACATGAAGTCTACAGCTTCTCTCTCCCCCCCCCCCCCCTGCAAAAGGCCCTATATATATATATATATATATATATATACCCTCTAAACACAAATGCGCGTGAGGGGAATCAGATGTGCACTAAACTGTGGGGCGGGTCGGTTCGAGGGTGGTGGGAAAAGGAAGACGGAAATTAAAGAGCTAATTAAAGAAGTGGAGCAAGAGAATCTGCTCACTTGTTGTTAACTTCCAACTCTTATTAATGGTGAGGCGAATCCTCCGCCCAACTTACACCACTGCCTATATTTAATGGGATATATATGCTCTGAATAGATTATAAAGAGTTAGTGGGATCATAGCTACATAGCTAGAGCAAATTATTAATGCTAATCATTTTGTGGAAACATATATATAGATCAGCCAAGGCTAGATGATAACGTTGTTTAATTCAAATGCAGCACCTGGCGCCGGCACCAAGTGATCATGGCATCGCATTTATGATCAGCCTAAACCGGCATTCGATTGTCCTATTAATTATATGTAGCTGAGACTTGAGATGGTTCAGGTTGCGTTCAGAGAATACAATTAATCCTTTTAGACAGGATTAATACAAGAACATGACGTCGCACGGTAAATAAAATATATGGATGAAGGCCCCATATGTTCTGGATCTTAGTCCTTGTCTTGAAGTGAGATTTTGATTGTAAGAGCCATGTTTTTTTTTACTTTGTATTACATTTGATCATCACATGCATATATAAAGGACGTGACACATGCACGTAGAGGTTATCTCTCCCCACTATTTTAGATTCTTCAGTAATTTATTCTTCAGAGAGTGAGAGAAGTAGTGAATTCTTCTAATATCAATTAATTGTTCGTTTTATTTTTATTTTGTGTTCCCAAGAATAAGCTCTCAGCCTAACCATGTTTAACCCTCAAAACTAGTTTTTATAGAGGATGTATAATTAGTGGAGAGCCAGTTTTCGCCACAAATGTTAATTATATTAGAATATTTTACGTGAAAATTATTATTAAACGAGAAAAAATATTTTTGTAAATATTTTAGCAGATATATCACCGTGTAAATCTTAATTATGTAAAAAATATCACACTTATTTATATTTCTATCAAAAATTTATAAAAAATCACGTTTAAATAATATTTATGTACAATTTAAATTAAAAAAGTGATATGTCTACTAATATAATTTTAAAAATAGTTTTTTATAACAAATTTAACTCTAATAATGATTCTAACGTAAAAATCTCATTATATTATCATCTTTTTTTTTATTTGGTTCTTTTGAAACGTGGATAAAACAAAAATAAAGTGGTGCAAACAATCTCGATCACCAGGTGATCAGGTGGAGCCCCATCTAATTAACATGCATGCTCAACCCAAAGATTCCGATCCACTGCCGGCCGGGGATTTAATTAGGTTGTGTGGAATAAGTACGGAGTAGGTTTGCCATATATAGCTAGCTAGCTAGCTAGGGTGTATCGTTTGAAATTTTCTAACTCCACAATGACATCAGGCGGCAGACCCCTCATGTGGCCCGTAATGGAAGATTCGGAGCAAAGGGGGAGGCCCAGTGCCAAAGTGGGTTGCCAACCGATCGAGCTCACCCTCCACACCCATATATATATATATATATATATATATATATATATATATATATATATGCACAATTTTTAAGAGAGGCACGTCGGTGTAGATGCTTGCCAAGAGTTTCATACATGCATGGGTACGGATGGGGACCCGCGATCGAACAAGTCGACGGTGGTGTTGTTGAGCCGGTGGGAGGCCTCGACCACACCCAAGTAAAAGAGTGGATGCCTCTTGCCTCAAATGATGGAGTGGGCCATCTCATGCTTCTCTTGGTAGGAATGAGAACGCTTATATATATGGGCGTCCCAGGATGCGTCGGTTGAGAGCTTGTGACATGTACTCTAACCTCCACTATTTAACTTTTACATATATGGTTTGACAATTTAATACATTTAACGTTGACTCGAATGCATCGTTTCGTAATTGAGTCGGATTGACATGGTTGAGTCAATACAAGTCACACTCGCGAATCATTTCAAATCAGATCAGAATCTCTTCAAATGTTAAATCTTATTACATGATATCTGAGTTAGATCGGGTCGACTCGTATAATACGTAGCGTCTATTATATGACCCTCGCTTTTATATGTATGATTTTGCCGAAGAATGTCGTTTCCTTTTGTAACACAAATGATATGTACGAGGGTATATTCGTGACTCAATTGATAAGGAATTAACGCTGTAGATTGAAAACGGATAGCAGCTCCCGAGGGGGGGTGGCTACGACTGATGCACGGTAGTTGACAGGCAGTGATCGATGGTGGTGGTGGTGGTGGTGATTAGACAATGACAACAACAGCAGATGCAAGATGGGTGGTGTGGAAATGATATTTGAGGACAAAAGGATCTAATTGTGTTTCGTCGATACTCATTTAATTATTCCTTATATTATCACGGCCTCAAGTACTGGAACAGGGAAAGAAGAAAGACTAATTATTCATCGTATTTTCGTCTCTAGCCTCCTTACATAATAAAAAAAACTATAAAACTATCCAAAATCTTATGTTTTGCACTTTATTAATTATATATATTTTCAACAAAATTAATGTTATTTAAATTACAAGAATATATTGGAATCAGGGAGTAATAAATGAAACAATACTACCACTTATTCTAATAGCATACATGGTTAATACATGAACAAATTAAATATTGGGTATATGATAAAATATATAAAAAAATCAATTTTGCCAAGTATTTATCCGCTCGATTGTTTTTCAGCCAATTAACAGTACTGTTTTCACACATAATGTGCTGTATTATATTATATTAATCTTTTGAAGGAAGAAGACAACTGATCGTGACATTAATCACCGGGCATATATGGTGGGGAGGATCGACGGAAGAAACGATAGAAGACAAAAAGTAGGCAAAGCAAAACAAGAAGAGGTGACAACGACATCATCATCCAGTACCCGGCAGCAATCTTATCAACTGTCACTCCAATCTGGCGACGTATCAACCTCAGCCGAATGGATTGTCAAAAGGCAAATACTGTGTATTATCACACGCTCTCTCTCTCTCTCTCCTCAACTGAATGGATTGTCAAAAGGCAAACTGTGTATTATCACGCGCTCTCTCTCTTTCTCTCTCTCTCTCTCTCTCTCTCTCTAAAATTGGACTGCCATCGGGTGGATATGATGTGGGTTATTTGAGGTCGTGCATGGCATCTCTCATTGATCGAACATAATGTACTGATATATGTATTGCGTCCATGCTCATCAAATTATAACATCTTCCTATAAATGAAAGTGAGACGTATAAAGGAGGAGTCCAAATAGATGCGGTTGTACGTATAGGTTACTGAAAGACCATACATGCATGGCTTCCACCCATCCAATTCTAATCCCGATCCTTAGGGCATATTTGGAATGCGGCTGGGGAGAATCTCCCGATAGTCCAACTGCATTTCCAAACGAGTTGCATGAAAAGTGTCAAAAACTCTTACCAGGGGTGCTTTTGTGGCCTCGCATGGGATTTTGGGTGGCGAAACTATTGTTTTACCCTTCTTTGGCTGTATATATAGCTGCAGGGCCATCGATCGCGGGATAAGTTGACCGTACTACCATCAGTTGCTGCGCTCGACACCGTCGCCACGTTAAGCTACGCCGGGTATTATTATAGAGAGAAAAGAGTGAGAGAAAAGAGTGAACGGTATCACAATTGAGAATGAAGAATAAAATATCATTAGCATCAATCCAATTCTTGAGCAGTTGGTGGTTACATCTCAACGGGCCATTTTTACTTAATCCGCAACATTTCATATTGAGTGGATGGCTTTGGATGTTTTGGACATCCAATGTAAAGTTAAATGCAGCCTCCTCCTATTCTCAGATACGCACTCAATGTTGATGGTGCCTCGGAGGATAACCCAGGCCTGAGTGATGGTGGAGGATATATCAGAGATGGGCGAGGAATTATCTACTTTGGATTTATATATTTTTATGACGACAGATCCAATGTCTTTGCAGAAGCCCGTGCTCTTCTTAACGGTGTAAGAAATGCTCCGCTACTTTCCATCTCCTTATCAATCGTACACTCTGATTCTCAAGTTCTAGTATCTCTTATACAACACAATGAACACCCATCTTGGTCCATAAAGAAATGGTGGGATGAACTTTGGCATTTGTTTCAGACACATGGGTGGCGTCTACAACACGTTTTCAGAGAATGCAATGATGTGACGAATACTCTAACATCTCACACTTGCGAGACCCGAAAAAATATATATTATCAAAATTAGAATCAGCTACCGACTAAGGCCCGCGGTTGTGCGATCCTTGATGCTTCTAATCTGTCAAGCTGCAGACTTATTTGATCCTTATTTCCTTTATCCCTCGTCTCGTCATTGTATTCTTCATATTCTGCTATTATTCTCATCACCCATGTACATCAGGGATATGTCCCGTAGATCTATGTATTATTTTTCCGTATCAATAAATGTTAGGCCTAAAAATTGGATGTTGGTGGAGCTGAGTCCATATCTAAGATCGATGGTGTGCACTCTCTTGAGATCAATGTGTTAGGCATTTCTTTAAAAAAATGAAGAATAAAATATCGCTAACACTATTGCTTGCATTCATCTTCATCGTACAGAGAAGATAGAAAGAAAGGTAGCATGACATTTTGAGCCTACACACGGCATAACCCACTTCCCGATTTGGAAATGTGAGAGCGGATGGCCAAATGTGGTTGGGAACTTTTTTTTCTTCCCAAAATCACACCCTTCATTTTAATTACCGTACGGACGAGCCGACTATGGGAAATCCCTCCTCCTTCAAAGCGTTTCCAAAAGCGGCCTTACAGGCTTACATGATGGGTGAAGGCAGGCTACAAAAGATGAGTGCACGCAGTGTGAGATTTTGTATTAGAATTCTATTATTTCATCCCTTTTTGGCATCGCTCCTGTAAAAATTAGACTCATTTTGGCTTTCAAGAAGCTGAGAATAATTAACTTGGCACGTGTCAGATCCGTCTGATATCCGTCTGAAAATTCGTCTGACAGATTTCAGACGATCACATCCGTCTGAAAATCCGTCACAAAACACCTTTCTAACGGATTTCAGACGGAGTCGACCATCACATATTCTTGGTCACAAATTTCGAATAGTTTAATAATTCGTCACAAATTCCGTGTGAAATTTCGCACGGAATATTTTCATCTGATAGATTTCGAGTCGGTGCATATATATCATCTAGAGTCGGAGAAGCGAGCCGTGGTTAATTAATTTGGATTATAAAGGGAAAATGGGAGAAAAAGCCACAGTTTGGGATGCTTGAGAGGATGGAATATATCAGTTAAGAATCATGAGTGTTTGAATGTTGAACATCGATTTTGAGCAGTGGGTCCTGCGTGCATCGCAGATATTATGGATCTTAAATGATTTCGTCCATTTCTCAAACGTTCAAATGTTCCGTTAAAGCGAAACACAATGTGTACAATGTTCTTCACTTACATTGATTGCTTTCCCTTCTCTTTTTGGGGGGCCCCCCCCCCCCCCCCCCCCTTCATCTTGTTGTCTCTGAGGTTAATCCCTTCCTGGCCGGGAGCCAAAATTAAGTTCGCCTAATTTTTGGTGTAGATTAATTATCTCCCTGGGAGCTAAATGTACACCTAGCTAATTAATTTTCAAGGCATAATTCTCTCTTATACATTTATTTACGTGGGATTTTAAACAGATTTATTCGATCCTAGGTCACTTATGGAAATTGACACGTTATAATCAGCGTATCATTTTACCCGAAGAGATGGTCTCTCTCACACAGAGAGGGCATTTGCGAATGTTTTCTCCTGAACGTGGTTCAGTCACCAATTATAACGAATTAATACCGTCTCAAAATGGCTAGTTACTTGAGAGATCCGTATCACATTACTGTTGAGTCTTCACCTCCAACTTAATATATGATGTGAGATTAACTGATCTTTGACCTCACACAAACTAAGATCTCTCACGTTGATCTTAACACCATTTAATTTAATTGTTAGACTTGACTCGTGCACGTACCATTCAATTCTGCGAGTTGAGCTCGGTGAAGTTGTGGAACGAACTCAACCTGGTCCAGTCAGCCAAATTAATTAGTATAACAATACCTTGAATGTGTTTTTTTTTACGACAGTGGGCCAGGCAACCATCTGAACAGGGGGCTTATGCGATATCTTTAATTTTTTATTTTAAAATTTTTTGAAGTGACCTTAATTAGACGGTTAGATTCTGTGTTCAAATTTTAAAAGATTCGAGTCTCTCTTTATGTTGAATAGTCTCGTATTGGAAAATAGAAAAGGTTTTCATTTAATTTTAATTGGGACTCGTGTCTTTGTTGTGTATTCTTTTGATGAGAGTATGGACGTTAGCCCATTTCGGCTAGTGGGCTCTTTGGCCCGTATCCTCTATTTCACACACGTGCGTGCGTGTGATTCTCAGAAATTATTTTATTTTTCTTTTATTTTTGACCGCTCGACCAAGCATCTCTTGAATTAATTCTCTCCGTGCCTCTTCGGATTCTCCTCTTTGGACAGATGTGTGTGACTCGGTCAATGGTCGCTTCCCAAGAGCGTATTTGAAGATAGTCATTTTCCTGTGAGAGGTACGGCTTAGGGTTCTCTCTCACCTGAAGGCTATCTCTCTCGAACTCCGATCTCTTTCATCGCCTTCTTCTTTTTACAAGAGCCTCCTGTCACAGTGGTATTCGCCTTCGACAACGCGAGTTGGAGTGCACCTTCGCGTGGTCACTGATTTTGGGTCGTCGTATCTCGAGAGAAATTCCGTCATAAAATTACAAGAGTATCTTATGAGTCACTTAAAATTTTAAAATATTGCACACTTGCACCACATTGCACAACAAGTCAAACTCTAACATATAGATGACCTCCTCAAGTGTTGGGACTGACCTGGATTTTTACGGTGTTATGTCTAAGGGTTTGTCTGGCTCGGCAGAGTGGGATGTTTTGGATTTAATTTATTCAGATCCTTTTGTTTAAAATTTTCCCCTCCCTTTTTGATTCATAGTCACATCAGATCTCGATCAGTTGCGTCAATCAAGGAGCTAGACATCAGAAAGGAATCAGAAGAACACAATTAACCGGACTAGTTAATAATAAGAAGAATGGGAGTACTAGAGGGTTCAGATAATTAATTAGATGCAGATGATTTTATTTTTTATCCTAGTTTCAGAAGGAGACATCATCTTGTTAAGTTACTTATACATATGGGTTTTTTTTTAAAAAAAATCAACTAATTAAGGGTTTAGATGATCCTTTTAAGTTCAGAGAAATGGAGCCCTTATTAGAAAACGATACTGGCATGCAGCGTGTGAACAGTGCGTATAAGGTCTTCGTCAGCGTGTGAACACGTGTGCACGTGCACACGTAACTGGGTGGGTGGGGCTCGGACAATTCTTCTGGTTAGAGTACACGTGTGAAGCGGGTTGTTCACATATATAAAAGTACATATACAGCTGCTGCTTACGAGAGATGTGCCCCCGTCTGGTAATCTTCCCGAGATTCGCGCGACTCTGACCCCAAATCTTATAAATAAATAAATAAATAATTATATTCTCCGGGTGGCTTCCCTTAATTTGTTCGTCTCGGCGGCAGTTGAATTACGTCCGAAAACGACTTTCTATCTATGGGGGTGTTTATGTGTTCATCCGATATCATTTTTATTTCACATGTATCCTTCCAGGTGATAATTAATTACGGATTTATCTCCAAAAAAAAAAGATTGGTTCTTCTCGATTTTAGCATCTTCACTAAAGATTTGACGTTTGAAACCAACAACCAACCAAAACTATATATATATATATAGTGATGTAAAAATTTGGGGTTTTGTGTAAAATGGTACCAAGTCTTTTATGTAAAGGGTATATATCTTAATTAAGAGGCGACATTAGGGATCTCTCGGGCCAAAATTAACATCATATGAATCAGAAAAAAATTCACTCTTGGCCAGCCATAAACGCATGGCACATATATATATATATATATACACGAAATCCTTTCATTTGAAATGATAACGATGATATAAAAATATACCCAGGGACAAAAAGGGTGATTACCGGCCCTTTCCGATAAAAAAGCTGAAGTGGATGGCCTCACCATGCATGCGTCCCTTTCATGTGCCCTGAGATGTACGTAGTTGAAGCGTGTCTAAGGTATCATCAAACATTGGCAACAAGACGTGATTAATTTAAAATCAACTAAAAGATGGTACGGGAAAGAGACACATCGCTTTTTCTTCAGCGCCGCTTTGATTGGTTGGGGAGGGGGGAAGGGTTAGCCCAAATTTAATCTCAAGTTAACCCTTTCCTTGTTTTGATTGACCGGATTTCGTAACCCGAATAGAACAGAAATAAATCTAGGTTAATTAACCCCGGATTTAGTGACCCGGCTAGCTAGAGAGGTAGATTTATTAGTTATATATCAAAGAAGGGTTCAAGAGACGTGCAGCATCTTTGGTAAAAAAAAATTATTAACATTTATATATCTTTAATTTTTATTTTTATTATAAGCATAGTACGTAGAGAGATTGCTTTAAACTGCTTCTCTATAGTTATATATAAAAGTCAAATCTCCTCCAAAAACCTATCTGTCATTGATTTAGAAAACTCTATCAGTGTTTTTAATTAGAATTAAAAATGTTACATAAATGGCTTCCATAGTCCAATATTCCTCTCCTTAAAATAATCGAGCTGAAATATGTGAAGGTCTAGCAATAATTAAGTACGTACATTGAAAGGTATGCTAAACACACTCATGTCCTAATTAATTTGGTCTTCAATCCAAGTTTCAAACTAATAGTTACTAGATTGGAGGGATTATCAGATATATACCCCGTCAATGAGAATTGCAGATATCTCATTAATTCGAAATTAATCGGATCATTTCTTACTGCTGTTCTCATGCCGGAGTTGAAAGTTTAAAAGTGAAACATGCTTTACTTTAACCAGTTTCTCTGGTAGAAACCTTGGGCATCCTCTCAAGTGAAACCTATCTACTTACTCCAACTCATATATATATATATATATATATATATATATATATATATATGTATATATATATTTCACGTAAATGTACATGTCTAACATATATCTTGTCATGCAACCCCAGGAAAAGTCGGGTTTTGATTCGATATATAGGTACTGCACACACAAACTAAGGTTTGTCGACCCGGTCAACCCGGTCGACCCGGTCTCGACGCTGGACCGGTCGGGTCGGCTGGGTCGCACTGCGACTCGGTCCGCCCTCTTGAGCTCTCGGCGCGTGATTTTTTATTTTTTAAAAATTTTTAATAAAATTTTATTTAAAGATTAAATGTTATATATATTTAAAAATATTAAAATGTAGAGTTTTTTATGATAATAGATACATACTAAATTACACATAATTAATTATATAAAAATAACATATTACACCACTTAATTAAACATCATATTATATATAATACATAAAAAAAATTCATTTAAATTACTTAATATGTTAAAGTAAACAGTGACATAATAATGACATTCATTCATGAGGTATAAAATATAAAAACTCACTCATCCTCCTCATATGCGAAGCCCGAATCTCAAAACTCACTAATCCTCGTCATCAGTGAATCCCGAATCTCAAAACTCATCATCAGATACATGAGACTGATCACCCGTATAATCTAACTCTATCCTAGTCGGTGAAGGTACATGTGGGTGGGACTGAAAATATGTAACCATCTGCACAAATGATGGGTCGTGTGCTGCGGTTGAGGGTACATAAAAATCTGTAAAAAAAGTCCTCACTACATCTATAGCTTCAATTCTATCATGTGAGACTGGTGCTGGTGCTGCTCGAACTTTAGACGTGGAGGAAGATCCTGCTCCGCCCTGTACTCGTGGTGGGGGTACCCGGGACGTAGAAGAAGATGCCCTGGGTGTGCTACGAGAACCGTATATATCCTGTAACTGTGTCCGAAAGGAATGTCGGATATCTCCCGAAACTCGGTCGCATGTACGAACATCGCGTCCCACTCCCGCAAGGTGCTCCGCAAATCTGTGTATACCGGTGACGCGATATTCGCAGTATCTACAGTACACATGTCTATCACTCTCAACAGAGTATCCAAGCTCCCACGCAGGGTGCTTGTTGGTCTTCGTCACTGAGTGTCCATGCACATTCCTCCTCGTCGCTGCCACTTGGTCTTCCGCTCACTGTCGTTTGATCTCTTTTCTTCTTTTTTTCCTTTTGTTGCATCTCAGCTCTCTTCTCCCGCAGGTGTCTGGCCATTGCAAGTTTTACATCTCTAGGCACATGGGTACACCCAGTAACCTCAGAGAACCCCGCACCGGCTCCTCCTGCCAAGTGCTTCTTCAACCGAGAGACACCTCCTCCCCGGTGTTCTATTTTACAATAGTTGCATCACCAACACCTACGGTTTCCATCCAACATAACTTCGTGTGACCATCTAATGTCATTTAGTCGTTCCTTAAGAGCCATAGAATACTTAACTGTATCTTCTAGATTTATGAAATATAAATTATAAATCCCAATAAATTTTAGAAATACAAAATATAAATTAAAAATATCTTAATTTCATTCTAAATTATTTTTTACGTCTACAACTAACAATGAAAATAATATTATTATTTCTACAACATGCAAGATTTAATTCAATATTTAATACATCTCAATTAAATCTACATTTTATGTTACAAATATAATTTAGTCCATAATAAGATCAATTATTTCTACAACATGCATATAAGACTAATTTTTTGTTTAATACATTTTTTTGTAAAATATTTGATCACTATAATATTTATCACTAATTATATATTTAAATTATAAACATCTCTATTTAAATTACATTATACATCTAAATTAACTTTAAAATTAGTTGTAAAATAGTCATCACTAAATTTATATTTAAATTAAATACATCTCTACTTAAATTATATTGTACATCTAAATTAACTTTAAAATTATTTATAAAATAAGTATCAATAAATTTATATTTAAATTCAACACATCTCTAATTAATTTAAAATATACATACAAATTAAATTTAGTTTTTTGTAAAATATTTAAAACTACAGATATATTTAAATTTAAAATATCTCTTTTATTCTTAAAAATAAAGTATTACATTATTTTACGTCTACAACTAATAATGTAAAAAATAATATCATTAATTCTACAACATGTAAGACTAAATTTTAAATTTAATACATCTCAATTAAATCTAATAATTAT
Organism: Amorphophallus konjac; assembly: GCA_022559845.1. NCBI lineage: Eukaryota > Viridiplantae > Streptophyta > Magnoliopsida > Alismatales > Araceae > Amorphophallus > Amorphophallus konjac. The sequence continues at coordinate 53,649,074 of CM040122.1, forward strand.
ACATGAATTAAAAAAATATCTCAAAAATAAATTTATTTCTACAACATGAATTAAACAATATTTATATTATTTCTACAACATGAATTATACAAAACATAAAAAAATTTAGAGATACAACATGAATTAAACAAAAATTATATTATTTATACAACATGAAATAAACAATTATAATTCTTAAATTAAAATAATATCAATTGATTTCATTTAATTATTAAACTAATTTTTTTTATTCTCTCTCCCCCCCACCCCCACCGTCCCCCTGCCGCTCCTGGCCGCCCCAGCCCCACCGCCCACCGCCCAGCGCCACCGTCCCCCTTCCCAACCCCCACCCCCACCGTCCCCCTTCCCCACCCCCACTGCCGCTCCTGGCCGCCCCAACCCCACCGCCCACCGTCCCCCCGTCGCCGGCCCTGCCCCACCCCCACCGTCCCCCACCGCCGCCCCTGGCCCAACCCCACCGTCCCCCACCGCCCCACCCCCACTGTCCCCCCCCCACCCTCTAGCAGCGCCTGCAACGTCCCCCCGGCGCCCCTGCCCCGCCGTCCCCCACCCCCCCTCCACCATCTCCTCCAACTGTCCCCCACTGCCCCTTCGGGCTCCCACCGGTCAGATATGGCCGGTCCGGTGGGGGACGGTCCTCCCCCCCATCCACCACCTCCTCCGCCGGCCCTCCCACGCGCAGCCCCACCGCCTCCCGCCCCCCTCCGGCCGCTCTGTTATTTAAAAAAAAATTCAAAGGAAGACGACTTACCTCTGACAGTCGTCCACCGCCGTTCGCCGCTCGCCGCCGTCCACCGCTGTTCGCCGCTCACCACCGTCCGGGACCTCCACCGCTGAGCTAGACACGCTCTGAAGACGCCCCCCACCGGTCCATTAAATGGACGGACCGACACGAGCGGGTCGTCCCGCACGTACCAGCCTGTCTCGTCCACGGACCGGTCTGGTACGTGGCGGGACGGACGGGTCGGTGCGGACCAGTTTGACCCGGTCACGACCCACGCCCCGCCCGATCCGCTGGGCGCCTGAGACGGGGCGGGTAGTGCGAGTTGGGCCGACCCTGCCCGATCCGGCAAACCTTACAAACACAAAACATGGAACAGGGATTGCTATTACGCGATTGCCCCCGGACTTTTTCTGGGGTGTTGAATTTAGAGCTCCCAGCACAGAATCTCCAAGCTCGCTCGTGTAGGTGGAATTTAATGCCCCCCCCCCCCGCCTGACGATAAGAACTGCATGCATGGGATTACACGCCTTGGCCGCTTTTGAAAGTTTGTGTGTGTGTGTGTTCCTTGCGGGCCTCCCGCCGGGGAGAAGGCGCCGGGAATTGGGCCACGGGCGGTTGGTGTGGCATGATGAGAGGGAATTAAGGAAGAAGAGCTAGTCAGGGTGTGTGTGTGTGTGTGTGATGAAGCCACCCCCCCCCCCCCATCTCCTTCGATCCACAGGAGGAATGGAAAAAGGTGGTGATAGGGGGGAGGGAGAGCAGCAAGGAACCCCATTAGCAAACTCCAGAAAGGTCCTTTCAGAAAACCCCACCTGGTTTCCCCCTAGCTCTCTCTCTCCCCCTCAAATTCCTTTTGTCACCTCCCGTGGTGCAGTTGTTCGTTTCACGTCTCTTACAGGGGGCAACGCTTGTGTGGATCAGTTTCCTGCCCGGCCACTCTTTATTAGAAGTCTTTTCCCGTGAGATCAAAATGTCAAACCTGACACAGATGGGTTCTTCTGCTCCAGCACCAACCCATTTGTTTTTGCTGCTTGAGGGGGAGGGAGGGGGTTTCCCACACGGGATGGGATGGGATGGGAGCAGTTCAGCTAGCCATGGGCCACCTCCCCCATGGAGATTTGAGATAAGGAAAGGTGGGAGTATCTATTAGTGGGTTGGCTTTAAGATTTTTCTATTTGCTGCTTTTGGGTTAGTTCCCGTAGCTTTTAATATTTACCCATATATGGTCCCCCCCCCCGTCCGTAATTGAGTGTCTTCCCCTTTCCCTGCCTTGAACTCCACTCAAAACTCCTGCCTCGAAACACCCTCTCTCTCTCTCTCTCTCTCTCTCTTTCTACACTCATCCATCTATCTACGTCTTCTTCTCTCCGAGGGAGTTTTATAGCATCTAAACCGGCAAACTTCCCTTCCCTGACAGGAGTCCGTTCCTTGGTATGGAGATTGGAGTGAAGAGGCAGAGATGGGGAATGGGTGCTGGGAGAAGTAAGGTTATTATGTGAGGGTTGGAAGGGGGGGGGGATAAACACATGGGTGGTGAAGATTCTCCATGAAAAGGGTGGACTTTTGAGCACGTCAAATCAGTGACATTAAATGTGACAGAGGTATGGTTTTAGCAGCTCTCCTTTCTTCCGGTTTGTGTCTGCTTTCATGATCTGCTTGCACTTGTTTCGTCAATTTGGCATTTTGGCATCTCTCTCTCTCTCTCTCCCCCCCCACCTGCAACTCTTCTTTCCTGCTCCTTTGATCTCTGTCCGTGTTGCTATTCATTGTTCTCATTAATTTCCTTTTCGTTTCATGCTGTGCAGGGAAGGGGGAGAAGGAATTCCTTCGCAGATTCCGGGGGAGAGAGATTTTCTGATCGATATTCACAGGACATATATGGTAAGATCTCTTCCTCGTCTTTATTGAGACAGCCCGAAAATTTGGAATTTGAAGAGACCCACTGAGAAGATCAGCTGCTCATCTTTTTCGGAGCGGCTTGGGGTTTGAGGGGAGCCATTAAGAACAGGCTCAACCGCTCATCTTTTGGTGAGCAGTTGGCATGGAATTTGGAGAGACAGAACGAGAACAAACTCAGCTGCTTGTTGCAGATACAAATTGACAACTTCACAGTTAGCTTTACCCTTTCTATTTCTTAACAGTTCGTCGCGGAGGGAAAAAATTGTCTTAATTTTTGGTGTAAAAATTCATTATCTTATGCAGGGAGGCAAGGGATCTCGTTGAACGTGGGTAACAGCATGAATCATTAAGAGGGTTTGGAGGCTCCGAGGGGGTGTGTTGATGATGATGGTGATGATCTGATGCTGGTGTGTCGTTTTCGCCTGGGGAGGTGGGTCTGAAACATTCCATCCGTTTGGCATATGGGTTATCCCGCTCTCTCTCTCTCTCTCTCCATCTCTCTCCCCCTTGGGCCTGAAATATTCCATTTGCTTCATACTGGGCTGTAAAAAGATGCCCTGTTTTCACATTGATGTGAGTGAACAATGGGGGGTAAGCAGTGATGAAGGATGGACTTTGCGGTGAACCCCTTTGCTCCTGTTGTTATTGCATCCCCTCCGTTTACTGCAGCTGTAAAAGGAGAAAAGTGCTCAGAGAGAGAGAGAGAGATGGAAGGAGAGCGTTGCTTAATCAAACAGTTACTTCTGTACTGACAACCAGAGGGGAGGGGCGAGGCTGCAAGGAAGTTATCTGAAAGCCATCAATGGAGATCCCAGAAGGAGACAAAACAAGGGATGGTTGGAGCTGAGGTGCGTGTGTAGTCTCTCCGCACATTAAAAGCTTTGCGTGTCTGAGTGCTTCGCCAAGGCAAGGGAGGAGGAAAAGAAAGGTAGAACCGTAGAAGAGCTCCAACTGTTACAGCAGGTGGGATCTCCTGAGAAGTATTCTGGGCCTTCTCTGCCTCGGCATTCTGTATCAATGGAGGGGCATCTTTTTACTCTTGTTCTTTAATGATTTATGACATCCCCCCCGCTCCCTCCCTATCATTATTCTGATTACTATTTTGTTACGCAAATACCCAAACCTGCCTCTCTCTCGATCCCCCCTTCCCCTCCCTTCATGTCTGCATGTTTTCCTCTGCCACACACATGCACATGCTCCCACTCCCTCTCGTCTCCATCACCCCCATCTCCTCTCTCTCTCTCTCTCCTCGCTTTCCTCAGCTGCGGCCCAGCCTAGTCTGGCTACCCCCTTCCTCAGATTCCTCCCCCTTGGTTTGCTTCCCCCCCCCCCCCCCCTTATTCCTAAGCTGAGAGCAAACCCCTCTCCCTAAACCCCATGGGCATGGAAGTCCACAGGTGAAAGCTTGAGAAAAAGACAAGAGTATAGGGGTATAAAACCCTTGTCATATACTTCTCTCCCCGTCCAAAAATATCATTCTAACTTCGTGAGGGAAGGGCTGGTGATTGAGTGAGGGAGAGATAGATAGATAGAGATAGAGACAGGAGAGAGAAGAGGGAGAGAAGGGGGGAGAGTTTTGTAAACAGTGTCTCTACTACATAGACAAGCTGCCACTCCTACCACACCTCAATCCCTGTTTTTGGCAGAACATGTCCTGTCCAAGTTGCTGCATTCTCAGATGTTCTATTAAAGTAAAGGAATGCGAAACCCCCAAACTCTCCCCCTCTTTTCCCAACCTCTCATGCTCTTGCCTCCTCACACGGCAAGCATCTTCTTCTATCCCCACCCCAGGCCTCCACCCCTTGTCCTCTCTCCTTGCCCTCCACTCCACACCCTGAGATGCTCAGCTCACTGAATTCTCATGAGGAAGAAGACGACCCAGACCACCTCCCCCACCACCGCCATCACCACCACCACCCCAACCCCCCGTCCGGCTTCATCGCCCAGCCCGGTCACTTCCGCGAGCTGCTACTAACCTCCGCCGATCTCATCAGCCGGGGCAACCTTGCCGCCGCCCGGCATGCAGTCTCCCTCCTCTCGGCCTCCGCCTCCCCGTGCGGTGACGCTGTCGACCGCCTCGCCCACGTCTTCGCCCGGGCGCTCTCCCTCCGCGTCAACCGCCACGCGCTCGTCGCCGACCGCGTCGTGCCGCCGCCGCCCCCCGACCCCGACGCCCTCGGGTCGGCGTACCTCCTGCTCAACCAGGTCACCCCCTTCATCAGGTTCTGCCACCTCACGGCCAACCAGGCCATCCTCGAGGCCGTCGACGGGCGGCGCTCCGTCCACATTCTCGACTTCGACACGGCGCACGGGGTGCAATGGCCCCCTCTGCTGCAGGCCATCGCAGAGCGGTGGGCGGACCCTGCTAGCCGCCCTTCCATCCGCATCACCGGCACCGGCCCCGACCTCGACACGCTGCACCGCACCGGCGAGAGGCTCAAGTCCTTCGCGCAGACCCTGGGGCTCAGATTCCAGTTCTTCCCCCTCCTTCTCCCCTCCACGGGTATCATGAGCGGCTCCAGCAGTGCAGCAACTACCGGTGACACTGGTTCTTCAAGCTTTATCAACCTCTCGGCGTTCCAGGTCCACCCGGGAGAGACGCTGGCCGTCAACTGCGTGCTGTTCCTCCACAAGCTCCTCAGGGACGTCGACGCCGGGGACGACGCGCGGGAGCTCCGCCCGTTCCTGCTGGCCCTCCGGGCGATGAACCCCGCTGTGGTTACCGTGGCCGAAAGGGAGGCGAGCCACAGCTCGCCGATCTTCCTGCACCGCTTCACGGAGGCCCTCGACCACTACGCCGCCATGTTCGAGTCGCTGGAGGCAACGCTGCCGGCGACCAGTCAGGAGCGGCTGACGGTGGAGCAGGTCTGGTTTGGGAGGGAGGTGGCGGATGTGGTCGCCGGGGAGGGGGAGGAGCGGCGGGAGAGGCACGAGCGGTTCGAGCGGTGGGAGAGGGCCATGTGGGCCGCTGGCTTCTCCAACCTCCCGTTGAGCCCCTTCGCGCTGTCGCAGGCGAAGCTGCTGCTAAGGATCCACTACCCGCTGGAGGGCTACCAGCTGCAGATGGTAAAGGACTCGCTGTTCCTGGGCTGGCGGGGCAGGCCCCTCTTCTCAGTGTCTTCTTGGAGGCCTTGAAACCCTAATCAGTATTCCCATCCTCCATTCCCCTACCTATTTTTGCAAATAGTATGGCCTTTGATGATCTTTTATCTCTCTTGATCACCCCTTTCTTCTCTCCTAAAAGATGGGTTCCGGGGATGGTGCGATGTGGAACCCACCGAAGAGAAAAGAAAAGGTGGATGGGAATATGGTTACATATATGGGAATGATCCCACTATAGAAACCCTAACCCTAATTGGTTCTGGTTTATTGGAGGAGGTGAGCAGGGGAAAGTGTGGGCACGCATGCATGGATGGATGTGTGTGTAGGGCTGTACGTTGCATGAGGAAGAGCTTTGGAAGTGGTATAAAGGGTACTATCTCGCACCATGGCTTTCTTCCTCTTAACATTCTCAGCTTCCCAAGCACCAGAAAGCTGATCAGATGTTCCTTCATGAGGTAGCTAGGTTTCTTGCAGGCTTTGTTTATTTTATGTCTAGCTTGTAAATTTTTCATCTCCATCCTCTCCATATGTGCTTCTTCTATATATATATGCTAGCCGGAGATGACTGTAGAGAGGTATATAACACTTATAATATTCCATGAGGCAACTAGAGTGTTTTTTTAACGCTTGCTTTTTCTGCTTTGGGTTATGCTCTCTCTTTCTTTGTGTTGTTTATGATAATGGGTGCCTTACCTTCGGTTTTGTTAATCCATGGATCCTCATGCCCGTGGCTTTTGACTTGCATCCGCTTCCTTTGTGGGTGGCTTTGGCAGTGTTTTGCTTTTAATAATGAGACCTGGTCGATCACCACTGGCCATTAGATGAAAGGAATAAAAAAATAGGAATATGAGCCAGTTGGTTTAATGAGAGCAATCATCACATCGGCCCTTCTCTGCAAAAAGGGGCATCTTGTGTGTAGTTCTAGATTCCCTTTGTCTTGTGCTCCGAGGAAGAGGGGGGTTCTGTTCTTGTTTTCTGCACCCATGCCCCGGATATGCCTAATCGTTGTCTTTGGGGCTGCACCATCCCTCTTCCACCACCTTAATTCCTGCCCCTTGTCTCCTCAAACAAAATCATGGGATTTCTCAACTTCAACTTTTGGCGGTCACCTTGCCCCCCTAACAGATCATTCCTTTTGGGAAGTTCTTCTTGGGATCTTGCAAGCCTGCATGGTTCTACCATGAGGGTCTCAGCTCCATCCTCTCCCCAGCCCCCCGTTCTCTCTCTCTCTCTCTCTCACACACACACACACACTGCCTATGTGTTCGCCTGCAAAAAGTTATAAATCAAAGTTTTAATTAGTAACGCTTGCATGCGTTCAATGTTTTCTTTATAAAACCAGAAGCTTGTTTTCGAAAAGTCATACAGACGAACTCATTTCAGCGCCTCAGCGTCCATCTTGCTTAAACTAAAGGTTCCCAATGATGCATGAGGTCTCCCACCTCCTGGTTTTCTGTTGAGGAGAAACGAACTTTTCTAACACCGAAAAGTTAATTGGTCGGATGGACCCATCATTAATTCTCTAAGATCGGGCTTTGTAGAAAGCGATACATATTAAACATTTTTATAATTTTTTTCATGGAATAAATTAGGCATGCAGACATATCAAGAATCCCAATCTCTTGATCAATCAAACATGCACCTTAATTAATCCTTCTTCCAACAGGTAATTAATTAATTACATTGACATGCACATTATTCCATTCTCAATTTCGAATCTGTTGATGCTACGATAATATTTTTATTGTTTTGGAGACATAGTTCCTCGCCATATATTAACTGTGCCTTACTATATATCCGGCCTGAAGAAAAGAAATTAAGATTGGAATACAAAACTTTAGATGGAGTGAAGAGCCCGACAGATCTTTAGAGCTTCTTTAAACAGATTTGTAGGGGTGCTTGGGGGTTGTTCTCCTGTGTGCCAGCTTCTTATAGTAACCTCATGAATAATTAGTACACCGGGTTAGCTAGAGTAGTGGTTTTCACATCATGCTCCCACATTATTAGGCCACAAGATGCATGGAAACATTCTGATTACGTACGTTGGCAGAGAAAAGAGAAACATGATGATGGGCACAGTCCAGCTGCGACAGCGAGTGGTTGCTTCTGTCACGAGGGTATCTCCTGGGTTCGATCCGTCCGGCTTTCTCATGATACGGCACACGGACCGCGCGCCCCTCCCCCTCCCCTCTTCCCTCTTTTGTACAACAGACAGCCTGCAGGGGAGAAATGCATTAGTATATAATTAAGCCATATGCATCTTCTAGCTACCCCCTGCATGTCCTCAAGCACATATAGCTCTCCGATGAGATGTACATAATGGCCATTCAATGAAGCGCATCAAAACTTCCACCCCCAATTCTCAAGTCACACTACTCCCTCTCGTGCTTCTGATTTTTATCGTTAGATTGTCTTTGGAAAGAGACGCGTATAGGGATGGTGTGTGGTAAAAGCAAAACTCGGGGTGGAGTTATGAAGCCCTAGCACTACAATAATAGTAATGGGTCTTGGGCAATTGTTTTGGCTTGCATGTAACTGAACTGTGACATCCATATAAATATGTGCATGCATTTATGGCAATGATAGGGAGTTGGATGTACGGTAGGCCTCAGGAAGATTCTTCTTCTTCTCTCTCTGGGAATAATTGCTTAGCATGAAGTATCCAGCAGAACAGCGGCCGCTGTAATCTGAGCACATTATATTGATCTCAGTTTAATTTGCATTTGAACGAGGTTCTTCGAATGGGGGTGAGGGATACAGTCTTTATTCACAAGAATGAAACCTAATTCATGTTGTTTAATCTTTCAATGCCGTTCTCGGCAGTATCCCCAATATATGTTGGCCATTTAGCAGCCATTTATTTCTTGGGTTTGTTTGAGAATCAAAAAAGCAACATAATAATTAACGACTCCATCGAGCTACTCAGGAGAGAGCATGGAAAGGGATTTTCAGATAAATCATCCTGTTACCTTTGCAAGCTTGCGTTAATTTGCTTGAACTGAATGGACTTAATTGAGAAGTCGTATAATTGTTACCCACTTTTCTATTCATGAGGATTTCACTCATGTAATAAGAAATAGATCATGCCCTTCCTTTATTCACCAGTCTAGCTAGACCCCACAACTTTCTAAAGATAACAAAAAAGGGTTAATTTTATCTAGACCTTCCTTACATGTGAACTATCAAAATTACCATCTTTAGTTGTCAACTATCATAGATATCATCATTATTAATCAAATTTTCAAAAATGACCCTAAATGATGAAAATACACCCAACATTCATATCCACTCTAACTCTTTCCATACAGAGTTTGAGGGTATTCTTGTCATAAATGATACTTTTTAAATTTTTAGTTAATAATGATATTATGTATTATATTTGACAAGTAAGGATAGTGATTTTGATATTTTTCATATAAAGAGGGTTCATATGTTAACCCTAACGAGAAACACGTGTGCAAAGACATCGAGCATTACTTTCCCTTTGACGCTAGTTTTCTATGCTCCTTTAAACAATGAGGATCCAGCATCCTGTTTATATATAGAACTCAGTCAAGTTGAGAGGAGTGACATCTGAAACTCCCAAGTGGAAAATGCATGCAAGTCTGGCATGCATCCAAGATCGATAGGTAGAAGCCTTGGATGTTTAGCACAACAGGATATGTTTCGAATCGTTTGCAAGCAGCCATTTGCTCAACTCAGTCCGTACAACAACTGCAGGGAAAAAAGGACAAGAAGAAATTAAAAGAAAACATCAAGAATCATCTTCCTGATCTCTTATCTCTGTGTCAGATAACGTGGTGATTTTATACTTGTTCTTTTCACTCATTCCCAGACGTGAACAGTGGGGAATGGGGGGCTCATTACATCTAGTTTCATCTCCAAGTACCAGAGAATAGCGCGCAACATCTTTCAAGAGCCCCAAGATGTGATCTTTTCAATTCGATCGTGAAGCTTAGGGAAGGGCAGAGAGCGCTTTCCAACACAAACATATCTTCCGGCCGGGGTACCTTGCATCTTTCTAAGCTTTGTATTTTAGTTTGTATCAATTGTGGGCGGCAGCTAGCTGATAGCTATGGATAGCTTATCCAGCCAAACAGTGACAGTGCTACGTGAAACCAGCTCATGCCAACAATTCCGGCTACTAGACTGTCGCAAAGGGAGGTATGTAGTGTTCCCTGAGAAGTAAAACCATAATTAACGAAGCTATAGGTTTTGGCACAGACGGAACTTGCATATATATAAGAAGAAGAAGGAGAGTCTTCTGTATAGTTTTTTTCATATCACGGACTAGCTACAATAGCGAATGTTGAATCGATGCTTATCAAATATATAAAGAGAATAAATAACAAACCCAGGCAGTAGAACCTAGAGTAGACTACTTCAGCAGCGAGGAGGGAGAGGGAAGGTGAGAGTGGTGGGTAAGGGAGGATTCGATTTGGGGGAGGATCTGGTGGAGTACAAGCTGTTAGATTTGGGGGTGATATGTGTAAAACAAATAATATAGCACACGAGGAGCAGGGAGGTAGACGAAGACGAGATGTGAGGGGGGGGGGGGAGAGGGAGGTATGGGTGGGCAGGGTGGTGCAGGAGAAGACATAAAGAAGCAGGACCACTGCATTTATTTGCCGTACCATGGAAACATGAACAAATAAGCCTACACAAATGATTTGTGTGGGGAGAGAGAGAGAGATACAGATGCCCATTGCAGATAACCGTGATTCACGCGTCCATAGCTGGTGAATCTTCAAAGAGTTCATACGTATGTATCGTTAAAGTGTGGTGCTACACACGCAAATCTTGTACATCCACATAAAGCACCAAATAAGGTGTGTCTATTACAACTCTCCCTTATGAAAATCATATATATATATATATAGAGAGAGAGAGAGAGAGAGAGAGAGAGAGAGAGAGAGAGAGAGAGAGTAGTGTCCTGCTTGCAATGCAGAAGAGAATCTCCTGTTTAGCTGGTTCGCATAACGACTGGTAAGAGTTAACCAAAGAGATAATGAAGAAGCCAGCACTTGCATCGGCAGGGAAGCTTTCTTTGATGCGCCTTTCTCTTAAGTTCACAACGCGCGGATTCCACGTAATTAATTTTAATCACCAGATGCCAAAACGCAACATCTGACTACTCTCTCTTCCACTTTGTTTAAAGAATTCATATGTTGGAGTTGTCCACTAAAGGATATTAAAACCCAGAGCGGCATTTCCAGTCCCTTCATAGTTACCAAAGTATATATAGAAGCATCAAACAAAAAGGAACTCCCCCCTGCTTCCTAGCACCCTCAAAATGGTCTCCATGCTTTGCTGCTCCAACTAGGATCTGCAAAGCTGCAGTACGCACACACACTCTCCATCCATCCATCTATCTATCTATCTATCGATCTATCTATCTATCTATCATAACCTATCTCTTTCTGCACAGGGATTCCAGATCGTGGGGCAAGCAGTACGGCTTCTCCTCCCATTCATATAAATAAGTATATATATGGACATCTCGTGGGACTGCAATGGGTCCAATGAAGTGACATCAGAAAGACGGCTCAGGCCAGAGTGCACACGTGCCCCCGGCGTCATTAGCATGGAGAGGGGAAGGATTAAGGCCTGCCTAGAACCCTAATCAGATCATCATCACCTCCTCCCATCAGCCGGATGTATCATCCGACATTCCTCCCAAAACTTGCCCTGCTCTGTAATATTATACTATTAGCATGTGTATGCGTATCATTCCCCGTGAAAGAAACCGGGGAGAAGGCCAGCGAGAGGGGAAGAAGAAGTGGGATTTTTGGAACTGGTGCAACACGTGTGCTGCTGCAGAGGGACGTGACAGTGGATGGGCTTGTCCTCGTTGCGTATGGGTCGTTTGTTTGTCGAAGGGTTTGCAGGTGGGGGGCGGGGGCCTTCGTTCTGTGCCAGCATCATCGTCTTCTCATTTACTGAACTGCCGCAGGCAGCTGGTTTTAGGGAAATAGATCCGCTGAGCCGTGTTGCAGTGAGCACAAACGAATAAGGTTGCTTCTCCGCCCTAGCTAGTTGCTTCTCAACTTTTCACGGGAGAGGTTTAGGTCTTAATTTGAAAATTCTTTCCAATATGGATAATCTAATTTCTTTTTGAAAAGATAGATTATTTTCTTCTGTGGGCTTTTAATATATAATATTCTTGTTAAAAGTGAATTTATTTGAAAATCTATCATCTTGTATTTACATTTGCATGTACATACGAGTGAAATGAATTTAATGTCATACATGTATAGAATACCTATAGAACATTTTATCTTTTTCTTCGTCATTCCTTAAAGAGATTTTTACGGTGTATTAAAAAAAAGTGACTATAAGGACAGACATGATATTTAATTCATGTATAGGGGGTATACATGCAAATGTAAATACAAATACAAGATAGATTTTTAACGTAAATTCACTTTAGTTTACTATAGATATATATATGCAAGGAAAAGATTTTTTTAATAAAGATCTTTTTTTTCCTACTCTTATGACAAATTTGTCTTATTCAGGCAAGTATTTTACATGCGGAAGTTTCAACACTAGGAGTAATAATCTCCTTGTGTGTGTGTGTGTTATATATATATATATATATATATATATATATATATATATATATATATATATATATATATATATATATATATATATAGTACAATGTAAATTCTCAAATTACATTTCATCTGACTTGAACTCATAACCTCATTAGTAGGAGGGAGACCTTTAGGGCCTCTTTATTTCTCGGTTGGGACACCGTGTTCGACTCCAGAGGGTCGAATACGGTACTCGAGGTGGGATAAATCTCATGTGTGTGAGGGAAGAGTGCGAGCCCACCCAAAATTCTCTCTCATCGGCTTATAAATTCGCCTTACAATTCAATTATCAAACTGGGTCTTAAAGATCATCTATTTATCTATGCACCACTATATATATAAACCCCCAATCGCGACCAGATGCGCCATGCATATTACTTATTGCATAGAAGACAATCCTGTCTCTATTTAATTAAGGAACTCTCATAGAGAAGAAGATATCTTGGGCCATCTCAAGTACAGATATAAACGTGCTGTAAGTCTCTCTCTCTATCTGTACAATAACTTGTTAAAGTATTTCACATTAAATAATTAGGAATAATTATAAATTAACAACTATCGATCTTCCATGCGAATAATTGTCAAAATAATATTCTCAGATGCATATTGATTGATATAGTTACATTATGTAAATATGTCACATCGGATGTCGTAATCTGCCGTAATTGACTTAAGTTAAGTTCTAACCAAATTCAAAGATATTTATAATGTCTCGACTTCATAGTGCAAAAATAATCTTAATACATAAATGCAAGCGCAAGAATAACCGTATTGCGTAAATATATTTACAAAGTATCCCTCCTTTAGCTAGGTACCACTCTATATTTTTTTAGATGGCCGTCAATATTGCAGAGGTATTTTTTGTTTATATGTATAAGAAAATTATTTTAGTTAACACATGTATAAAAATAAAATTTCTGCAATTAATTTTACATGCAACGTACATGATTGTGTATACATTAATTATCTCCAAAAAATTATGGCATTCTCTTGTATGTATGTATGGGTGGAATCTGCGTGCCGTGCTGGTAGAGCGGAGTAGATAGCCCAAATTAATGACAAGGAGAAGGAGACTTCCTTCAGAAAAGAAAAGGTAAGCGGCTTAATCTTTCATTGCCTCAACTCAAGGAGTCGTCTTCCTTCGTTGGCCTTCACATGATTGGATCCCTAATCTCTTTCGGTAAGTACGTGCGGCAGGCCGAGTACGTACAGTTTGTTTATTCATATGAACTAACTGTAGTTGTGAGGAAACTCTTTCTTCTGTACAAGGTTTCTTGTGGAGTTCCGAACCCAAATTAACTCCTTCTGTACGTCTCAGGCCTGTAACTTAAGCTGTATGGCTATAACCTAAACTACTATAGCTAGGAATAAAAAGGGTGGGGGGGGGGGGAAGAAGAAAAACTGACATGGAGGCCAGGCCTTGTGAGTCTGTGACTTGTCTCTCCATGGGGGCACAGCTGAACTTGGACCAGGGGAAGAGGAGAGAGGTGGGGAATTTGCATGAGGGTGTGGGGCTCCTCACACAGTGGCTTGTCAAAGAGAAGCCTCCGGAGGTTTTTTTTTTTTTTTAATCCTGAAGACGGCATGGGGTAGCTTTTCTTTTGCAGGTGGGGGTTGTAGGGAGGGAGGGCCCTAATTTTGACAAGTACTGAGTTGTCATATCGGAAAGTAATCGAATCGGCAGGTCAAGGTAGAGGGGAGGCTTGCAGTGTTTTCAATTCCCCTGCGGTGGGGGGGAAATAAAAACTTTGCGAGACCTCCTCAGTCTCTCCCTCCATGCGTGGCAGGGCCGCATGCATTTTCCCCACACCCACATGGGTTAAAAGAAGGTGAGCAGTGTCTTGCAACTTGGGTGGGGACCCGTGAGCAGTCCATCGAAGGGATGGATGTACATTCCTCCTCGACGGATAATAACGCTAACAGGTATATATGTGCAGCGGAAACTAGGTCTCGAGACTTAACTTTGGCCATATAGTTATTTTCTCGCGATAGAGAAAAGGAATAGACCATCAAGAGCCCACCCGTAGATCCATGCTCCAACTCTTGAGGGTAATGGTGATATCATTCTCTCAATCCTCGTCTTATCGGGGATAGTAAAGTGTTCAAGTTTATTGGATTGAGTTATCCAACTCAAAATCTTAAGGCGTTAAGTGGAGAGGACACCACAATTATAATCACGTTATATTTTTAGCCCGTTTTCAATACGGAAGTATTCTCTAACACGACTCCTCACGTGCAGGTCGATTTTAAGCTCTGTCACGTAGATCATGACAAACACGGGATGCGTGGCCCATATCATAACCATAGGCTCTGATACCATGTTAAAGTTTATTAGATTGGGCCATCCAACTCAAAATCATAAGGTGTTGAGTGGAGAGGGCACCACATTTATAATCATATTATATTTTTAGCTCGTTTTTAACACGGGAGTATTCTCTAACAGAGAGAGATGAGTCCGAGTGAGAGAGTTTATGCAGTACTGTATCATGTAGTCCGACGTGAGCACTTCACGATAAGATCACATGAGGCCCCATCGAAATAACATCTCCCACTTGTCCATGAAGGACAATTAATCACCCGTCTTAATTTTTTCTCTAGATTAAGTCTCATTCATATGGGTGTAATGGAGAATGTGACCATTGTAAAATTCATCGAACATGCGAGAAATGATCCCATTAATTAAGTCATCACCAAAACTGACAGAATACAATGCTCTAATTCTCGTAGTATTTCAAACAACATAGTATTCACTAGATTTAACATTCTAGATCTCTCGTATAAAAGGCAATGTTAAATCCAAATGTTATGTGATTATGACTCTATCAATATAAAACTGACTAAACCTCTCAGGAAACAAACCACAAGACACGGTGTTGCCCAGACTATGGCTAACTCGGGGGTGGGGGGTGAACGAGTTATCACAATCAAATGTATACCAACAATTGTGAATAAACTAACAGCAACAATAATTAAATAAAAAGGAGATGAGAAGAAATAGAGCACAGACACATAGAGAGACGAGGATTTTTATGCTTGTTTAGTTCTTGACCAATTGATGGAACCTATGTTCAGTCTTCAAGACAATTCCACTTGTGATTTTAACTATTAAACATGTTAGTATTAGGGCACACCCTAAAGAGGGGTGAATATGTGTACTTATGAAAATAATTCGCGTATTAAAATAAATTTTAGTAATGCAATGAAAAATAAACATGAGAATGTAAGCAACCACACGAGCACAATGATTTTTATATTGGTTCAGTCAGCCCTCCTTGACTTCCTTATGTCCAGTCGCGTGTAACTAGCCCGAGGTTTTCACTAACCTTTTACCAAAGGTTACACCTGTTGTTTTCCACGGCCAACTCTCCTGCTATTCTTAACAGGACGTAGCAGATCCTTTCCCATTGATTTTCTAAGAACCACAAGTCCAACTGATTTTGATCTGGTCTCAGCAAACCAATCAGTCACGCCCAGTGACTTAATTTTTCAAGTGATCTCGCATCTGCTTGTTACCCAAATATGGTTGTTAACCCAGAGGGGGGTGAATGCGTTATTGAAAAATAATCGTAGTAAGATGAGCTAAGAGTTAAAGTAGATATGATAAAATAGTACTGATATAGATTATTCTAAGATAACTTGACTGCTACAGAAATAAAGTGTGAAGAAATAAAAAAGCAACAACAAACACACAAGAGACAGAAGTTTTTATACTGGTTCGGAGCTGATCTCCAATCAGCCCTACGTCCAGTACCTAGCAATCACTAGGCTTTCCATTAACTCCCTCAACAGGGAATAGTATAAGGGCTGTTTTGACCAAGTGTTCAGCTCACCACGAGCACCCTTACACAAGATCTCCAACTAACTTGCAAACTTGTCAAACCTAACTGTTTCTGCTAGTGTTCAGCCACACTCTGGGCACTCGCTCACTAGAGTCCTAGCTATTTTTATGACACAGTCAAACCCAGGATTTCAAGTCTCCTGTAGGCACTCTTGCCTTCAAGCAAGGAACTAGTGCTTCTCCCCTCAAGGAGAAGTGAACCACCGTTAAGTGTGTTTACACAGATATAGCCTCTTAATAGGCATAGTTGTGTACAATGAGTGCAAGACTATTCAAGATAAAAAGAAACAGAATGATGATATGACTATCTTAAACAAAAAGAACGAAAGCCTTTGATAAAAATCAGAGTGGCGTGGAATGCTTTCGAAGATGCAGCATAGTGAACGCTCGAGACTTTCTCTTCTTGGACTTGTAGCAGAAAATATGTAACGTCCCCGGGTCGTGGGTTGAAGATCGAATTTGTGTGAGTTTTGGACCTTAATATTGGATCCTCAAACCCTTAGATGGTGCTTATGTGGATTATTTTGGGTCTATGGCAGCGCGTGGAGTGGCTCCATTTTTTCTTAGAATTTTTCTGGGTCAGAATATATTTTTTGGGATTTTTCCGGAGTTCCTGTGAATTTTCTAAATGAAATGGGAAAAAAATAAAATATAATAAAAAATTAAAACCCCTATTTAACCCCCCTCTCTCTCCCCCTCCGTTCTCTTATCTCTCTCGCGTCTCACCCTCACTCTCCTGTCTCTCTTTCCCCTCCCCCACTCTCACCTCTGACGGCCGACGGCGGTCGGGAGGTCCGGGGCGGAGCGACGACGGCGACGTGCGGAGAGGACGATGGCGAGGGGTGTGCAGAACGGCGAGGCGGAGGCAATTGCGGTCGTGGGAGCCGATCGTGTGGGGAGGATCGACGATTCTTCTAGGTTTCAGTGGATTAAAACTTCAGAAAAGGTAGGGGAATGGATCCCTGCTCTCCCCGCATGTTTTCCCCGTGATTCCGTGCCACGATGAGGCCGAGAGCGGGAGTATTTCTTTTTTTGGGTGTATCAATGTTCGGAGATGAGCGATGACTTTCGGTCGATCTAGGCCTCGATTTGCAGTTTGAATGTGGTTTCCCGAATGTAAGAATGCATGGGGATGGATTCCCCATGTTTTCCCCTTCGTCCCGTGACGAATGGGGCTTGCGATTGAACTCTGCGTGGAGTTCAGTGTTTTCTGTGAAACCCAGCAAGAGGTGGTCACAAGAGTGGCCGTCGCATCCAGAGCTGGGCGGCCAAGGGCCTGGCTGCCCTGCCCCCTTCTGTGCCCACTGTCTGGGCGGCTGTGGCACTTAAATTTGGCATCAAAGGCCAAGCTAGGTCAGCCACTAAGAAGATGAAAGGGTACGTCAACGCACCCACGGCATGGCGTCGGCCCCACGGCGCTGCTAAAGCAAAAGAAGATTCCAGACAAAGGCTGCGTTGACGCAACTCCCAACCTATGTCGACGCGTCCAAAGACAAAGTGCGGCTTCTTGGCAACCAAGCAAAGCAAAGTCAACTGAAGAGAAGAAGAAAAAGACCCCTGGATAATGTACCGCGTCGACGCAGTCTACTGATGCATCAATGCATCTGAAAATGAAGCAGAAGCAACGGCCCCTAGCTCCCTGACCGCGTCGACACATAACAGCCCCAGCGTCGACGCCACTGAAGATACAAGAAGAGCAGTAGCCCCTGGCAGCGGGCTGCGTCGACGCACTGTGAAAGTTGCGTTGACGCAGCTGAAGACAGTGAGTTGGAGAGTGGCCTCTGGCAGCTGGCTATGTCAATGCAGCCTGCAACTTGCATTGACACACCCTCAGAACGCGAAGAAGCCCGTACGGGCACGGGTCACGCGCGTGGCTCGTGCTCCCTTTCAAAGCCCGATCGTAGCATCTTCTAGAGGGTTGTATGACCGTACAAGACACGTGGGGCAACGTTCTCCAATCGAGGAGAACATTCCTGCAATCCCTTGCCTTGGAAAAGAAGAAAGGAGGCCTTTTCTGCTATAAAAAGAGGGCCAATACCCTGAAGAGAAGTCTCTCCGGCGGCTATGTTCTTCCTCCTACTGGTGTTGTGCGAAAATCTCAGAGTTCCCCTCTGCTACTCTAGTGTGTGAAGAGAGGATAGGAAGGGAGAAAGAGAGAAGGTCTGCTGCATGGGGAGGGAGAGGAGCCAATGCTCCGCCCTCCCTCTTTTCTTTCTCTTCTTTCCTCTGCTGTGTATTTTCTGTTCCTTATTTTCTTTTCCCTTTTGTTAGCCGCCCAAATGAGCTAGCTCTGGGATGATGATGTATTTCCTTTATACAATGCAATGGATGAAAGAAATCACCCCTTTGGTGCTTGAGCGTGGATATCTCTTGTGCATATTCCCTTTGATCCCAGTCCCCATGATCATACTGTGGTTCCGCCGTTCATGTTTATTGTCTTTCCTTCTTAGCATAGGCCGATGCCTGAACACGGGGACAATCTCAGTTCAGAATCCACTCAACTACAATGGGTTGGATTTCTGAACCTGAGCGGCCACTCGCCAGATGAGATTCCTCAATCAAACCTCATCTTGGCTTCTGGGGCGCTGGGTTATTTGCAGTATAATACTCCAGTCCTCATGGCAAGCTCACGCCCCTTGGGCAATATTAATCTTATAGATCCCTTCCCCAATGCCCCTGGACAGGTCCATATCGCCTGCCTTGATTTCCAATTCTCTTGTGTATTCAGTGTGCATGATGTCTATGTATTCAATATATCTATATTCTTCTCCTGCTGCTCAGTGTACCGGGTGTGTGTGGAAATGACCATGTGCCTCCTCACCCAAGTTCATGGGTTGTGGGGACTCTGGTTCAGTCCCAAATTCGATGCAATCTGTGCTTCTATTGCTTTCCCTTTCATTCAAGCTTTGCCCATTAAGAGGATGTTGTTCGGTGTGTTCGAATTACCCTGGCTTCCATGTCAGCTGCATGCATGCCCTACGTTGTTTGCATGAATGCCTGGTGGAATGCTACTCGAAGGATTCTCATGTTCGCATGCCTGCAGTAAGCTTTCTCCCTATACACCGCGCTATTGGATATTTAAGTTCCCATTCCTCATGGGCTTATATCCTACATAAACTCTATTTCTGTCCCAATCATGCGTTCCACAGTTCGCAGCATACTGATGCTCTGAATGTTGCGTCTTCACGTCTCCGTATAAGGCATAGGCTCGCTAGTGCCCCAAGCGTGGCCTGTGGCCTTATGTCATGGAGCAATAACGTATCGCCATTGATTCCACCAAAGGTTTTCACACTATTGGACCTGTCTTTAGGGGAGGGATACATTACGGCTTTCCATCGATCTGAATTCTATTCAACCACCTCCAATCCCCAGGGGTTTGCTGCCTTATAGCATGATCTCTGGTGGATGTTTCATCGGAAGGCTGGACATTAATGGCCTTGGAGCTAGTGATAATTAACTGCACAAATGCATGATACGGCTGGAAATAGAATTGTCCCTGGATCAGTAGAGATCCCTTTGTAGGCTAGTCCTCGGGGCATTCTCTCTACCCAAATCTGGGATATAGAGTAGCCGGTCTTGGCTTACTCTACTTTCAGGAGCCATCTCAGAACTTCTGTGGATGTGCTTCCTATTTTTCACCCCCAAAGCCCGGGTCCGGGGGAGGTGCTGCCTAATTTTTGTCAGAATTGTGGACTTAACCAAATCTGAACTAATGTCCAAACATGAATTGAGTAACGGACTGAACAATTAACATAATACTAAAATAGTACATCAAACACAAAGGCAAGAAGCAATGTTGAACTGGGGAATAATGTTGAGGAAAATATACTCGCACTAGACATGTAATCAAACAAGCTACAAGCATACTTCTGCGCAATAATGTGTTTGGACTAATCAAGAGCAATGCCGAAATGAAGAAGATGACTAAACAAAAAAAAATGCAATGCATTCAAAGAAATGGCCAGACAGATAAAAGACTCATCTTCAGGTGCAAATTACATATGCATTCATGCATTCATGCACTTGCCTTAGGGTTATTTGGGACCTGCTGCAACAGGGGTCGACCCATTGGGTCGACCCTCTCCCTTTAATCTGCCAACAGGCTGTCCCCTGTGTTGACCTTACCCCACCTCATTTGGGCCCTGCGTCGACCTCACCCTATTCCTCCTTCCTCAGGCATCCCCTTTGCATTAAGCAATGCATTAGTGCACATGCTTACATTGGAGCATGTACACATGCATCTGAATTGAGCTGCGCGCATAAACCTCATATGCATTGCATGAACAAACCAAGGTCACTCATATGCATTGCATGAGTGAATCAAAACTTCATCCATGCACTTCGTGAATAAAAGAGACTATAAACATCATATATGCATTGGCCTATGCGTTCATGCATTACTCAATTTACATCAGTGCTCGTTGCATTTCCATGAGTAGGGCTAGAACTACTCTCTCATGCATTCTCTAACATGGGATAATCCAATCACATGTACGCCAAATCATGCATGCATCTGTCTGCAAATCAAACTCCCTTCAAAACTACCCCCTCAGGCATTCCTCATCATGAGGCAATCCATTCATCTGCATATTAAGTCATGCATGCATTTGCTTGCAAGTTGAACCCCCTACATGGGCTAGCCTTGAATTTCGATCGACCAATTCCTAAATTCGGTCGACCGATCCCAAATTTCGGTCAACCAAACTCTTCCATGCGTCAACGCAAGAATGGGCCGGGTCGACGCATCAGTTGTCATCCTGCTGTCCTACCCATTTGTCACCGTTAGGGTGCTATTTGTCACTATTAAGTGACATTTTTCACCCCTAAGCTCCATTTTTCATCTTTGTTAAAGCACGGGCAAAACCTTCAACGTGTCAACGCATGAAGGAGGTTGCGTCAACGCAGCCTTCGTGTTCTCCGCTTTGTCGTCTATTTTTCACCGCTACAAGGCTATTTGCTGCCGCCATAAGCTATTTTTCACCACTACCAACCCATTTGTCACCACTAATAAGCTATTTGTAACCACTAAGGGGCTATTTGTCACTGCTAAAACCCACTTGTCACGCTGGTGCTGGCAGGCCCCCATGCGTTGATGCAGTGCCTTCCTGCGTCAACGCAGTGGTCTTCAGCCCGTTCTACTTTTCAAAAGAAGTCAAAAGAAGAAGGCTAGATCAAATAAAGGGGGCTAGGTCTTAATTTCCTTGAGCGTCTAGAATAAATCTATAACATGAACAAAAATGAACAAGCAAGCAAATAAATGAAAATGGACAAGGCTGGGTTGGGCGTTGACCACGGTTGCGTTGACGCAGCCTGGGAGCGGCGTTGACGCAACCTTCGCTATCCTCTCCCCTTTTGCATCGACTTCGCCCTTCATGGCATCGACGCGATGGCTACGCTAGCCCCTGCTTAGGCCGACGCGTCAACGCAGCCTGTAAGCTGCGTTGACGCATCGACCCCTGGCCCTCATGAATTTAAGAAAAAAGAGAGAAAAGAATAAAAGAATGAGAGAAATGATAGAAAAATATATAGAAACGAAATAATAATAATAATAAACATGCATAAATAATAAACGATAATCAATAAAATCAACAACTTTGAATCTGATAAAAGAATATGCAAATGCATAAATAAATAACAAAAAAGAGAAGAAAATAAGAAAACCGATAAACATAATAAAACAAAGGAATAAATAATCAAACTCCTACCTCTCTTGGACCCTGTGCATGGGGATATCGACCAGGCCTTTGCGGGTCATGCTTGAACCTTAGGATTCCCCCCCATCATGGTCAAAGTTTGACCCCGCTCTTGGCCAACAATCCGCTATGTTTTGACCGAATTTCTGTTGGGAGCTAATCCCGAACATCAAACTTGCTGTATTTCTGGCAGACATGTGATTTATAATTTGGGACTTTTGTCCAGATACGAATCGGTCAACTAATGACCAGCTTTGTTCAACTGTCTACCCTTAATAAGGGCTGCCCTACTGAAGTTAGAAATTCTTATTCCTTTCTTTGATCAATATTGATTTAAGGCCCGAGGGCCCCTTCTCCTGGCGCTTAATCAAAGGTTTTTCCCTCTCCGAGGGGATGTAATTAACGCTGTGACATTTACGGCACGACGGGTTCTTAGTCCTGACCCGATATCTATAATCGACTGGTTGGTCAGACGGAGTGCACCCGTGACTTCAAACCCTCTCAGTCTTGAAATCCGAATAAATGTCACTTTGATGACTGACATGCCCTCACACTCAATAAAATGCTAAAAGATAAAATACTGACAAAAGAGAATAATAAACGAATTAAAAAGATGAATATTTTTTCTGAGTGCATTGTTTCCAACAGCGGCCAATGGTATGGCCTCCCAAGTCCTCTGAGCGGCCAGACTGGTGGCTGCCCAGGCTTCTAAGAGCCCAGGTGGGCGGCCAGAGGGTTGGCCGCCCAGCCCTATGGGGGGCCAGGGGATTGGCCGCCAAGTCCCCTTGTGCCCAGGGGTGCCGTGCGCCGATTTGTTTGTGTCCGTATTGGACATGGCTTCGCAAAATTGGTATCCGCGTGATTCCGTGTGTCCTGCCATTCCCATATGATTAGAGTGGGCCATGCATCCCTGTGTGATTTGTGTAGTGTAGATAGGCATTCTTGTGATTGGGCTATCAATGATGACTGTCTCCACGAGAGTTCCGTGACCGCAGAAGATATTCCCGCACGAGTTCTGTGATCGCGGCTAAGTATCCTCATATGAATCTGTGGGCCGATGCTCCCGAGTTTCCGTCATCTACCCTTAGATGACTCATCAGTAGCGGTAGTATTGTTCCGTGTTCCCTGTAGTTCAGACGCGTGTGTACGCATATCATATTAATTGATGGCACTATTATTTTTACCAATGGCGCTCGTTCATCTCCGCTCGTTCATCCCTGCACAGACTTATGGCTTTTCTTACCATCTATGAGAAATGCTCAGGTCAACTTATCAACACCAGCGAGAGTTCTTGTTACATGACTAGCTTTGCACCTCGATAGTGCATTAATTAGGTTTCAACTCATACAAGCATTTCATCTACAATTTCATATTATCTACCTCAGGGCTCCTCTGTACAAAGGTATTGCAAAGACAATTTACTTTCAACCTCTTCTTGATAAAGTACTAAAAAAATTGGTTGCTTGGAAATCTCACTTACTCTCTTCAGGTGGATGGCTAATTCTTATCAAGCATGTACTTTCCTCAATTCCTATATATGTTTATGCTCTATCTCCTCTCCAGAGCACTATTCACTCTCTAGAGAGAAATTATGTCAGCTTTTTATAAGGCTCCTCTAGCACTAGCCATAGAAGGCACTGGATTGCGTAGAAACATGTGGCCAGGCCTACCTCGAAAGGGGGTCTTGGCATCAGGTCTTTCTGATATTAGCACTACTTTGAAGGCCTAGCTAGCTTAGTTAGAAGGTTTACTCTAAAGAGGGGGTTTGGAGTAATTATACTCATAACACTTACCTGTGCAACCACCATTAATATGGCCTCTTGCCCCCCTTCTTGCTCCCCCATTGGCAGATGGTTCTCAAGCACAGCCATTGGATCCTTGATAACACTTGCTATTAGTCGAAATGGGCAATGTTCTTTTTGGCATAACAACTGGACAGGACTGGGACCTCTGTGGAATCAAATTTTTGATGATCAATGGGCTGAAATTTCTCATGTTCATGGTTGGCTGGTGAATAATTTCCTCCAACATCGTCAAGTTCTACTTTAGACCTTGCCCATTGATGTGTTTCCTATTATTCGGGATTGCACTGCTTCTGCTTGCTACATTTCAAGGATGGATAAACTCATTTGGAAGTCTAGCCCATGGGCTCTTCACTACCAAATCGGCTTGGCACCTTGTCAAATCGTAAGATTTTAAATTGTCTATCACTAGATGGATTTGGCGTGCTCTTTTTCCCAAGAAAATTTCTATATTTATCTACATGGCTCTCCTTGGGAGATTAGCTGTCGATGCTACTATTCCAAATCTTGGTATATATCCCTCTGATCTCTCATTGTGATTGTTAAGCTTCTTCCGGCACTGAGACTATTGATCACATCTCACCACTAGCAGTAAGGCTACTCGTTGCTGGCAATTCTTTAAGGACCATTGCCGCCTCCCTCCCTATCCAGGTGACCTCATTTACTCAGTTGGTTGCTTCTTTTTTAGCCATGGCTTCAGGTAGCTCTCTCTTTGGTTTTTGCATGAGCATTATTCCATCTATCGCTGCTTGGCACCTTTGGATAGTCAGATGTTTAACTCGCTATGACAATCGTAGCTCTAGTCCTATAAGCATCCTCTACCGGAGCCTTACCCATGATTAGAGATATTGCTTCCCAGTTCCATCCTAAGAAAGCTTCTAATGTCCAAGAAAAAGCATGCCTCCGGGTGATGGGTTTAATTGATGTGTTCTCTCCTTCTCTCCCATCCCTTGTGCACTAGATTCGCCCCCCTACAGGTAATGTTAAACTGAACATAGATGGTCGTTGCCAAGGTAATCCAAGATCTTCAGCTGGTGTTGCTATTCTCAAGATCTTCTATAGCCTTACCATTATATTTGTACTCATTTTCATTTTGGTGCAATAAAATCCTAAGGGTCAACCTGGGGTCCTAGCTAGAGAAGTTCCAAGGCTCAAAAAAAAAAAAAAACACCCCCTGGTGTGGGAACATAGACAAGATTTTAGCTGTATGGTTCTTATCTCCTACTATTCTTTCTCTTCTTCAGATTTTATTCCACAAATTATTATTTTTTATATAAAGCCAAGTCATCAAGCAGGAAGAAGGGAGAGTGCACCCCCATTCCAGAGGAAGGGAATGTTCTCACTCCACCAAATCACCACTTGATGCTTTATTTTATTGATTTTTCAAATATGAACAAAAACATAAGAGGCCAAGCCTCTAAAAATACAAGGGAATATGAAATGTAAAGAAAGCTGTACAGTCCTCTATAGACCGGCGCTTTCAATGTCTGTACATTGTGAAATCCATGCATTGCATGCCCATTCTCTGTTAAAGTCGGTGCATTCAACTTCTAAGCTTTGAGAAGTCTATATATTGTGGGAATTGCTGCTGAAGTCGGTACATTCAATGTCTTGGCTTTGTAAAGTCTGTACGTTGTGAAGTCCATCCACTGCACGCCCATTCACTTCTGAAGTCTGTACATTGTGAAGCACTCCCTTACGCTGCTGAAGTCTGTACATTATGAAGTCTGTACATTGTGAAGTCTGTACATTGTAAATCCATGCACTGCATGCCCTGTTGCTGCTGAAGTCTGTACATTGTGGAATTTGTACATTGTGAAGTCTGTACATTGTAAAGTCTGTACGCCCTATTGCTACTGAAGTCTGTACATTGAGAAGTCAGGGCATTCAATGTCTGGGCTTTGTGAAGTCTGTACAATGTGAAGCCCATGCAATGCACGCCCTTTTATTATTGAAGTCTGTACATTGTGGAATCTGTACATTGTGAAGTCTGTACGTTGTGAAGTCTGTACATTGCCGAAGACAAGTCTGTACATTTATGAAGTCTGTACATTCTGAGTCCATGCTCTGCACGCCCTATTGCTGCTGAAGTCTATACATTGTGAAGTCAGGGCATTCAATGTCTGGGCTTTGTTCATTTTACCCCCTTCAACTAGGAAGGCCAGCAGCATCTACAGTAGCAATACCACGCACTCTACGAGGGAGGTCATTCCAACGTCTATAATCCTTGTTAATCCGGGTAGAACATGCTTGGGATGCCAAAGCATCAGCAACAAAGTTTCCTTCTCTATATATATGCTGAAGAGACCAGTTATTATTAATGATGGTATGCCTAATCTCATCGATCCCACCATTTTTGTATCCTCCAAGGTGGCTTATTGTTCGACTGTAACAAAGTAACTAAAACTTTGGAGTCAGAATATATCACAGCAATTGGGAGACCACATTTAACTAAGACTCTCAGCCCATCAAGTAAGGCTCTTGCCTATGCCACCATATTGGTAGCCACACCATAGTAATACGAGAATCCAAAGACAAATTCACCATGATTTCCTCTGATGCAACCACCTCCACCTGCCTGCCCAGGGTTCCCTTTAGCAACCCCATCAACATTCAAAGCATAACCATGACTAGGACATGACCATTTAATTAGCATTGGGGGTTTCACATTCAGCCTGAAGGTGAATTTATACTGATCTAGAATGAGTCTCTCACTATCTGAGGGAGCCTTGCTGAAGATCACTTGTTGCAAGGAATACTCAGTCTGCCTACAAATATGCTATTGTATAACTCTGATTGGGCGCCTTTTGTCTTCAAATTTGATACTGCAACGGGCTTTCCAAGTCTCCCAAAGAATGAGCAGCATGACCAGGGTGGCAGTAAAACCAAATGGAGATTTGCAGTCAGCTGAACATAGTATGTCCCAACAAAAACCCATAACAGAGCTGTTAGATCTGCATCTAGAATAAAAAAGTAGCCTGAAAAAATTCCACAATGGCCTGGCTATTTGACTCTCCATAAGTAAGTGATTCAAAGTCTCCTCTTGGTTATTGTCCTTGCAGCAAACACATTTAGAAGGTAAGCATACTCCCACCTTTACAATAATACTGTCCACCGACACTGCTCAGTTTAATGTCCGCCAACAGAATATAGAGGCCCTAGGATGGAAATGCTCTCCCCATATCCTCTTTAATGGAGGTCTTTTATTCCCTTGAGATCTCACTGAGTTATATGCAGTTTTACTGGTAAATTCACCTTCATTGTTGGCATCCCAAACACAAATATTTGGCATCTTTTGTAACTGCAAATTACCCATATATTGAGCCACATTATGAGGAATATAGGACCATACCTGGTGATTAGGATTGGCCAGGGCTTTATCAAGCGTAACATTAATGGGGCAGTTGTTGGGTGCCAAAATTACACCACACCAATTTTCCTTCAAAACATTAATAGTTTTACCATTCATAGGAATCCACCGGGTTTTGGATAAAACCAGGTTCCTGGCTTGCCTGAATATGTCCCTCCGGACACCACTTGGAAAGGGGTCCTGAATAGAACTCAAATGCTCCTTAATATATCTTGAATTGGCATACTGTGACCAGAGAGAGGAACCATGGAGAATTGTCCAAATTTGCTTAGCGACCATCGAAATTTGAATGTGACGCAGGCTTTTGATTCCAAGGCCACCTTCCTCAAAAGGATTGGTTATGCTGGACCATGCCACCCAATGATGCCTAGTTCCATCTTTACCAGCCCAGAAAAAATTAGCACATAACTTGTTGATCATGCTGATAATAGTAGCTGGAATGCAGGAAGCACTAGCAGTATAAATTGGGATGGATTGTAATACAGAAATGATAAGGCATCTCCGGCCAGCCTGAGAAAGGTATTTGGACTGCCAACTATTTATTCTATTGCAAATTTTCTCCAGCAAATATTTACAGTACGATATTCTCTTCCTGCCTTCAAAAAGAGGAACGCCAAGATACGATTGGATACCATTTTTATGCTGAAAACCCGTGCAGTCAGCAATCCTACTAATGACAGCATGAGAAACTTTCTGAGAGACCATAAAACTGCTTTTAGCTTTGTTCACCTTCTGTCCTGATGACATCTCATAGTCATTGATGAAATCCAAGAGCCTTCTAAGGTTCCTTGCCTTGCCATTGCTGAATATTAATGTATCATCAGGACAGAAGGCTGTTTGGATTTCACGGGGTACATGAAATGGTTGAATTTCACCATCAAGAAACAGCCTAGTAATACCCCTACTGAGAGCCTCTTCTGCAATAATGAAAAGGGCCAGAGCCAGAGGGTCTCCCTGTCTAACCCCTCTGGTTGATTTAAAATAACCTGTCGGTGAACCATTAACTAAGACAGAGAACCAACAGTTACAAAGCATCATAGAGATAAGAGAGCAAAATCTGTTCAAGAAACCAAATTTCCTCATTACTGCAAGCAGAAAATCCCATTCCAATCTGTCATAAGCCTTTGCCATGTCGAGTTTGAGGATAATATTATGACCCCTTACCTTCCTCCCTAGCT
Source organism: Amorphophallus konjac (assembly GCA_022559845.1). NCBI lineage: Eukaryota > Viridiplantae > Streptophyta > Magnoliopsida > Alismatales > Araceae > Amorphophallus > Amorphophallus konjac. Next base: position 53,677,279 of record CM040122.1, read on the forward strand.
CCTTCATCAACTCTGAGGCTAAAGAGATTGTGTCCACAATATGTCTCCCTTGAACAAAGGCCCCTTGATTTTCAGATATGATATTAGGTAAAATTTTCACCATCCTGTTGCTGATGATTCTAGAAATAATTTTATAAGTGAAGTTGCAAAGGCTAATAGGCCGCATCTCAGCAAAAGAAGTAGGTGATGCCACTTTAGGAATCATAGCGATACATGAAGAAGTTGTATCTTTTGGTAGAGGCATACCTCTAAAAAAACCTTGCACAGCCCTAATCACATCAGCTGATATAAATTCCCAACATGAAATAAAGAACATACCAGTATAACTATCAGGACCTGGGGCACTATCAGACCCCAGGCAGTGAACAGCTTTTTTAATTTCTTCTTCATCAGGTGCAATGGTTAGAGCCTCATTTTCCTCAGCAGTGACCAGAGAGGGGATATAATCTAGTACAGCAGGCTTTATAACATGCTCCGATGAGGTAAATTGTTGCTGGAAAAATTCAACAGCCTTGACCTTAATCACATCTTCATCCTCACACCATTCCCCATTGTCTAACTTGATTCTGTGGATGGCCATCCTAGTTCTTCTTTGAGTGACATACATATGATAGAACTTACTATTACGATCTCCCATCTTCATCCAGTTAATTCTAGCCTTTTGCCCCCAGAAAATTTCTTCAAGATGCAAGCATCTCCTTAATTCAGCTTGGGCGACCTGCAACGCAACTATGTTGCCTTCATTAGGATCACCATCAAATATAGACTCAGCCAATAAGCATTCCTCCTCAGCTCTGCATTTTCTGTCAAAAATATTGCCAAACCTGTCTTTGTTCCATTATTTAATGACATGTTTGAGAGCCTTGAGTTTGTTTTGAAGATTGTAAAAGGCATTATGATGAATAGTAGGAATAGAATTCCAAGTAGTCTGCACCATGGGGATAAAATTATCATCCTCTAACCACATATGTTGAAAGACAAATCTGCTAGGCCCACCTTTGAATTGAAGACAGTAAAGCAGCAACTGTGAGTGATCAGATGGTTCTCTCAGCAAATGTTTAACATCAACCATAGGAAATTTTTCAACCCAGCAGTCATTGAAAAGAATCCTATCCAGCCTGGCTTTGATATTTCTAGTCCCAGCTTGATTATTAGACCAGGTGAATGGATTGCCAGAATACCCAACATCCATAAGCCCGGCCACAGCTACAAATCCTTGGAAATCAATCATTAAATTAACAAAATCCATTGTACCTCCTTTCTTTTCATCAGGGGATAAAATGGCATTAAAGTCCCCTCCCACAAACCAAGGCTGGTTAACCGACCTTCCGAACAGCTCTAAATCTGCAAAAAGCTCTCTCCTAACTGCCACATTACAGGAAGCATAAACAAATGAAGCCATGTACTCAGCACCTCCACCAATCTTAACTTGGACAGTAATAAACTGAGGGTTGCACTGGATAACCGAGACATTAATAGAATTCTGCCAAAATAACCAGATTTTAGAATTATCCTCTTGATTCACACAAGCATGATCAAACATCATTTTTGATTTTATCTGCTCCAACCTATCCACAGTGGTCTTAGGCTCAATAATACATGCCATCTGTATGTTGTTGCACCTTAAATGTTGTTTAAGACTTCTCAAAGATTTTGCATTCCCGATACCTTTGATATTCCAAATCATAGTGGGGCTAATCATTGAGATAAAGAAAGAGGCTGTTGTCCACCTGCTAAATTCTTAGCTTTGGCTCTTGTCATAGGTTGTTTTATGTTGATACCTGCTATTTTCATTCCAGCACCATGATCAATCAAGGACTCATGTTCATTATCCAAAGTATACTCCTGCATAAATATATTTTCGGCCTGTGATTGATCAGCCACCGACAGGTCACTAGTGTTGATCTTAAAAGAAGATATAGCTTTTTTGACTTTAGCCAAATTAATGGCCTCAATATTTTCCTCCATTTGCAAATTTATCTCAATAACGTCAGTATTCGGAGCTAGTATGTCAATACCCCCAGCTTGCTTAGATGGAACCACCAAACTATTTCCATCATCAATAATTATAGCCTCTTTGCCAGATATCACCATATTGAAGCTGCTTACATTTGACTGACCTTGGTCATTTACCTTAACTTTATCCTTCAGTTGGCTGACCACTATTGGAATTGAAGGAAGCTCTACCTGCTGCTGAGAAGTGGAAGTATGAGAAGTACAAACTTTATTCTGAAATTCCAGTTCCTCCCCATCAAGGTTTTCTGATACTTTACCACCTTCAGACTCAATCATTAATGTTTCTTCAAGTAACTTTATACCATTTTTAGATGTCTCCAATCCACTACAGTCAGACATTGCCATCTCCTATAATACTTGAAATCTGATCACCGTTGAGACATCCTGTCGAACATCTCTTGTGCACGATTGCCTAGGCATGAATATCTGCTTAACTGTTAGTTGTTCTGGCCTAGCTCGCAGCTGAGGCTGGCCAGGGTTTCTCAAATTCTTTTACATTCGGCATCACGATGACCAAGTTTGTGACATACACCACAAAGTTGTGGAACTCTGTAATAATTGACCATCTGCCAGAAACCTGCTCCATCCATATCAATCCATATCCTTTCTTTACGCGGAGCAAAAAGATCTAATTCTACACAAGCCAAAGCTTTAGCAGTGTCAGTCATCGCCAAAGTTTTATCGTGAATTCTCAGCATGGTCCCGAAGTTGCCAACAATCGACTTCATAAAATCTTCATGGTAAAGATTGACAGGAAGCGCTGGGAAACCCAGCCAAACCGGAGCGGAAGCAGGGTCGACAGCATAGTCAAAATCTGGAGTCCATCTAAAAAATCTAAACAAATACCCCTTGATATAGAGATTCTTCTGCATCAAAAGCTTTAGAAAATCTTCTTCACATCCCAAACGAATGAGAATATGCCTCTGATTTAACCGGCCGATAATGAAGTCCATGGACAGAGCCAATCTCTGCGCCAGGCAGGATTTGATCTCTGGAAAAGCCGGTCTACCATACGAGCATTTCGCTATGATAGCAAATGAAAGATCCTTCAAGGAAGCTTGGATGTCGGCTTTGGTGAAGTAAACTGCTGGTTCCCTCTTATCCGTGAATCCTGGATCCTTCACCGGAATCGTACACTTGTCTCTCTGGTGATTCTGCAACAGGGTTTGCGCATAAGTCTTCCTTACTATTGGATTCGTCACCAAGGAACAGTCTCCAGTAGCGCCCCTTCCGATGCCGGAGGCGGGCGGGGGGGGGGAGGGGGCGCCCCCTCGCCAATCATACCGGCGCGATCAAGCAGCTCGCCGGAGCCGCCCTACCTCGCCGGAGCCGCCCTTTCCTCCAATATTCAGGCAATTGATATATGACTGGCTATTGTTGAACGTTAATGCCAGCATCCTAGATGGAAGTAATGCTCTTGACAAGAACAGACTAAGCAATTTATTATTCCACAAATTAAACCAAATGTTCTATCAGTTATGTTCACCAATGTAGGTAAATCTGAGAAACCAAGTGTTCGGGCTCATGCTTCATAACCAACAAAGCAGCTCACTTGTCCATCCATGAAGTGAGGAAGCAAGGTCGAAATCTGAGAAACCAAGCATTTGGGGTCATGCGTCATGGAAGATCTGTTTATATGCATCCTTATTCCTGGCAGAGAGAGCAATCGACCACCTTCAAGGGATTTGGTTCACTTCTGACCGACTCAGTTACCTGAACGGACTGGTAATTTGGGCTTTGCCTGATCCAGAGGGCTTCTCCCTGGGCCCGTTTTGGCTCGGTTCCTCATTCTCTTCTCTTTCAGATTTGGCCCATTTTGGTGGGAAGAACAACTTGCTACACCACCCGTGATTTTGGGATTATATTTACGCAACCCCTTGTGTAAGCTCTCCAATCACACCATCTGATCTTATAGATCGAATGGTAATAAAAAAAAATTTTAAAAAATAGATGCTCTTAATGGGCCAAATTTTGTCAACCCCTTTTTCGCAGGGAAAATGCCACCCTTTCTTTTTTATTATTTTTTTCAACCGTATGATTTATAACTTAAGATTGAACAGTACATATGAATAGTTTGCACAAAATATTAGATTAAAAATTCATTTTTTTTTTTTTTGCTTAAGCTTCCGGAGCAAAGTAATACCGGTTGCACACCCAACACCTACGTAACCCCGCTTCATTGAACTATCTAAGATTGATGGGACATATAAGGAAAGGAAATGGATTTCACACAAGAAGGACATCTTCTATGGGTCTTAAATGGACCAATGATAGGGAGTGTGCAATGGTATGCAGCAAATATTACACTTTAAAACATGTTGGCTCTGACTTGATCTCAGATGAGAAGCACTTAAGCTAAGTGCAAATAAATGAATTGGGAAACTATTTAGATGATATATTGACAATGATGATGACAATATTTTAAGAATACAGGGTCCTAGGTTATCAACGTGATAATATCTCAAGACTATAGAGTCCTAGTTTTATGTGACTGTATAAAGTATGTCTTCGGGTAGGTTCACTTCTAAGGCCAACATATCATATTACAGGTATCTAATTGGACATCTTAAGCCATATCTAGTAAGTGAAAATGACATGCGCACTTCCTCTATGCATCCCAATTACTAATCATAAATAATAATAATAGTACCGATCATGTCAAAGCAACACAAGGCATACGAAGTATTTGACAAATCATTAATATTAACCTAGATTTTGTCGAGAGATTGTATTGACTTGTTGACCGCACTAAACGATAAAAATAAACAGTAGTATATATGCACAACACATCAATATTAGAGCATCGTACACGTAAGCGATCTATATTATTTAATACCTTCTTCCATAATCACGTGAGCAAACATAGTCTAAGAAACGACGCTGAACAAAAGTTGAACGGTGCAGACACATTCAATGCACAGTGTCGTTGAGATACTTGCTCATTTCGAAGATAGAAAGAATACTTATCTAAATTTTCCTTGTGCACATTACAATATCTTAAGACATATATTTCCATACTAAACTGGTAATATTTATTGCATGCTTTTCTCTCCGGTGTTTGTATTTTTAATTTGCTATCTATCTCACGTCCATACGCGGAAAAAATATTTTTTATGTTATTATTGACACACAAAATATGATTGGGCAATAAGCATGTGCCCGAAGGAGTCAACCAAAAGTCAAAGACAGGTCCACTCGGATTGCTGAAACCTCAGGTCGCCTTACAAGAAGTGCTAGGGACTCAACATTTCGTCATCTCGAGTTTATACATCCACCACAGTTCGCTTAAGGCCTACCGATGGTCAGAGCCAATGAAACCGACATCGAGACGATCGTACCGGATATACCTCTATACCCCGTTCGACCAGGACGAGAATGTAACAGGCGGGTCCCGCCTGATGAAGAAGCCTCCCCGAGATGAAGAAATGCCCATGGCCCTTCAGAATAGGGAACCGAAGGCAATATCAGCAGAAAACTTGGCTCACCCGATCAGGACACCTGGAATTCCGAAATGGTCCGCAAGGACCGACGGATGACTCTGAAGGAGCAAAGCCCCCAGAACAGTGGCTCATTCAATGAAAATGCCTCGTGCAAGCATAGGGCAGCCCCGGAGGACCGATATTCTGCGTTAACAGCATCACCCGTGGAAATTTCGAGATTTTCGTAAGATACACGCGGAACATCGGAATGATCTGAAAATAGCCTCGAAGACGTACGAGCTAGGCAGAAATTCTCCCAAAGGTTACCCCTCCAGTGAAGAAGGTCCACGTACTCTCCGAGAGAAGGTGGCAGCATGAATCGGTGCGCCGAAGGTCAAATCAGTGCAAGTCTCGGGAAAATCGGTACTTGTTCTGCACGTCTTGGAAACTTGTGGAAGTCCCGAATCAACACTTCGAAACATATTCTAGGGCCACTACACTAACTCCAAAGCTACTTCGGACGACGAGCTCTCACCGGGTTAATTTCGGGGTAAAATGACAAAATTACAAATTGCCACTGGGAAGTGAGTCGGTGGCGCTGAAAGGTTGATTCAGCGCTAGCTTCACGGTTAAGCCAATACCGCTGCAACGTCGAGTTGATGGCGACCCTTCACGGTGATCTGGTGGCGCGGACGCACCTGAGTCGGCAGCCCTGCTCACGTTGAATCGGCGACGCACCCGGGCACGCGTCGAGTTGGCAGCGGCCCCATCCCATCGGCCAAACGATGCCTTGTTTGGGGCAATCGTCTATAAATAGAGCTGCTAGCCCTTGAATTGAGGGGGGGCCGAATAGAAGAGAGCGTGAGCAATTGAAGGGAGCGAGCAGAAGAAGTCAGGGAGAAGAATCAAGGAGAGCAAGAAGAAGGTGGGTCTCGTGAGAGGCTCTACATTTTCCTTCGGCTCTGTGTTCTTCTTTCTTCAATTTTCCTCTTTCTTTTAAGCAGTTCTTTTTCTTTTCCTCTTTCGAATTCCTCCAAGCGTTGTAATCCCCGTTCCCATTCTGCTGTAACCAACGAAGAGGGTGAATAAAAGAAGGCTCCAGCCCCTTTGATGTGGCTTAAGTATATCCCTTTTCCCACTGATTTATTTTCGTGCCAACCGTAGTTGTTTCTATCAATTCCGCTTTGAGATTCCATATCTTCCCCCGAGCGTGAGGAGGCCCTCAGGGCTAAATTGACGATAAATCCTGTGGCCGCTCATCCTGGGGGTCTTTAGTTGTCTTTCTATGTGATAATGGCTCGCAGCCACGTCCTTAGCGGGCGACAGTAAATTACCCCTCCCCAGGGGCTGCACTTTTACCGATAGCGTGATTTCATTTACGACCACGGGTTTTGCTTGAGCGAATGGTGAATGAGAGGCTGCTGAGTGCCCTTTCACTCGTCTCTATCAGTTGTAAGGGTGCCAGTGCACTCTGATAGTCAATGTAACAGTCGGCTGCTGTTTTCCCCCGGAGCTACCGCACACCCCTTTCAGTGTTCGACGATTTATCCCTAACGGTTCTGTCCCCCTCTCACATCCTATCTCTAGTGACGACGAGCATGAGTTGCCTGTGGCAACCATGACTGCTGGCAGAATGGGGCTCGCCTCGCGACGAGACAGAATGATATGGGTTGTCTCTAGGATTGTTGCCAATCGACGGATGACTTTCTCTTCGATTGTTTCTAATCGTTCGTGCCTGGGGAGGGGTACAACCATTTGCTCGTTTGTTTGATTTTGACGAATCAAGATCACTCCGGGTTCCAGGGGGTCTGTCGCCCCGTCACACATTCCCCTGGAAGCCCTTTGCACCGAGTGATACAATGAAATCACCATTAATATGGCTAACAATCAAAGACCCACTACACCCTTAATCACCATGAGTCTCTCGTAGGCTAGCCCTCGAGACTCACATAGTGGTGATCCTGGGAGTTGGGGTAGTCCCTATGGACTCCTCAGCATTTTGTTGGGCTTGACACCGTCTCCCGTGTGTCTTGCCATTTGTCAATTGAACATCTCCCTATGCAGGGGAGATGCTGCCAAATTTGTTTTAGAAAAGTTTCCAATCTCCCGATGATTTTTGTCGCCTCTGGGAGATCATGATATGGGATTGTGTGTTTAATTTCGATGCTCAGATGGTTCCATATGCCAATGCATGTTCTGTGCTCGAGTAAGAACCTCGCACAGGCAGAGCCAGAGAGAGCTGAATGGACGAGGATCATTTGATTTGATCTGACTCATGTAGCGGAGTAACAATATCCTTCAGAATCCTCTAAAGTCATATAACTCAAGGTGTGAAGATTCAATTGATAAAGAACCATATGGATCTCCTCTTAACAAATCGCACATGCTGCCTAAAAAAATGAAGGACTCCTTTGATTCGGTGGCGTCGCCACTGGCTCCACTTGCCTGCTGACTTGATTCGGTGGTGACGCCACCGAATCAGTCCTCTCGCTTTTAATTCGGTGGCATCGCCACCGAATCACCCGCGGCCACGCCATGTCGGTGGCAACACCACCGATTCGAAGTCCCCGTAGCGCCCGGCGTCGACTCAGCCCTCTATATGACCATTCTGTTAAACCCCTCTGAATAAACAACCAAATGTATTATATGTATATATATACATATGTATATACGTGTAAATATATATATGTCCATATAAACATGCCAATATCATATACTTTTCATGCTTTTGGTGCATAACTCTTCCTAATCACCCATGTTATGAACACAATGCCTGCTTATGTGTTTGACCAAACTTCGGTATATAAAATGACGCTTAACAGAAGGTCGGGTCCCGCCCGGTTGAAAGTGTCACTATACGTGATGGTGGTCCTTGGACCTAAGTTCCCCGCCTCGTACTGAAGTGCGGATGTAATAAACCTTAATTCCTCTTACATGAATAAAAGAAAGCATAGAGGCCTGCGTAGCTTCGTGTTTATGCCACTTCCTATACGTCGTTGTTATTTGGCCCCGAGTGGTGCTTATCTTGACAATTAATCAAGGGTTTTCCTCCTCAGAGGATGTAATTAACGTTATAGCCTTTACGGTATAGCGGACTTCTGGTCCCGACCCGAATCTCACAATCGACTGACTAAGTCAGATCGAGCGCACAATCGATAAATTTGTCACTCCGGTGACTGGCATGCCCCACGCATTTAAAAAATGTGTCACCAAAGTGGCACGCCCGGTGGGACCTAGTCTCCCTTCATCTCTTTGCCAAGATAAGAAGCCACTTGGGGCTTCCCCCAAGAATATTGATCGTTCGCATGTTTCTTTGATTACAGGAGAGAAAGATTGGAGACCGGACTAGCTACACTCATGTTCGGTTCGGGTGTCATCAACAACCACGTCAACCACGGGTACCTGGCAGTGCCCACTGTGTTTGGGTCCTTCCCGCCCGCCGTCGGCTTCCCCAACTTTTTGGGGCTGGCCTTTACTGAACTATTGGGAGTCAAGTCTCCTGAGCCGACGGAGATCAAGAAGGCTGAAGAAGTCAGAGTCCCTGAGGCCCCGCGCTGCGCAAGCCTACTGAAGAAGCCGACGAGGGAGGTTAGCTGCATGGTGCATCACGCCACCAACGGGGCTCGCCCCATTTGCAACAGGAAGCCTGGAGGCCGTCAGCAGAGGAGTATCCTGAAGAAAACTGCTACTATTGTCACTGAGCGCCTCTCGGCGCCCGGGAAGCCTATTCTCATTAGAGGTGTCCGCCTCTTATTTGACGGACGTGATGCCCACGCCATCCATGACCGGGTAGTCCCTGCTGTGCATGTTCACAACTCCTTTCAGGCCTTGTCTGGAAGAAGGGCAAAGAAGGAAGAAGAAGGTCGCCAAGGCCGAAGAGAGCTCGCCACACGGCCAAGGAAGTTTAAAAAAGTATGGGTCCCCAAAAGGGTCCAACCCAGGAAGGAAGACACGTCCATCTCTCCCTACGAGCCCAGATCAAAGGAGATCGGGAAAAGGAGAAACGAGAGGGGTGCGGCCCCAGAAGAAGAGGAGTATGCGGTCGTGGAGCTTCCGCACCGTGAAGTTTTCCCTGTGCCAGGCGGGCTGATATCATGCTTGTGAAGGGAAGGTTCCATCAGCCATCGGAGAGAGCCCGACTGGCATATCTGCCTCAGGTGCGAGGCCACACGCTATCTCCCATCCTCCACGGGGGGCAGATCAAGATAAAATGATCGATATGGTCAGAGGGTATTTCAGGGGCTTAGGCAACCCCTCGCTAGGCCAATAGCGCCTGCTCCAAGTAGCTATGGCTGAAGAAGAAGAATACCCACCGATGGAGATCGGGGAAGAAGAAAATAGACAAGCCTCGTCCGTGGATGATAACGGACATGAAGATCAGTTCCAGCAATACTATGATGCTATAGAAGCCCCACCACAGCAAGGGGGGAGGATGAGGGGAACGTCAGTCTTTGAAAGACTGACCTACCTAATCCGGGTGAAGAGAAGTGTCTCCAATATAGGAGGAATTTGAATATTGTTACTTGCAACATGGCCGCAGTGGCCAGAAGATATGACGGTTTGCCAGATGAACCGCAAGAGTTAGCTTGTCTAGCCAATCAGCCCACGGTAGATACCAGGATGGTCACAGCTGCTAGAGAAAGGCTACAGATGATTGAAGAAGACCGGGAGGTTCCCGAAATAACCGCCACCCTGGCTGTTAATATGGTGACCACTGAGGAAGACGAAGTCTTGTTGAATGCCTCGCCTGAGGGAGCTTCGAGAGAAGTGATGGAAGGCACTTCAAGCACGGCAACCATGGACCCGTCCGTATTGATGTTGCTGCATAAATATTAGCAGAAGATTGAACTCCTCAAGAAACAATTGCAAGATAAAAATGAACAAGTATCCACCTCCAAGCAGCCGGAAGTGCTAGCAGAATCTTCACAGGGAGGGGTTCACCCCCGTGATTTCCCGCCTCTATACACTCTGCCTCAGCCAGCCGAGCATAGCCAAGCTGCTCCGTTGCAAAGGGTTCCTCAGCCATTGATACCGCCAATATTGCCTCAGTTGCATCAGACACCTTTGCTGCGCCCGTTCCCGTAGGCGACTGTACTAAACACACCATACCGGCAGTCGGCCCACTTCTACCCAGACCCAGCGGATCCTGCAACAGTAAACTGACTTATGGTCAAAAAGATGATAGAAATGAAATTGACTGAGCACGACGAAGGTGAATACATGGCTTTTGATGCCTACCGGGTGCCTTACCCACCATACCATGCTGCCAAGCGACTTCCCCCGGGAGTCAGCAAGCCACCGAAGTTTGAAAAGTTCAATGGACAAGGGTCCCCCAAGGATCACATAGCCTACTACATGATCGTCATGGGGGATCTGGCTTCTGACGAGTCATATCTACTGAAATTTTTTGGGTCCTCTCTAACGGGGCTCGCATTTGAATGGTATTCAAGCTTGCCGGCCGGGTCGATCAACGACTGGCCAGATATGCAGAAGAAATTTTGAGAAAGGTTCCACGTGATCGAAAGAGAAGTTACTGTAGCCGAACTCTATGCGGCCCATCAAAGGCCGGATGAGACAGCTCTTGATTATATTAAGAGGTGGAGAAACCTCGGGATGAGATGCAAGCGGCCCCCGCACCAGGAGGACGCTGTACAAATATGTAAACAAAACCTCCGCAGGGAGGTGCTAGAAAGGATGATTGGAATGGAGATTAGGTCATTTGACCATCTTAACAATATAGTAGCCAAGATTGAAGCCTTCCTGGCGAAACATTCAACCACCACATCCAACACTTCTATACCAAAAGCAAAGGCAACTGAGTGACGCCCGGCACCTAAGGAAGCTAATACCATCGACCTCAAGGCATTTGAGAAGCAAAGGGATAAAGCTGAAAAGGTCGTTGCGCCTCCGCCAGATAAGACAAACGATAAGAAAGATGGTCCCTCACTTAGGGACAAGATGAAGAAGGCTTACTCTTTTCCCAAAGAAAAGACTAAGGTGCTGTTTGACTGGGTTACCCAGTATGACATAATTACTCTGCTTGAGCCAAAAAGGGAGGAAGACCTAAAGAAACAAAATAGTCCCAGGTTCTATCCTTACCACCGAATGCTGGGACATCCAATTGAAAATTGCTATGTCTTTAAAGACATCATAGAAGGCCTGATAAGGAAGGGAGAGATAGATATGGGGGAGTACAAGGTTGATCCCCTGCAACCACATGAAGTTCAGCTGAAGCGGACGGCTATTAATATGATATCTCTATACCAGGCATTACCTGAAGAAATGGCGGAGGCCAGTACACAGCATACATATGAGGAGTGTTTTCTCACATCTCTAAAAGACCAACATGGATGGCAGTAGGTCTCTACAAGAAACAAGAAGAAGCCTTTACCCTAATCAGCTAAAGGGGTACAAATTCGAGGCGTTACGCGCCGGCCAACCCCGCCATCCCCAGCTCTGGTCTGGATTGAGCAGCCTATGAGGGTCAAAATTATTGTCCGCAACTGGAAGAAACCGAGCCTGTTGCCCCAGCCTAAAAAGGTTGGACCAAAACTTCAGCGGCTATAGGCCTATATAAATGGGCTAGAAGAATATGAACAACTCGCACTATAGCCACTACTGGTGAAGGATCATGTTACGTGGGAGGAATTGGAGCAGCTCTCCCTGCAGCAATAAGAAGAGCCCAAAGAAGTCCCTAAAGAGGACGAAAGCATGTTCTGGGGGCAAGCGCCTACTGAAAAGAAAAGAAGAAGAAAAGAAGGGGTCGAAAGGCCAAGAAGGAAACAGTGTTATCCTGCAACACACTATCCGCCCTCTTCACCCTGCCCAGGGATGAGGATGGAGATGAAGACATATGTTATACTCTCGCTGCCAAGGCTAATCAGGCTAAAACCTCTCAGTCAGCACATGCGACCTGCTTAGGTCGAAAATGGGGGTGCCCGTCGCCCGCCAATCATAATATCATCTTCAGGGGTGAGCAGCCGTACAAGATACCTGCACCAGAGGTTAAGGGAATCCAGATCCCTCCTCCGTCAGGACTATACAACCAGGCTGGGGGCAGTAGCAGCACTCCCTCCTTTCTGGAATTTCTCAACAAGTTCCAGGGCAAGCAGCCCTGCCGTGAAGCCAGCCCCGCAGCCGGGAACATACACCCACGGCCTCAGTAGCTGTCGAACCAAATAAAGGGAGATAAAGCCAAGGTGAAAATAGATGCCAACAAGCAGCCGGATGAAGCTGCTAAGCCACAAGAAGACTCAAGACCGGAGGCTGATGAAGCAGGCCCATCAGGGGCCACTGTGCAAGGCTCCTCCAGACCAAGATGGGCGGAAGAAATGAAGTTGTCGAATGTCCGAGCGGGCAGCAGAATCATGAAACTATTGAAGAAGCTTCCTGCTCAATTTACCATTTGGGAGATGATGTGGGAAGAGACCACGGACACGACTCGAATGAGGAATGCAGTCCTCGGACTCTAGGTGAGCTCGTGATTGTCCCTTAACGAGGGAAGCGTCGGACGTGCATGGTTGAGAAACCGGCAAGAGCTAGGGTGGTCAATTCTCTTTTGTGCCCAGATCGGGTCACGGGACAGTCACGCTCTCTCTCTCGCAGCAGCGGTGAAATAAATATTACGAGCTAACGGCCCTACACATGCTCTCTAGCAGTGGCATATAAAGCATATAAGGAAATAAGCGAATGCCGAGTGTAGGGAGCGAGAACGATACCTCCACGCGCTCGGCGTGGGGAAGACGGACCCGGCCGAAACTCGTACTCCCGGAACAATAATACATAATATTACAGCAATACACGTCGCTGCCCACTCCACGCAGGGAGGTAAAGGGCTACACAATGGGGCCCGGGAGGACCGAATTCGGGTTGACGGGCGGCTTCTCGCGTTGATTCGGTAACACCCGAACTAGTGACGGTGGGGCCCATGTGCTGTCCGGAGGGGCCGTGTGGGACCCGTGGCACCACTGTAGTGGGGACACTTAGGGAAGCGTTCCCCGGGCTGGCGGCACGCTGGTTCATCGGTCGGAGTCCGGGCGGCTCCGTTCGGCGCCGGTCGGAATAACCGGCCACGGATCTGCAGCTTCTGGTTTTCAGCGTGCGCTCCGGCGAGAACGGACGCTGCGATCGGCCCCGACGTCGGAATGTGACGAAACTGGCGCCGTTGGAAAGCTGCTTCGAAGGGCTTCAACTCTCTATGATTACAGAAAAATAACAAAGCCTGCACTTCCAATTGGCGAATTTTGAAGGTTGCTGTTGTATAGTGGCTTAACTCTCAGATCTGTAGGGCTGTCCTCTGACAACTGTCATTGACCGTAGGGTAGATGTCTAATTCAGCTCTTAAGATCTTCATCAAAGGTGTAGGAAATTGAGCTAGAAAGACGGCAAAACTAGTTTGGACAAGTTTGAATGTGGCTAAGAATTGATAGGATTTTTTCACTAACAGTGGGTCGGATCTGGAATCTGACTAAAGGCACTGTAGTAGAGATAGAACATGAATTTTTAAAAATGGATAGAGGGCAGATCAAAAATCAAGAAAACTGGTGGATGTAGGGGATGATGTACAAAATGCCCAGTAAAATTGAGAGCCCCAACAAAAATTAAAAAGAAGGTCGGAGATGGGAAACTCAGAGCTGCTGTCACTGTAGACAGAGACAAGACAGATCTGGGAGTGATTGAAGACCGAAAATGAAAAAATATCAAACGAAGGCTTTTCGACTTGAATATTTTTGTGGATGATGGGATGGAAGATAGGAACACACCATAAAAATTACAAACCACGAAGAGGCCGCGGCTGGTATCAGGAATTTTTGGAAGACACCTCTGTCCAGCAGGATAGAAAACCGAAGACGAATTCGCGGCGGCTCGAAGGCGGCACGAACGGCGGCGGTGGCGGCACCAATGAAGATCAGAGGTTGAGAGGGGGAGATAGAATATTGAAACACTCTAGAATGGGGGGTTTGAGGAGAGGAAACCAGGGGGAGAGGAAGGGGGCGCAAGGAGCTTCCAAGTTTCACACAAATTTTTTGAATTTTCACTAATTTTCACATGAAAATACATGGTTTTATATGCTTCCAACCAAATCTAACCCCCACCCTTAGATCTAGGGATGAGAGATAGATGGTCTGGATTGCATGTGAATAAGACACAAAAATTAATAAACTAATAAGGGGAGAGGGGCGCCCCCTTGACCAAGGGTAGAAGGTTGAATGGGGGTAGGTGGCCAACCATGGAATCTTGACCCATTTAACCCCATGTGTCCATATGACCAGCCCACCCTTCTAGATGTCCACCTAGGAAGGTTGACCAGGCCCACAAGGTGACATGGACTAATGGGAAAGGGCTGAGGGCCCCCTTGCTGGTCCTACTGCATAATTGCATAAAAACCCACACAATCCATGGGAATGACTCCTTGGCTTATAAAGCCTTACATTTGCGTACATATTTTCCCAAGGATATATACACAAACTAAAAGGACATAAATGTAAAAGAAAAAGTACAGGCTCGGTGTCGATTCCCATCAGGAGATCCTCTCCTTAAGTGAAGAAACACGACAAACGATCGGCACTGCTTTGCAGACGCCTGCCCAATACGAGAGCTGTTTGGCCGAGACATTGCCTTCGACAAATATTACATTCATTGAGGAAGACATGTTGTTGCCAACTGCTGAGCACAACAGACCCCTATACATGAGGGGGCAATTGAATGGCCAGCCGCTGAGCCAGATTCTGGTAGACCCGGGGGCAGCTGTCAATATACTTCCCTACAAGATATTTCAAAAATATTGTTTTAACATTCACCTGGACAAGGTCGGGGATATGTGCATCACGGGCTTCAATCAGAAGTCTGAAGTCCTGCTCGGTGTGGAGGAATTCACTCTTGCCATGGCAGACTTCACTACGAAGGTCCAGTTCCATGTAATAAATTCAAATACCACATACAATGTGCTGCTTGGCCGTCCTTGGCTACATGAAAATATGGTGGTGCCTTCGACTCTTCACCAATGTATTAAATATAACCATGAAGGAAAGGAGGAAAGGATATTTTCCGACCTCCATCCATTCGAAGTATTTGAATGTCACATGTTGGATGCGCCGTTCAACATAGAGCAATCACAGAAAATTCCTAAGGCAAAGGCCTCAATTGATGGGAATCGACGTCGAGCACTGACTTTTATTTTTACACTTGTGTCCTTTTAGTTTATTTTTATATCCTCGGGAAAGTATGTACGCAATTGTAAAGCTTTATAAGCCAATGTGTCATTCCCTTGGATTCTTTGGGTTTTTGTGCAAATTGTCAGTAGGTCCAGCAAGGGGGCCCTCACTCCTTCCTCATTGGTCCAAGTGGCACCATGTGGGTCCATGTGGGGCTGGTCAAAGGTCCTAGGTGGCATCTAGAAGCTTGTACTAGTCATGGGAGACAATTGGACCAAAAAGTCTAATTTGGACACCCATTGGTCAAGGGGGCGCCCCCTCCCTTTAATATAGTTTAATGTGGTTCCAAACCACATGGGATAAAAACTTTTGAACTCCCTAGTTTGCCCTCCCTAACCCTAGATCTGAGGTCATTTAGAGTCTTTTTTCATTTATTATAAATAGCTTGTATTTCACAATTTTAGTAGAATTAATCATATGAAATTTCAGAAATTGGTTGGAGCTCTCTTGAAGGGTGCGCCCCTTACCTCTCTCCCCCTAGTTCATATTCTTCCTCCAGCCCTCTAGGGTGTGATACCCATTCTCCTTAGCCCCTCTGAGTTCACCTCTGCTGCCGCCGCCACCGTTCGTGCCGCTGTCGCGCCGCCACCGCCGCTACATCGAAGTTCTGTCCAAATCAGGACAGAACCTCCCCTCCAAAATTGTATCTCTGGTTCTTGTTTTCGGATTGAGCCCTAATTTTGAGGATTTGTTCTGTCCATCTCCCCTAACCTCCAGTTAAAATTTTATGTCATTTGGAGTCTATTTGATATTTTCCCCGTATATTTATTTATCCTCTCAATAATCTGCCCTTTTGCAGACCTACGGGACAGAGTCTCCTTGTTGCAGTTTCCCCACCCACTTATAAAATTTTAGAAAATCCATAAAAATTTCTTAGTGTTCCTCACGTATACCCCCTTCCACCATAATTTTCGTTGAGTCAAAAAAAATGATTGAGCCCTCGGTCAAAGGTCTGTTTCAAGCAGATTCATCTCTGCCCTGTATGTCTGTCAGTCCGGGTCAGAAAAAAAGGCAGTTTGCAGTCGTTTTTATTTTTAATCCGTTTTGTGGATGGAGCCACCAAACATATATGTTGTAGATCTCTGAGTCCTCTATCCATCGGTACCTCTTGTGCATCAATCCGACATCGGATCAGGTCGTAGGAATTCTTTTTGTGAAGGTGTGCAGAGCAGATCCGAATTCAGCCAACACCACTCAGTCTGGGAGAAAATTCAGAAATAAATATCAAAGGTCAACTTCAGCGACCGCCCCTTCAGAGAGTCGATCAGGGACATCCCGCCATCGTCCCAACCAAGCGGCGCCTCCAGAAGATCTCAGGAAGGCGACGCTCCTTTGGAAACCGTTGTTTGCTGTCCAGCGAGTCAGCAACTGAGTTGGCGCAGCACCGAGTTGGAATAGTGCCGAGTCGAACCAGCAGGCCGAGTTCGTGCCGTACGCACCTCCAGATTGCTGCCCGTCAACCCAGGGTCGGTCCTCCCGAGCCCCACTTGTAGCCCTTTACCTCCCTGCGTGGAGTGGGCAATAGATTTCACTATTGTAATTAACTTTTATCGTTGTTACCGGGAGTTACCGTACTTGGTCGGGAACGTCTTCCCCACGCCCGGAGCGTGGAGGTACACTCGCTACCCTCCTCGTAGACATTACTTTACTCGTATATTTTTGTATATGCCGCTGCATGTGATAGGTTATTAGCCCATTATATCATTTTTATCACCGCTGCGAGTGAGTGAGTGTAACCCGTCCCGTGACTCAATCCAAGTTAACGCAGAAAGGCCGATACCCGAGACTCAATGCCGGTTTCTCAGCCGCGCACGGTCCACGTCTTCCCTCGCTTAGGGATGATCGCGAGCTAGAGTCCCAGGTCGCGTGTTCGTCCCGCATCAATTTGGTATCAGAGCGAGCTTGAGTCTAGGGTGTCCAAAATTAAAAAAAAAGTGTCATTTACGTATACTCATTAGTCATTATCTAAGTCGGTCTAAGGTTGCACTTGCATCCCATTAGTCGGTATATCAAAAGGTATTGTCCGAACGTTAGGCTACGCCTATCGGGAAGGCCGCACACTTGCGCGAGTGATCTTCGGATCGGTTAACTCCGCCACATACCGAGTCTTGGTTTAAGTCTAGGGTCCTTAGTGTGCATGCATTACAACCTTTCATAGTCGGTCTAGTGTCTTGTCCAAGTGTCAGCATGTCCATTCACTACTGTCCCCATGTCCCATGGATGACCAAGGGGCCGCATCTTCTGCATGGTGGTGATACTATCTAAAATGGAAGGATCACCCGGACCACCCCAAAAGGCCCGTAGCCCGGGACTTCTACGGCTCCAATAATCCGAGTGACTACCTAGAGTGGGAAGCCATTATGGATGACTACTTTGAGTGTTATCTTATGTCCGGTCCCGCGCAAGTCGACTTTGCCAAAAGGTGACTTTTCTATGAAGCCGCCGAAACATGGAGGGACATCAAGTACTTCCGGAAAGATAGGAGGCTGAGGCTAAGGCCCATCGAGTCATGGTGGGATATGAAGAGAGCGCTTAGGAGGGTCTACCTTCCCTGCCCACCTGCCTCCAACCACGGGGGTCATACCACTAGCCAACCCCACCAACTCACCCGCAATCAAGTGGGCCACACCTCCAACCAACCCTGCCCCTTCACCCCCGTCCAAGCCCTCCAAGGCAACCCCAATCAAGTGGTCCGCCCAGTCACCTCCCACCAAGTGGAAGCCCCGCTTCTAGCAGAGCCTAGGTCCACACCCGAGTCGAGAGATGAGGAGCGAGTCCACCCCGAGGGCCCTACTCCAACCCGCACCTTAGATGAAATCAAGAAAATATTTTCGGATTGGTTGGAAAGGATAGAAAGGACACATGCTCCTTCACCACCCGTGAGTGCTCCATTGCCACTTTCTACTTTTGAATTTTATTTGGAACCATCTTATTTGGAGCCACCCAAGCCCGAGCCACCCGTGTTTCTAACGGGTACGCTATACATAGTCGAGCCGCTTCTTAGTTGGCTCAAGGATGGATTGGTCCCACCTCCTTACCCATCTATGGACCCTACCCTACCTTTGGTGCCCATCAACTCCTACCATACTACATTCCGATCTAGTCACCATGTTGACACATTGGGTGACCTTATTCTTAGTTTAGGTTGGCAATGGAAGTTGACGCACTTTTTGGCCCGAGGCTTCGATCAACCCACTAGTCGTAGCTTCACCCATCCAGCCATAGGGTTCATTACCTCCGTGCACCATAGGCTGTGTCACCACAAAGATTCTTCTATTCCTCCCGATGTCGGCCGAGTCCGACTTCGTTCCCTTTTGCCCAAGGGAGGAATCCTATTTTCTAGACATGACCGTCATCCCACCGATCACAACGTATGACGGTGATTATGAATTCTTAACTTGGGACCGAGTCATGGGGGAACCCACTTCATGGGGTCATACCTTCTTTGACCCTTTTGACCCCTTCACTAGTGAACCTCCCGAGCTATCATATTTACTCCACTTATTCCAAGGATTTCACTATCCCACCCCTACCCCTCGGTCTAGTTGGCAAGCCGTACCTACGTCTAGGGGTAATGATGAGGGTAGTTTTGGATCTCCTAGCCATTCCCCACCCAAATCCCATAGGTTGCCAATGCATGAGTGGTACATCTTAGGGTATCTAGGAGTCCTCCATTCCGTCAACCATCGAGTACATCTAATGTATGCATGGCACATATTCGGGTGTCCTGGTCCACCATCGCCTGTACGTAGGTCGGACAAACATTAGGTTTGTTTAGGGTCTGTGTGCGTCTTTGTTTCATCCGGTTTGTTTGTCGAGTGTATTGTGTGTCTGTGCATACGTTGAGTCAAGTCGATTTTGTGCGCTAGCGTTGTTAGTCCCTTTCGAGTACGAGACTTATCGTACTTTGGGATCGGCTCTACGCTACATATCGGATCTAGTCACATAAGGGACTTAGCGGTGATTCCTAGTGAGTCTTCCAGCCGCCTCCCTTCATTTGAGAGTGACCCCACCCCGGAGTGTCCACCTCTAGCCTCATTCCCCAGCAGCGTGTGCATATCGAATCTATACGGGATGAGCAGGTGTCGATTACTTGGAGTGGAGCGTACTCCGTGCTTCCAGGTTCGGTGACGGATCCGCCGGAGCTACCCGAGCAGTCGCACCCCTTACTCGACGGGGTCGAGTTCCTCCCACCCGGGGAGAGTTGATGGGAATCGACGTCGAGCACTGACTTTTATTTTTGCACTTGTGTCCTTTTAGTTTACTTTTATATCCTCGGGAAAGTATGTACGAATAAGCCAATGTGTCATTCCCTTGGATTCTTTAGATTTTTGTGCAAATTATCAGTAGGTCCAGTAAGGGGGCCCTCACTCCTTCCTCATTGGTCCAAGTGACACCATTTGGGTCCATGTGGGGCTGATCAAAGGTCCTAGGTGGCATCTAGAAGCTTGGACTAGTCATGGGAGACAATTGGACCAAAAAGTCCAATTTGGACACCTATTGGTCAAGGGGGCGCCCCCCTCCCTTTAATATAGTCTAATGTGGTTCCAAACCACATGGGATAAAAACTTTTGAACTCCCTAGTTTGCCCTCCCTAACCCTAGATCTGATGTCATTTTGAGTTTTTTTTTCATTTATTATAAATAGCTTGTATTTCACAATTTTAGTAGAATTAATCATATGAAATTTCAGAAATTGGTTGGAGCTCTCTTGAAGGGTGCGCCCCTTACCTCTCTCCCCCTGGTTCATATTCTTCCTCCAGCCCTCTAGGGTGTGATACCCATTCTCCTTAGCCCCTCTGAGTTCACCTCTGCTGCCGCCGCCGCCGTTCGTGCCGCCGTCGCGCCGCCACCGCCGCTACATCGAAGTTCTGTCCAAATCAGGACAGAACCTCTCCTCCGAAATTATATCTCTGGTTCTTGTTGTCTGATTGAGCCCTAATTTTGAGGGTTTGTTCTGTCCATCTCACCTAACCTCCAGTTAAAATTTTGTGTCATTTGGAGTCCATTTGATATTTTTCTCGTATTTTTGTTTGTCCTCTCAGTAATCTGCCCTTTTGCAGATCTACAGGATAGAGTCTCCTTGTTGCAATTTCCCCACTCACTTATAAAATTTTATAAAATCCACAAACATTCCCTAGTGTTCCTCACGTATACCCCCTTCCACCATAATTTTCGTTGAGTCAAAAAAAATCATTGAGCACTCGGTCAAAGGTATGTTTCAGGCAGATTCATCTCTGCCCTGTGTGTCTGTCAGTCCGGTTCAGAAAAAAAAGGCAGTTTGCAGTCATTTTTATTTTTAATCTGTTCTGTGGATGGAGCCACCAAAAATATATGTTGTATATCTCTGAGTCCTCTATCCATCGGTACCTCTTGTGCATCAATCCGACATCGGATCTGGTCGTAGGAATTCTTTTCGTGAAGGTGTGCATAGCAGATCCGAATTCAGCCAGCACCACTCAGTCCGGGAGAAGATTCAGAAATAAATATCAAAGGTCAACTTCAGTGACCGCCCCTTCAGAGAGTTGATCAGGGACATCCCGCCATCGTCCCAGCCCAGCGGCGCCTCCAGAAGATCTCAGGAAGGCGACGCTCCTTTGGAAACCGTTGTTTGCTGTCCAGCGAGTCAGCAACCGAGTTGGCGCAGCACCGAGTTGGAATAGTGCCGAGTCGGACCAGCAGCCCGAGTTCGTGCCGTACGCACCTCCAGATTGCTGCCCGTCAACCCAGGGTCGGTCCTCCCGGGCCCCACTTGTAGCCCTTTACCTCCCTGCGTGGAGTGGGCAATAGATTTCACTGTTGTAATTAACTTTTACCGTTGCTACCGGGAGTTATCGTACTTGGCCGGGAACGTCTTCCCCACGCCCGGAGCGTGGAGGTACACTCGCTACCCTCCTCGTAGGCATTGCTTTACTCATATATTTTTGTATATGCCGCTGCATGTGATAGGTTATTAGCCCGTTATATCATTTTTATCACCGCTGCGAGTGAGTGAGTGTAGCCCGTCCCATGACTCAATCCGAGTTAAGGCGGAAAGGCCGATACCCGAGACTCACTACTTGTTTCTCTGCCGCGCACGGTCCACGTCTTCCCTCGCTTAGGGATGATCGCGAGCTAGAGTCCCAGGTCGCGTGTCCGTCCTGCATCATCAATGAAGGCAGTGAAGAAAGTTTCCGGGGACGATTGGTTCAGGCCACCGCCGCCTAGCTATGTTAACCCCCGAGGGGTATCCCATATCACCACCACAGGAGATGTGGGCAGGGCAGCGCCTCCTGCTATTTTTCCACAGGTGAATGAACTCAAAATGGAAGATCGACATGATCATATCAAGGTGCCGGAGGGTCTCTTCAGGCTGATAGTCGGTCTTGACCATCCCACGGTCAGGCCTCTCAGAACCTTGGAAGTGGCCCATGATGAAGGCCCCACCAGCTTGTTCTATGTTGCGGAAGAACACGCGGAGCGAGAAGATACTAATTGTTGCCTCCCTGAAGACTTGGAGAGCGCTGCAGTGCCTGTTCAGAGGTTGCCTTTTACCTTGGACAAGATGGCTAGAATGTTCATAAAATAGCATATCCCTGCTGGCCAATCTCAAAAGACAATTGAGGCCTTCCTAAAGCTCTTGTATCCTGCCAACATCGACAAGGAGCTCAGACGCGTATCCCAGCATCCAGCGTAGGTATTCTCGCTGGAAGAATACTATTACAGCGGGCGATATGAGGTGGACACCATCTTTATCCTCTCATCAACAGAAGAGGCACCTCTGGGGGCAACTTATGATGAAAGCATGGTGGAAGATGAACAAACTCAGGTGTTCCAACAAGAGGACCGAAATCTGAAGGTTGCCACCCTCTGCAAATGTTGGGAGCAACTCGGCAGTGAGGAGATGACTCTCCAAGCTAAGTTCGATACATCTAATAATAGCGAAGCTAAAGATGCTGAAGAAGAGGTGTACAACCCCTCCTACAATCCCTTCACTACCATCACAAAAACTCATTCTCAGCCGGCCGATGCAGGGGCTGCTGCAACATGTCAAACAATTTTTACTGATGAGGACGTCACCAAGCGGAAACACGACGCCTCTCGCAAAGACGTGGCAGTTCAAGTTGAAGCGGAAATCGAGCAGTCCCCACTTCCGGTGGAGTTGGAGAGCAATTTTTCTAATCCAGCAATGAAAGAGCCAGCTCCTACCAAAGCAGTTGATGAATCCCATGAAGATAGAACTGGAAGGAACCTGCCACCAGAACAATATATGCGATGGTTGTCCCCTGAACTACAAACCCCTGAAGAGGTCAGAGGGCAAAATGATAATACCGTCGAAGATCTTGAACTTGACGACATTAATGATGTCCCAGATTTTGTTGACCTTGAACCCGGACCTCCTGAAATTGAGGACGGGAGGCTGGCCACGGTTGATGAACTGGTAGAAGTTAACCTGGGGAGTGAAGATGACCCCAGACCTATCTTCCTTAGCGCTCAGCTTTCCTTAGTGGAGCAAGAGCTATATGTCCAATTACTGCAAGAATTCCGGGACTGTTTCGCCTGGAGTTATAAAGAAATGCCCGGGCTTAGTCCCGCAGTTGCCCAACATGAACCGGCAATTAACCCCGACGTGGAGCCAATGAAGCAGTCGCCGCGACGCATGAGGCCGGAGCTCATCACTCAAATATGCAAAGAAGTTGACAAGCTTATTGAGGTGGGCTTCGTCGAAGAAAACCAATATACTACATGGCTGGCCAACATAGTGCCCGTCAAAAAGAAGAATGGTCAGATCCGGATATGTGTGGATTTCCGTGATCTAAATAAAGCTTGCCCAAAAGATGACTTCCCGGTGCCGATAATAAAAGTCATGATAGATGCTACAACTGGCCATGAGGCCCTTTCCTTTATGGATGGCTCATCCGGCTACAATCAGATATGGATCGCGGAGCATGACCGCGTTCATACTGCTTTCTGTACCCCCAAGGGTATCTACCATTATAAAAGGATGCCTTTCGGGCTGAAGAATGCGGGCGCAACCTACCAGCGGGCGATGACCAGAATTTTTGGTGAATTGTTTTACCACAAAGTCGAATGCTACATTGATGAGTTTGTGGTTAAGATCAGAAGGAGGGAAGAGCACTTGCAAGATCTCCGAATAATATTCCAACGGCTCAGGCAGCACGAGCTAAATATGAATCGGTTGAAATGCGCCTTCGGGGTCTCCAGCGGCAGATTTCTGGGTTTTATTGTAAGGCATCGGGGAATTGAAATAGACCCCGCAAAGAATAAAACCATTCAAGAGTTGCCTCCGCCAAGGAACCTCTCCGAGCTACGATCTCTCCAAGGTCGACTGGCCTATATCCGACGATTCATATCGAATCTGTCCGGAAGATGTCACCCTTTTCACAAATTGATGATGAAGGATGTCTCGTTTTATTGGGATGGAGAATGTCAGGCGGCATTTGAGAAGCTGAAGGAATATCTCAAGACCCCTCCTGTGCTCGGCGCGCCAGTAAAAGGGCGGCCGCTGATCTTGTACATAGCAGCCACGTACTATTCTCTGGGGGCAATGTTGGCCCAAAATAACGATGAAGGAAAGGAGCAGGCCCTCTACTATCTCAGCAGAAGATTGGTGAGGACCAAATAAAAATATTTTTACATTGAGAAGAGTTGCATGGCGCTGGTCTTCACGGTCAAGAAGCTTCGACACTATATGTTGTCGCATGAAATTAAGTTGGTCTCCAAGGCAGACCCATTGAAGTATATATTATCTCAGCTAGCACTAAAGGGCCGTCTGGGAAAATGGGTGGTCATACTTATGGAGTTCAATATCTCCTATGTACCGTAGAAAGCCATCAAGGGATAGGCCATTATAGATTTCTTTGTTGCACACCCAATACCTGAAGATTCTCTGTTGCAAGCGGAGCTGTATGAAGATGAAACACTAGAAGCAAACCAGGTGCAGTCCACATTGTGGCAACTGTATTCGACGGCGCCTCCAGAATTGACACTACGGCCAGTGGGCCCAGCAGAGTCAGAGTCGGCAAAGGCGTAGTCCTAAAATCTCCAGAGGGGGAGGTCATGCACACCTCTGTTCAATCAACAAGCCTTGCACAAACAATGAGGCAGAATATGAGGCTTTGATTATTGGCCTGCAAATCGCCCTATCCATGGAAATTCAGATGCTGGAAGTCTATTGGGGATTCCATGCTAATTGTTAAACAAGTCGAAGGAGAGTTCGACGGCCGAAAGCCGGAGCTCCTCCCCTATCATCAACTGGCGCTATGCCTGATGGCAAAATTTTATTTTATCTAGATAAAGCACATCAACCGAGGACAGAATGCTTAAGCCGATGCCCTCGCAAAGTTAGCTAGTTCTCTGGCAGTCCCGCCAGATGGGAGCCTGAATGTGACCGTCATCAACAGGCGGCAAGTACCAAGTGTGATGGATATCCCAATTACGGGAGAAGAAAATGAAGTTATGGCTATAGAAGAGACTCAACAACCTGACTTGCGGGAGCATCTATTACAATGGTTTCAACGCCAGCAGTTGCCGAAAGAAAAAGAGCAGAGAATGATGTTAATAAGAATCAAAGATTCTTATGAAATGAGAAACGGGACTTTGTTTCGAATAATGGCGAATGCCAGAAATAAAATCTTGTTGCATTGCTTGTCCACCAAGGAAGCCATGCAAGTCATGCATGAGGTGCATGATGGGTCAGCTAGAGCACATTAGGCTGGTCCGAAAATGAAAATCGAGATAAAGAAATTGGGCTACTATAGGCCCACCATGTTTGATGACTGCTGCAAGTTTGCCAAGACTTGTCAGAAATGCCAGGAGCATGCTAACATCTCGAGGAGGCCTCCGACACCACTACATCCCACCATCCCAAGTTGGCCATTTGCTCAATGGGACACATACGTGGTAGGTCCTCTGCCATCCTCCTCCTCTGGATGCCAGTACATCTTGGTAGCCACGGACTACTTCTCCAGATGGGCAGAGGAGGTGGCATTAAGAGAAGTAACGGGGGAGCTGGTCGCCAGGTTCTTTCTCCATAATATAATATTCCAGTTTGGGGTTCCCAGCCGAATCATTTTTGACAATGGCAGCCATTTCAGGAACCAGAAGGTATACCGGTTGACTGATACATATAAAATCGATTGGAGGACTTCGCCCCCTACAACCCTCAAGCTAATGGGCTTGCAGAAGCTTTCAATAAGACGTTGTGCACCTTGCTAGCGAAAATTGTTAACTCCAGTAAAAGAGATTGGGAAGAAAGGATGTACGAAGCACTTTAGGCTTATCGTACAGTTTATAAAACCCCAACTGGTTGTTCACCGTTCTCCCTCGTGTACGGGTCAGAAGCAGTGGTACCAATTGAATTGGAAGTCCCATCACTACGGGTTGCCATTCAGCATGGTCTAGTCGGCAACGAACAAGCCAATGTAGAAAAAAGATTGGAGGAGCTTGCCGATTTGGAAGGAAAGCGACTCCGAGCACAACAAAATATTCAGCTATACCAAGCTCGCATGGCCCGTGCTTTTGATAAGCTAGTCAAAGAGCGAGAATTCAAGAAAGGCGACCTCGTTATGGTCAAGAGAAGAGAAGTGATGGCAGCTAACCCCAAGGGAAAATTAACTGAAAATTAGGGGGGGCGTATATTGTCAATCGGGTCTACGAAGGAGGTGCTTACGTCCTTGTTGATCACAAGGGTACCGTCCAGTTCTCCCCTCTCAACGGGAGGCATATGAAGTTATACCAGACGGCTGCACCGACTCCTGAGGACTAAAGCACCCATGGCCCAACCATAGTCCCACCAGGTCATAATACCTCCAACGGACCTTACGTCTGTCTGGAGAAAGAAAACCTCTTCTTTGCTCAGGTATTAGTCCCATGCCCGTGAATCTTACTCGTATGGCCTCCAACGGACCTTACGTCTGTCTGGAGGAAGAAAACCCTTTCTTTGCTCGGGTATTAAACACATGCCCGTGAACACTATTTACAAGGCATCCAACGGACCTTACATCTGTGTGGATGAAAGGAGCCCTGCCTTGAATACCACCCCCATAAATGTCCTCGATGGACCTTACGCACGTGAGGGTAAAGAAAACTCTTTCCTTTGCATAGGCATTAACCCCATGTTTGTGAATACACAGCCTAGCGGCAACGGGCTTCGTGCCCTATCCAGCTCATATATCATATTGCCATTACGGGCCTTACGCCCGAATCGGCATCAATTTCATCCTTTGCATTGGTATTCGTCCTTGCCAACGAATAAGCCCTTCTCTGGCGCAAGGCTTCGTGCCCTAGCTAATTATGTCCCCGAGGTTGCCATTACGGGCCTTACGCCCGAACCGGCAGATATTCTCCCCTTGCGTTGGCATTTGATCTTGTCAACGAATAAACTCCTTTTGGCGCAAGGCTTCGTGCCCCAGCCGTCTACATATACACAGTGTTGCCATTGCGGGCCTTACGCCCGAATCGGCAGATATTCTTCCCTTGCGTTGGCATTTGATCTTATCAACGAATAAACTCCTTTTTGGCGCAAGGCTTCATGCCCTAGCCGTCTGCATATACATAGTATTGCCATTGTGGGCCTTACGCCCGAATCGGCAAATATTCTCCCCTTTGCGTTGGCATTTGATCTTGTCAACGAATAAAACTCCTTTTCGGCTCAAGGCTTCGTGCCCTAGCCATTCATACATACGCAATGTTGTCATTGCAGGCCTTACGTCTGAATCGGCACTAATTCCTTCTCTTGCGTTGGCATCCGCCTTTGCCAACGAATAAACCCTCTATTGGCAAAAGACTCTGTGTCTGAGCCAATAATCACCTATAGTTCCCAACTGTCATCTCAAAAGAAAAATGAGGTCTTAAAATAGAGGTGCCCCGCTAGACTTGTTCCTTCATTAGGACAAGGGTAAAAAGGGTAATAACCCAGCTGCGATGAAAACTCGAAAGGGCGCTGCATGAAAAATCGGGTACCCCGCCACGTGAAAACCCGAAAGGGCGCGTGGGCAAAAGCAAGAGGGGGCCGATGTCGGTGAAAACCCGAAGAGGGCGTTTGCATCGGTAATGTGGTTTAAATATATATATATATATATATATATATATATATATATATATATATATATATATATATATATATATATATATATATATATATATATATATATATGAAAACAAAAAAATGCTTTCTCCCAAGACATCCTCATAAGCAGGACACCCCCATATGTCCCACCGGAAACGAACCGCCTATACGACAAAGTCCAATCGGAATAGGCGTCCCGCCTGATTCGACAATAAAACCACTTCTTGCTTCGACATTTAACCCAATGTCGATGAATACATTTTCCCTGGTCGTCATCAGCATCGGTGACATCAGTGATTGAAACCTTAACTTGGACCTTCCGTCCTTGTTAATGATATTAAAACCATTTCTTGCTTCAACATTTAACCCAATGTCGATGAATACATCTACCATGATCGTCATCAGCATCGATGACATCAGTGATTGAAACCTTAACTTGGACCTTCCGTCCTTACTAATGATATTAAAATCATTTATTGCTTCGACATTTAACCCAATGTTGACGAATACATCTACCCTGATCGTCATCAGCATCGGTGACATCAGTGATTTAAACCTTAACTTGGACCTTCCGTCCTTATTAATGATATTAAAACCATTTCTTGCTTCGACATTTAACCCAATGTCAATGAATACGCCTGCCCTGATCGTCATCAACATCGGTGACATCAGTGATTGAAACCTTAACTTAGACCTTCCATCCTTGTTAATGATATTAAAACCATTTCTTGCTTCGACATTTAACCCAATGTCGATGAATACATCTACCATGATCGTCATCAACATCGGTGACATCAGTGATTGAAACCTTAACTTGGATCTTTCATCCTTGTTAATGATATTAAAACAATTTCTTGCTTCGGCATTTAACCCAATGTCGACGAATACATCTACCCTGATCATCATCAGCATCGGTGACATCAGTGATTGAAACCTTAACTTGGACCTTCCGTCCTTGTTAATGATATTAAAACCATTTCTTGCTTCGACATTTAACCCAATGTCAATGAATACGCCTGCCCTAATCGTCATCAGCATCGGTGACATCAGTGATTCAAACCTTAACTTGGACCTTCCATCCTCGTTAATGATATTAAAACCATTTCTTGCTTCGACATTTAACCCAATGTTGACGATACCCTGATTTTCGTCATCATTGACAAAATCAAGTGAATGAGACTTTAACTTGGACCCTTCATCCTTGTTAATAAAAAATCTAACTTTTGGCCCCAGCATTCATTCAGCCAGTGGATAAAATGATGCTCCGGCATCTGCCTGAAAGAATATTTTCCCCCTCAATCTGACCTCACCTTGATTTCGGGGAACATAGCCTGGCAGTGGAGCGAACTCCTCACCCCTTCCCTGAAGGCATGAGGGCTCTCCTGTCCTAACAGATAACACGCCCCAAGCTTGGTGAAGTTAGTCTTATACCTCTACTCCAATTAAGGAGGGAAAGAAAAGAAACATACAGCTAAGGCTCGGAACAAGTATGTAAGGCAAGACTGAAGAGAATATCATTGTATAGAAGGGGTGCACGAAGTTCTTGCACTGATACACATAAAAAAAGAAAAAAAATCATCATATATCATTGGCGTGGATGGCGAAAGATATCGTTGAGCGCGGGAAGTCCGATAGAGGGATGGGCAACTAAGCCCTGCAACCGGCGTTCCTCGGCCTCCAGCTTCAGCAACTCCTCCTGAAGCGAGCCAGCACGCCCCTCCGCTAAGTTGGCCTCATCCAAGCACCGCACCCTTAGTTGCTCTGTGCAGGCCAGATCTTCTTCTGTTTGAGTCAGTTCAGTGTGAAGTTCAGAAATCCGTTGTCGCAAGAAGGAAACTCGTTCAGCAGCTCCCTTGACGATGGTCCTACGCTCACTGATAAGCTTCGTGGAAGCCCGCAGAGTGGTATGGCATTCTTGCCGATGAAGCGCCAAGGCGGCCAGCTGGTCCCTCAAGCCATGCTCAACAAATTCTCGTCGATTCACATACTTGAGCAGCAATATTACTCGCGGCGTCCAGTCGTGCATGGGACAGCCGAAGGTTATCAGAGTGCGTGATATGGGCTCAACCAGCCCCCTCAGCTCTGTGTAAGATAGGTCCCGGTGGGCCAACACAGTCTGCTTCAACATCTCTAAGTTCTGCCACATCATTTCATCCGAGGATTGCAAACCAAGCGATGGCGTGTCAGGGAGATGAAATTCCACTCTGCTGTCAACCTCAGCCCAAATATCATCAGTATGCTCCGAGGAAGACGAAGGTAACGCCGGCAAAAAGGAGGGCGGTTCTGTCAACCCTCCCTCAAGTCATTCAATGGATTCAGCACCGATCGGGGTATGGACTTCAGACTCATTCTCCATCGGAGGGCCGAAATCTGCAACTTCAAGTCCTGCACCTTCAGAGCTGAGGTCTACGTGCTGCTCCAGCTGTGTCCACTGTTCCAGCTCAGTATCGGCAATGGTCATTGGAGCGGTCATTTCATCAACTGTTCCTCCCTCAAAATCTTTATCCTCTGTAGTCAATTCCTCATGATGTTCAACCTGGGCTGCTTGCTCCACCTCAGTCTCATCAAAAGAAGTCAAAGTTGTTATCCCGTCGATCATTCCTCCTGGAAATTCTATACCTCCCGAGGTAGAAGCTTCAT
This sequence comes from Amorphophallus konjac, assembly GCA_022559845.1. NCBI lineage: Eukaryota > Viridiplantae > Streptophyta > Magnoliopsida > Alismatales > Araceae > Amorphophallus > Amorphophallus konjac. The sequence goes on from CM040122.1 coordinate 53,707,637, forward strand.
GATGTACCACCGGGACTGTTGACACCCGTTTTTTGCCTATGAGTTGAATCATTCCTCTTACCATCATTTGTTGATGCCTCGAGTTGTCCATTACTCATTGGGCTATTTTCAGGCACGTCTTTGGACTTGTTTTATGGGTATCTCCCTCCTTGGCTAGATTTGCTCTCAAATTCAGGCTTAATGGGCCTTGATTTCGCTTGATTTTGGGCTCATTTATCCTATTTTATCAATTTCAAATGACCAGGCTTTACACGGTCTAACGACCGGCCGTTCAGTGACTGGGCGGTCTACTCTAAACTGTTTACTGATTTATTGGATATATATTTGATTTTCTGAATTTCTACCGACAAGCCTTTGCACGGTCTGGGGTCAACTGTTTAATTCCATTAAACGGTGTGTCGTTAGACCGTCTAGCTCCCAGAGTCTTAAGCCGGTTAGTTTTTTCATATAACTATCTATTTATCCTATTTTTCTGGATTTATCACCGACATGTGTAAATGGCCAAGCATTGGACCGTGCCATTCATTGAGTGGTCTAGCATTAGATCGTTTTATCCTAAAGAGTCCAACGCTAATAGCCGGTCAGTTCGGTGGATAATTGGATAAATTTCTATTTTTATGTATTTATCACCGACAGCATTGAACGGTCTAGAGATGGACCGTGTAGCGGTATGGGCGGTCTATCGCGTGACTGCGTACATGCTCGAGAACTGAATTTTATTTGGATCTTCTCTCTCCATCCGTGGCTAAACCCCTAACTTCCTCCACCCATTTCTCCGTGGTTTCTCAACCAAATGGATGCCGTTTGATCCTAGTGGGAGATAAAGGTATTATCTACGAATTTTGTTTTATCATCTAGGACTAATATTCACTGGAAAATCCAATTTGGAGATTGGACTTTTAGGGCACTATAAATAGAACCCCTAGTCCAAGCTTGAAATGGGGAGATCTAACGTCGACGGCGAAGCCTTGCCGAACTTTTGAGCGAACTGTAGCCAGGGAGGGAGGCTTTCGACATCCTTTTAAGCCTCCGGTTCAAGGGAGTAGTCCATTGTTTTGAGTCTTAGTCTTGACATTTGGTCTTTAGTTCATTCATTGCATGGTTGTTTTCTCCATTCCGTCCCACATTTTTGCACTATTCCACATCATCTTACACCATTCCCATTGTTTTCATGCCCTATAGGGGTTTAAAAACCTCCCAAGTATCGCCCCTCCAAGTTATTATGTTGATTCTCCATTCCTTTCTATAGTTACTACGCATCTTAGGGCTAATTTGGGTTTTATTTGCTTGTTTTCCACGTTATTTTGCAGGTCAGTATCAGCACAGCACGAGGCCCATCCCCTCTGGCCGGTCGGAAGGGGTGGAGGATCAAGTCCCACGACTTTAGAGTTTGGCGTTGCTGAATGGTCTTATTCCGTCCGTTTACAGATCAGAGCAGTCCTCCACAAGCCGTTCAGAACCTGTGCGCGGCCTTCTGCGAACCATTCTGTTGCCAGAATCGTCTTCAGCGCTGTGAGCGGTCTATCGAGAGGTTGTTCCATTCATTAGGCGATTCGTCCAGGACCGTGTATAACTGCAGTGCTGCATCTTGGGCGAGTGCTTTCTCCCTCTTTCCAAGGTACGTTCTACCATCCGGTACCCGTGTCTTGGTGGTGATCACGATCACACAGACTTCTCCACCCTTTCTTTCTTCCCTCTATTTTTTCTTGTCTTTATATTTTGATTTAGAAGAGGAAGGTAAGGAAGGAGAAAGGTGGGAAAACATGTCAACAGCCCATTTTTTTGGCGATCACAGTGGGACACCTAGTACCCATCGTGTTGTTGTTTTGCTGATCTCTGTTTTGTGCCTGGTTAGGGTTTCTTTTAAGTGATTTCAGGTTGTTGTTCCGTCCATCTGCATTTCTGTTCTCGGAGGTGTACGCGGTCCTCCCAGGGCCGCTCAAGTCTCTACACGGGTGGACGATAGACCGTTCTGTCCCAGTCTCAGGTGCGCTCTGCTTCATTTCTGTCACGCTGTTATTGCTTGCACGGTCTGGTTCTGGCCGTCCCTCTGCCTCCACGGTCATCCTCTAGACCGTTCCTTTCCATCTCACGAGTGTTTGCCTCTGTGTGAGCCTGTTAGTTTCAGCGGTCCTCTCCGGACCTTTCATCTACCTCCACGGTCTTCCAATAGGCCGTGCTCGTCTACTGGCTCAGGTACGTTACTCTCCTTCATACGCTTGTGAGTTTACTGATTTTGCACGGTCTGTTTAGGGCCGTTCCAGTTCACACAGTATGTCGATAGACCGTCCAATGTCCTCAGATACGTAGTTATTCCAGTCCACCTCGTTTCTATGTCTTTGCTATTATTTTACTACTTCATGCCCTTGCACGGTCCTTCCAGGACCGTTTGCCTCCCTGAACGGTCTCCCATTAGACCGTGTTTTACTGCTACAGCGCACCCGAGATTATCACTTTGCTGGTTATTCCATATCATTTCATATTTGATTGGTGCTATTCAGATCTCCCTTGTTTGTCACCTATTTTTTGTATAGTCATTGTCATATTTATCATAGTTTGTTGATCATTGTTTGTTAGATTTAGGTTAGATTTTGCATGCACTCCGGTGCGCATAGGATTCATTCATACTTTTCCATACTAGTCGCATTCATACCTTAGTAGGGGATCCTCTCGTCTCCATATTCCTTGGAGCCGACTAGGTGACCTTACCCGGGACCTCCGTAAGCCCCCGTGAGCCGTGGATTCCCACCGAAGGCATTCCAGACTTGTGGACGCACTAAAATTCGGAAAGAATCGGTTCGTTCGTTGATCTGGTTAATTTGTCTATTTAGTGCGAGGGCGTGCCAGTCACAAAGTGACGATTTATTCGGGCTTCACGGAAGCCCATGGTGCGCTCGATCTGACTAGTCAGACGATTGTGTGGTTCGTGTCGGGACCAAAACCCGCCGCGCCATAAAGGTCACGGCGTTATTTACATCCCCCATGCGGGGGAACACCCTTGATTGATTGCCGGGAATAAGGGCCCTACGGCCTGAAATTCATGGTAATAAAGCGAGAACAAAGATCTCGGGTCATGTTCAAACAAACCCGCGTCGCGGCGTAAAATGTTCATAGATACGTATATGTTGGTCACTCACGGACCATTTCGTGTTCGGACGGAAGTCCACGTTTGTAGCGTCGAAGACGACGATAAAATCGTACGGATGTCTGCCGTAGGTACGGCAAGTTTAATGCGGATGCGGGATCGGATCCCGGAAGGAGTGGGTCAAGCTGATGGACTATCGGCCCAAGAGGTGCACGGATCATGACCATGTCGGGGATTCCGAGGTCCACGTCCGATACCACGGGGCATCATCGCTTTTCTCTTCACGCACAGTCCGAGGAAGCGAGTTGTTAAATGTGAAACCCGAACTCGCCAACGTGCACCCTCGCACGCGGATCGACCTACGCGGTCAGGTCGCGGGGTTCGACCTGCCCGGTCAGGTCGTGGGGGTCAAGGGGGTAGTGCCCCTTGCGGGGGTTTTCGGGGGCGGAGCCCCTGGAACAAAATTTTGATTATAGCGGGGAGGAAACTTTTGATTAATTTTATTCATTAGCTTCAAGTCTTTTCTCTTCTCTGATTAATCATTCTCTCTCTTTCAGGCACGCCGGTTAAGTAGGTGTTACAAGGGGAGCGCGCGCCAGCTATGGGTTGCACAAGAGGGGGGGCGCCGGTTTAGTGGGAGATGCCAAGGGAGAATAGGGGTGTGCCGGCTTAAGGAAGGCCAAGGGGCGTGCCGGATCAAGGAAGGCCAAGGGGCGCGCCGGTTTAAGGAAGGCAAAGGGGCGCGCCGGGTTAAGGAAGTCCAAGGGGTGCGCCGGATTAAGGAAGGCAAAGGGGCGCGCCGGATTAAGGATCAAACATAAAGGGGGGGCACTATCCATCCCAAGATTTTGAAAGTGGTTTTGAGTATGGGGTTAAACCGGCGCGGGGGGGGGGGGGGGGGTACCGCGCCGGATTAACCCGCGCCGGATTAAGAGCTGTAGGTTTTATTTCATTCTGTTTGATTCTTTTTGCTTCCGTTCTTATTTCTTCAACCTGCACACTGATCCAATGGGTGGATAGTTTGTTCAATTGATGCTTTAAATCGATAGAATGCTTCTGATCATTTGTTGAGGTGAATGAGTATGTGTATTTGAATGTTTTACTAGAAGGGTTTGTTATGCAGGAACTCAGAGGTTTAGCTTGATTCAGGGGCTTAGTTTGTTCGTCTGTTCTTACGTGTCGTCTGGCAAAATTTGGGCAGCATCTCCCCCGGACTGAAGCTTGCCAGAGAAAAATGGGGAACACCAAACGGATTGCTCCGGGGTGAACCTCAGAACTCGGAGTAAGGCCTCCGTTAACCCATAAGTGCGTGTGGAGACTCGAGGACCAGCCTTCAAGAGTTCCCGCAGCTTACAGGTGGTGATTTTGTGGAAGTTCCACAGGGACAAATATATGCCATAAAAGGCTATGAGTGTGCATCCCTTCGATGGATTCCCCTAAAGACAGTGCCACAGAGAGGCAAGCCTCCGAGGTTCCTGGATGATAAGAAAATCAGGAGAAAGGGGAGGAGCTCAGAGCAGTAGAACGCTACACATGTTCACCAAAAATCATTCCTTTTATTCATTCGCAAGGGAAGGGGGAAAAAGAGATACAGGAGGGGATCTATCCCGGAGCAAAGGGAGAACACAGAGGAGGGGAAGGACTTGAAACTCATGCGGGGGGAGAGGAGGGGATCTACCCCTCCCCAGGGCTCACCTCTCTTCTCTCACAGACCCTCCCTTCTTCTTCACCTTTCTGGCGTCGGGGGACGAAGCTCTCCTTCTCTTCGGGTGGCCTCCTCTGATCAATCGCTCCCCGGGGGTTCCAGCCTTATGCCCCGTGGAACAGGCTCCCCATATATATATAGGGCGGGTTGCATTTTCTTCGAGGAATGGCCAGTGGGGGAGGGTTCCCGCCACCTCTGCCTCATTTGCATCAACGTCGGGAGTCGACTCGTCGCGCTGGCTGCTGCTAGTTCGAGCCGTACCCTATCATTCGTCTGAGGACGGGATGTAATTAGGTCTACCGGGAGATCTACTGCTGCTGCCACCGTCACTGCTGGCCTCTACTGCTACCACCGTTGCACTGTCGAGTTGGGGTGTGCACAGCTCCGCGGTCTTTAAATGGCTATGGGACGGGCATTGAAGGCACTGTTCTTCTCCTCTCTGGACTTCGCATGAGATTCATCAGGAAACAGAGCACTGGAGTATGGATGGGATGGCCCCTTGGTTAAAACGGCGCGGAGTTGTGCGCGCCGGATTAGCAGCACACAAGGGGGGCGCGCTGGTTTAAAGCTTGATGGAAGGGCGCGCCGGTTTAAGGCCAAGCAAGGGCGCACCGGTTTAAGGCCAAAGCAAGGGCACACCGGTTTAAGTGTAGGCCACGCTGGTTTAGACTTCGTCTTGGCTTCGCGGCTATTCGGACGGATGCTTGTCCTCCCGTGCTGCTTTAGCTGTAATGCACCGCCTCCGGGGTGTTTAGTTTAGGGCCTCTGCATCCCGATTCGAAACTTCGAGTGATCTCCGGCGCGTGCCGAACACGTGTTCGAATTCCTGAGTTTCTTTTGATTCGGCCTTCGGCAATGCCGACTGGAGAGCCGGGGCCATCTCTTCTGCCCGAAAGGCTTCTTGTTGGGTGGTGGAGCGCCGAGTATATATGTTCATCCTGCTTAGAGGAGGTACGGGGTTTGTTCGGCCATCCCGTCTTCAACTCACTCTCGAGTGCTAAGACGTGCATGCCGTATGATTGTCACTGTCATTTTTTTGACGTCCACAAATGCCCCCCACTCGTGGGTGGCACAAACGAGGGGCAAGTGCACGCGGCCCGCGAGTGTAGAGCTCTTCGACAGGACGTCTATTCTTCCGAGCCAGTGGGATGCTGGTCCGGTGCGAATTCACGAGAAAGCGCTCACTCCTTCAGCGAAGGGATGAGGGGATCGCTTCACCGCATATGCACGCGGACTGAGATGTCAGAGTGGGGGTTTAGTCATCGGCATGGGGTGAATACCGAAGCAAGAACGAAGGGTCTATGCGTCGTCTCGAGCAAAAGGCCCAAAGCAACTTAGACGAGGCCAATCCCAAGGGGGAGTTGTTGACTCGTGCTGGGTTTAGGAAAGTTGTTCATTCACCGACTCAGACAGAGGGTCCGAGCCGAGCAAAGGGGATGCGCCTTTTTTGTTTATGGACTGGGATGGATGGTCCGAGCCAAGCAAGGAGGGGTTTCTTTGTGTTCATGGACTTGGACGGAAGGTCCGAGCCAAGCAAAGGAGGTCCTTTTTTATTCATCGACTTGGACGGAAAGTCCGAGCCAAGCAAGGAGGCTCTTTTTGTTCATCGACTTGGACGGAAGGTCCAAGCCAAGCAAGGAGGTTCTTTTTGTTCATCGACTTGGACGGAAGCTCCGAGCCAAGCAAAGGTATTCTTTTTGTTCATCGACTTGGACGGAAGGTCCGAGCCAAGCAAAGGCATTCTTTTTGTTCATTAACTTGGATGGAAGGTCTGAGCCAAGCAAAGGCATTCTTTTTATTCATCGACTTGAATGGAAGGTCCAAGCCAAGGGTTTATTCGTCGGTGGGACTGGGAGTTGTAATATTGAGGTGGTTTATTCATTAACACGGGGGGTTAATGCCAAATCAAGGGCCTTTTGTTCATGGCTTCAGACGGAAGGTCTGGGCCACTAGTTTATTCATCGACGCCGACGGGGAGTCGGGGATCGACGTGATTTGTTTGTCTCTTGGTATTTTCGTTGGTACGGGGGCTGGTGCCAACGTAAGGAGCAATGGTTGATTCCCCAATCCCGGACGAAAGGTTCGGGTGGGGTGTTCTTCATCAGTGCCGAAAGGATGTCAAGAGCTGACATGGTTGATTTGTCTATTGAAATATTTGTTGGTACGGGCTGGTGCCAACGCAAGGAGAAAATGTTGATTCCCCAATCCCGGATAAAAGGTTTGGGTGGGGTGTTCTTCGTCAGTGCCGACAGGATGTCAGAGGCTGACATGGTTGATTCGTCTATTGAAATATTCGTTGGTAGGGGGCTGGTGCCAACGTAAGGAGAAAAGGTTGATTCCCCACTCCCGGACGAAAGGTTCGGGTGGGGTGTTCTTCGCTAGTGCCGACAGGATGTCAGAGGCTGACATGGTTGATTCGTCTATTGAAATATTCATTGGTAGGGGGCTGGTGCCAACGCAAGGAGAAAAGGTTGATTTCCCACTCCCGGATGAAAGGTTCAGGTGGGGTGTTCTTCGTCAGTGCCGACAGGATGTCAGAGGCTGACATGGTTGATTCATCTATTGAAACATTCATTGGTAGGGGGTTGATGCCAACGCAAGGAGAAAAGGTTGATTCCCCACTCCTGGACGAAAGGTTCGGGTGGGGTGTTCTTCGTCAGTGCCGACAGGATGTCAGAGGCTGACATGGTTGATTTGTTTATTGAAATATTCGTTGGTAGGGGGCGGGTGCCAACGCAAGGAGAAAAGGTTGATTCCCCACTCCCGGACGAAAGGTTCGGGTGGGGTGTTCTTTGTTAGTGCCGACAGGATGTCAGAGGCTGACATGGTTGATTTGTCTATTGAAATATTCGTTGGTAGGGGGCTGGTGCCAACGCAAGGAGAAAAGGTTGATTCCCCACTCCCGGACGAAAGGTTTGGGTGGGGTGTTCTTCGTCAGTGCCGACAGGATGTCAGAGGCTGACATGGTTGATTTGTCTATTGAAATATTCGTTGGTAGGGGGCTGGTGCCAACGCAAGGAGAAAAGGTTGATTCCCCACTCCCAGACGAAAGGTTCGAGTGGGGTGTTCTTCGTCAGTGCCGACAGGATGTCGGAGGCTGACATGGTTGATTCGTCTATTGAAATATTCGTTGGTAGGGGGTTGGTGCCAACGTAAGGAGAAAATGTTGATTCCCCACTCCAGGACGAAAGGTTCGGGTGGGGTGTTCTTCGTCAGTGCCGATAGGATGTCGGAGGCTGACATGGTTGATTTGTTTATTGAAATATTCTTGAAGACAAGAGTGAGTGTTAATAAAGGGAGACTGATTCCTCCCCCCGCTTTTTCCTTTTTTTTATTTTCTTTTATTTTCTTTATTTTCTTCTTTATTTTCTTCTTTTTTCTTCTTTTTTGTTCTTCTTCTTCCCCTTTTTTGAAACGCAAGATAAATAGTGACCAAACCATTTGGACAATAGTAATGCAAATTCGCCCGGGGTAGGGTGGAGAAAAGCATTATTCATCGAATGGGGGGATCGGAGCGTGGTACAACCTCAGATGCCTACCATTGAAGGGCGGAAACTGAACCTCCCCCCGATGGTCGACGATTACATATGCTCCACCCTCGTAGACTTTCTGGATCACATAGGGTCCAAGTCAATTCTCATTCAGCTTGCCCTTGGGGTTGGAAGCCATGACTTCTCTTCTCTTCACCATAACGAGGTTACCCTTCTTGAATTCGCGTTCCTTGACGAGCTTGTCGAAGGCGCGAGCTATCCGGGCCCGATAGACCTCGATGTTCTGATGGGCTTGGAGCCGTTTCCCCTCTAAGTTGGAGAGCTCTTCGAGCCTTCGCTCGACATTTGTCTGCTCTTCCCGGACCAACTCGTGTTGGATTGCGACCCGGAGGGAGGGTATCTCCAGCTCGATGGGGACAATTGCTTCTGAGCCATACACCAAGGAGAAGGGTGAACAACCCGTTGGAGTTTTGTATACAGTTCGGTACGCCCACTGGGCCTCGTACATTTTCTCTTCCCAGTCTCTCTTATTAGAACTAACAATTTTGGACAGGAGAGTGCAAAGAGTTTTATTGAAGGCTTCAGCCAAGCCATTGGCCTGTGGGTTGTACGGGGTCGACGTCCTCCAGTCGATCATGTACTTTTCTGCCAGCCGGTAGACCTTCTGGTTACGGAAGTGACTTCCATTGTCTGAGATAATTCGGTTCAGAGTGCCAAACCGGAATATGATGTTGCGACGGACAAATCTGGCAACGATCTCCCCAGTCACTTCTTTCAAAGCAACAGCCTCCGCCCAGCGGGAGAAGTAATCAGTTGCGGCCAAGATGTACTTGCACCCAGCTGATGATGCGGGTAGTGGACCTACGACGTCTGTTCCCCATTGGGCAAAGGGCCAGCTGGGCAGTGTTGGATGCAACGGCACGGGTGGTCTTCTGGGCACCGTCGCGTGCTCCTGGCATTTTTGACAAGACTTGGCATACTTGCAGCAGTCGTCGAATATTGTCGGCCAATAGTAGCCGAGCTTCTTTATTTCAATTTTCATTTTCGGTCCTACCTGATGTGCACCAGCTGTTCCGGCGTGAACCTCTTTCATGACCTTCCAAGCTTCTTCTGTGGACAGGCATCGTAGGAGCACCTTTCGCTTGGCGTCTGCCATAAATCAGAATAGGATACCATTTCGGACCTCGTAAGAATCTTTTGTTCTGATCAGCTTGATCTTCTCTTCTCTCTGCCTGGGCAGTTGCTGGTATTTAAACCACTATAAAAGGGGGTCTCTCCAATCGGGTGGGCTGAGGGCTTCCGCTGTGATGACCTCAAGTTCTTCTTCTTCTTCTGGCCCTTCTATCATGCTAGGCACTTGGCGCTAATTCACCACCCGGATGCTGAGGAATCCATTTGGCGGGACTGCTAGTGAACTTGCCAATTTCGCTAGTGCATCGGCTTGTGCATTTTCCCCCCTGGCGACGTGGCCTATCTCAATGAGGTAGAGCTACTGCATGAGCCATTTCACCTTAGCGTGGTAAGGGAGTAGTTCGGGTTTTCGTACGTCAAACTGTCCTTGGACTTGCTTGACGACCAATAATGAATCGCCAAACACCTGTAGCATTTTAATCTCCATTTGCAAAGCGACTTGGAGACCGATGATCAGAGCTTCATACTCTACCTCATTATTTGTGCAGGGCTTGTTAATGGAGCAGGATGTATGCAATACTTCTCCCTCAGGGGATTTAAGGATGATGTCGGCCCCGGCCCATACTCTTGTATGCCCAGACGGGGTTGTTTCTGTTCTCGAAGCTCCATCAAAGTGCAGCTGCCAGGCGATCTGTTGGGCTTGGTCCACCTTCAGTGTTTCATCTTCAGGCAACTCTGTGGCCAGTGGGGAATCTTCAGGCACATGGTGTGCTGTAAAGAAATCGGCCATGGCTTGACCCTTAACGGCCTTCTGCAGCACGTAGGTGATGTCAAATTCCATTAACAGTACAGCCCACTTGCCGAGACGTCCCTTCAGAACTGGCTGAGAGAGAATATGCTTGACTGGGTCGGCCTTAGAAATCAGGCTCACTTCATGCGAGAGCATGTAATGCCTCAGCTTCTTGACTGCGAAGACCAAGGCGAGACAAACCTTCTCAATCGGGGTGTATTTTGCTTCTGCCCCCATTAGTCTTTGGCTAAGGTAATAAAGAGCTTGCTCCTTCCCTTCATCATTGTTCTGGGCCAGCATTTTTCCCAGCGAACATTCGGTGGCAGCTATATATAGAATAAGCGGCCTCCCCTTGACAGGTGCCCCCAGTACAGGCGGGGTCTTTAAGTAATCCTTCAGCCGATCGAAGGCCTTCTGGCATTCCTGGTTCCCATTGAAAGGTGCATTCTTCATCATTAATTTGTGGAATGGCTGACACCGCCTCGACAAATTGGAGATAAATCTTCGGATGTAAGCCAGCCGGCCTTGTAGGGATCTTAACTCTCCCAGATTCTTCGGAGGAGGTAGCTCCTGAATGGCTTTTATTTTAAAGAGGTTGATCTTGATCCCCCTATATCGGACAATGAAGCTGAGGAACTTTCCACTGGAGACGCCGAAGGCACACTTCATTGGGTTCATTTTCAGCTCGTACTGCCGGAGTCTCTTGAAGATGACTCTAAGGTCATTCAGGTGCTCCCCCCCTTTCTTTGTCTTGACAACCAGATCATTAATGTAGCATTCAACTTTACTATATAGCAATTCGTCGAATATCTTGGTCATTGCCCGCTGGTAAGTGGCGCCAGCGTTCTTGAGGCCGAAGGGCATTCTTTTGTAGTGGAATATCCCTTTAGGCGACCGGAAGGCGGTATGAATTCGATCATGTTCAGCTATCCATATTTGATTATAGTCGGACGATCCATCCATGAAGGACAAGGTCTCATGGCCGGTAGTTGCATCAATCATCACTTCGGTGACGGGCACCGGAAAGTCATCTTTTGGGCAAGCTTTATTCATGTCGCGGAAGTCTACGCAGATCCTGATCTGTCCATTCTTCTTCTTCACCGGCACAATGTTGGCCAACCAAGTAGTGTATTGATTTTCAGCTACAAAATTGACATCTATGAGCTTATCAACTTCTTTGCAAATCTGTTTTATCAGCTCCGGCCTCATACGCCTGGGGGACTGCTTCACCGGCTCCACCTTGGGATCAATAGCCAGAATATGTTGAGTCACGCTGGGGCTCAGGCCGGGCATCTCTTTGTAGTTCCAGGCAAAACAGTCTCGGAATTCTTGCAACAACTTGATATATTGTTCCCTTTCCTGTGGAGGTAAAAGGGCACTTAGGAAGGTTGGCCTGGGATCGCTTTCCGTGCCTAGGTTAATTTCAAGGAGCTCATCTACTGTGGCATGGCCGCCATCTTCAATTTCCGGCGGTGCTAGTAGTAGGTCGATGAAATCCTTATCTTCTCCATCTTCTGCTTCAAGGACACCATAGGCGTCTTCTTGCCCCGCCTCGGTAGGTAATGAGGCTTTGCTTGTTTCCCCCTCTTCCAGGCCTGTTGTGTGCGGCTCCGAGGGGTTCTCCTACGCGGAGAAGTAAAGGACTTCTCTGGGATCTTCTTGGTAACTATCATAGACGGCTCCTATAGGAGCCGAGGTGATTGATTGCCACACTGGGGACTGTTCCACTGCCGGCGACCGGGGTAGTTCATTCTCAGCTATATCTTCAAAAATCTGGTGCTGAACTAACACCATGTAAACACTTCTTTCGTGGTTGCCTGCCACATGGGGGCATGGCGGAGCCACCACATAATCTCCCATTCTGAGCTCATCTCTCTCAATCAGGTCTTGAGCGATGTCCCTGAAGACGTAACAGTCTTCGATAGAGTGGCCTAGTAGTTGGTGATAAGGGCAAAATAGGGGGTCGTCACTTCTGCGAGCATCTTGCGGCCTCTTAGACCTCGGGAGGGAGACCTTGCCGTAGTAGCAGGCCCAATCAAAGATTCCTCGAGTCTTATTCCTCGAGAAAGAGTAAGGCCTTTCCATCCTCTCTTGTAGTGTAGGATTTCGCTCGGCCGATTGTCTGACTTGGGGGACAACTACATCCCTTGCCTCCTTTCTCCGGTGCGTGGGGGCATTCGGGACGCTGTTCAGGGACTGACGCGTGTCGATGTTCTGTTGGCAGAAGATGCTCCTGATTAAGTCAGACACAAGTGTAGTCGCTTCGGCCAATCGAGCCCTCAACATTTCAATTTCCCGCTGTTGTTGATAACACAGGGCAAAAAGGCCAGAGTCGCACCGAGGAAAGCTCGGAGTCCGACTTGCTTCCCCGTCCCTTGCATCAATGTCAGACCAGGGCAATGGCACCCCGCTGCTGTAGTTATTCAAGGTTGGTCCCTCAGAGGAGGACGGGACCTTCCCCTTGCTCTTACAGGGAGGTGGATTCCATAGGAATATTTCTTCATCTTGTTCTTCGTTGGCCAAAGGCATAAGGTGCTGGCGGCCTTCAACCTGCCATGGGCCTGCAGTGCCTACGTGGCTATTGCCACCTGGAGTCGAGACTGATATCACATCGGCTTCATAGGAATCTTCTAGTGAAAAGCCCAACTCTGGATGCTGGGTGATTTGTAACAACCTCCGGTCCAGGTTTGGTGGGTTCCACATTTTCTTGAACATTTCTTTCTGACTGGAGAGCTGGAAAAAGGGGATCCCTTGCTTTCTGGTCATCTTGACCACACGACCGGCTATGTCAGGGAGTCCCATGATTAGGACGAGTGGGTCGTGCAGCTCATCGGGGAGTCTACAATTGTCATCCCCCTTGACCGGGTGCTCCTTGGCCACATAAAAGATGGTAGGCAGACCCCCGGGGTTGGGCACCTCGAAGGTCCTTAATGGTTCAACCACCTGACAGTCAGCTTCTGCGAGAGGCTTGATGATCCCGGCGGGAGCCTGACGTCTTCCAGCAAGTCTTCAAGGTATGGTGTTCCGGTGTAGGGTAGATGGGAAGAGAGGTGGCCCAGAATACCCCTTCTGCTTCAAAAATGAATGACACCTGAGGGGGAGCCACATAGCCAGGCGGTGGTAGAGGGAACCAGCTGTCAGGCTCTGCCTTCTTCTTTCCTTTGTCCTGAGTGGCTTGGGAGGCTTGCCTCGGCATTTCCAAATAGAGATTAGCGTCCGATAAGTGACATTCGAACACTTCGAAAGGATGGAGGTCGGCAAAGATTCTCTCCTCTTTCCCGTTGTCAGGGTACTTGATGCATTGGTGCAGAGTGGATGGTACCACGCGGTTTTGGTGCAGCCAAGGTCTGCCGAGCAACGCCTTGTAAGAGGTGCTGGAGTTGATCACATGGAACTGGACCTTGGTGGTGAAGTCGCCGAGGGAGAGGTTGAACTCTGCGACCCCCATAGGGACCTCGCACTTCTGGTTGAAGCCAACAATCTTGACATTCTTGACCTCAATCAGGTGTACATCAAAGTAATGTTTTTGGTACACCCGGTAGGGGAGTATATTCACGGCTGCCCCCGGGTCGATCAAGACTCTATTGATGGGATGCCCATTCAGCTGCCCCTTCATGTAGAGTGGACTGTTGTGGCTGCAGGTAGGTAGAAGCATATCCTCTTCTGTGAAGGCCACAGCTACTTCAGGTGACATTTCTGCGAGGTAGGCTTCAACATATACTGGCGTCTGGAGGGCAGCAATGACGGCTTGCCGTGTCTCTTCATCTAGAGATAGGATTTCCCAGACGGTGAACCTGGATGGGATCTTCTTCAGGTGCTTGACTATTCTGTTGCTGGCTCGGACCTCGAGCAACTTCATCTCTTCGGCTCTACTGCGCTTGCCTTCGCCTTGAACCTGGGGAACCGGCTCGGCGGGTGCCTCTTTCACTAGGTCGGGTGCCGGTTGCGCTTGCGGAGCCTGCTGGGTCACTTCCTTTTCTTTCATGAACTCGGCAAGGTTCGGGGTGTTGTCAGGTTCTTCCCTTGGCCGAGGAGGAGTCAGTACCAACGGGGCCGAGGGGCTACCCGTCTCGTTGGTCGGCTGGGACTAGCGGGGGCATGATTGCTTTCCCCTCTAAGTCGTAAGAAATTCAATAAATGAAGGGGCGGCCTGGCCGATCGATTCTCTGGGGTAGAGACCTAAGGGAGGGGGAATCTCCATGCCTTGGACCCTAGGCTCGGGGATGTGATGCGGTTGTTCTCCCCTGAGCAGGATGTTGTGGTCGGTCTGAGGAGGATGTCCCCACTTCCTTCCCGACCTGGTGGCATTTTGGGAGGTGGATGCTTCAGCCTGATTCATCTCTGATGGCTCGACGGGCACTTCTTGCTCTTCCTCTCTCAGAGAGAGGGCTGTGTCAAATAATGCTGAGAGGGTGTTGCAAGAAAGGACAACCCTACTCTTCTTCCTATTTCTAAGTCTTCTCTTCTTCTTTTTCTTCTTCTCTTTAGTGGCTGGCAACTGCTCTTGGGGAAGCTCACCCCACAAGGGAGGCTCTTCCTTCGTCTCGGCTCCTGCTTCTGGGGCTAGTTCGAGTGACTCAAACTCCTCCCAAGGGACATACTCCTTCAACTCTACAGGCTGGATCTCGGGCTGTTCATAATCTTCGAGCCCATCAATAATGGCCTGGAGTCTTTCTACCGCAGGACTGGTTTCTTTGTGCACCCGCATCGGGATGTGTTTCTTCTTGTTGTGAGTAGGGCGCCTCATGACTAGCCGGGGGGCTGTGTCATGCCAAACAGGTGTCACCGGTGGCGGTGCTGGTTGGGGTGTTGATGCGGGACGGACACGGGGACCGACTCTACGTGGTATGGACCTCGGACTCTAGATGCGGACACGACCAGCAACACATGATGGGAGAGACATTTGGCCCGACACGGAGAGCTCCTATGGGCTATACGTCGCTAACAGAACGTAAGCTCACTCGTCGCCCCAAGCGAGGGAAACGCGGATCGTGCGCGGTTGAAGAACCGGCAGAGTTCAAGGTAGTCAGACTCACTTCCGGACTCGGATCGAGTCGCGGGACGGGTCACTCTCACAGTCACAGCGGTGACATGAACACACGGGCTAGTACCTATCGCTCTCAACAGCGGCAAAGACCATATACTAGCTAAGCAAATGAACGTCAAGAAGTTCGGACCATTACCTCCACGCACCCGGCGTGGCGAAGACAACCCCGGCCGAATTACGGACTCCCGGTTAACAATGATTACAGCAATACACTAAGTCGACCCACTCCACGCAGGGAGGTAAAAGGTCACATGTGGGGTCCGGGAATCGCGCAAATCGGGTTGACGGGCAGCACCTTGATGTCGCCCGGTGATGCCGAACTCCGCGTTTTCGTGCTTTCCGAGTGGCAGGTTTTACGGACCCGTGGGGCCCGCGGATGGCGCTGTCCTTCGGATCTGTGGGGGTGGGACCCACTGTGATGGGGACTTCTGGTGGCGCACCTCCACGGACGGCGGTCGGCCGGGAACACCGATCGGGGGTCGATCGGCCCCGATTCCCAATTCTGGAACTAACTTCCCACGGATTTTGGTTGCTGTTTTCCGGCGCGCGCTCCGGCGAAAACGGCCGCTGCGATCAATCCCGATGTCGGATCGGGACGCATGAGCTATCGTTGGAACGCTCTCTTCAAATGCTTCAATCTAGAGCCAGAAAGATCTGCTGGATCTGGCCGGATCAGAACTTTATTTAATTTATAAGTCCCTGTTGTACAGTAACCGAAATCTCAGATCTACAGGTGAGTTGTCTGAAGACTGCCTTTGACCGTGAGGAAGATGGCCGATTCATCTCATGAGATCTTCATCAAACTTGTGGGATTTTGAACAAGGAGAACGGGGATATTTTTTGTGGACTGATTGGAGGTGGCTGTGATTTGTTATGATTTTTTTACTGGAGGGTGGTCGGATCTGGGAATTGGTGGATAGCACTGTAGCTATCTCTGAGATCAATTTTTGAAAAAATATGGGATGGCCTCACAAAAATGCAATAAAATTTGGAGACGGTGGGCTTGATGGAAAGAACTCCAGTAAAATTGGGAGCTCTAACAAAAATCGGAAAGAGGTCCGAACAGGGGAAACACAGGGCGGGTGGAAATTGAAACAGCAAGCAAACAGATCTGAAAAGTAAGGTTGGACGAAAATAAAAAAATATCAAATGGGATCTTTATGACCAACCAAAATTTTTGGGATGTGCTTGACACCTCTGGAGCATCCCCTAAAATCCCTAGGTCGATCTGAGCTCGTGGCGGACACAGAGAATTCATGGAAGCTGCTGTGGTCGGATGAAGGCAGAACTCCGACGATCTCGGCGGTGATGCGATGGCGGCTCGTGGCGGTGGCGGCGGCGGCGACCGGAATGATAAGGGGAGGAGTCACACCTCCAGAGGGAAGCCTTCACAGCTCCAAGGGGGAGAGAGGGGCGGCCTAGACCTTTGCTCAAGCAATTTTCCAAGTTCAAATGGCATTAATTCTCCAAAATGGGAAATTACAAGTATTTATGTGTTACATCTCAAATCCATTGTCCACCGTTGGATCTAGGGGATGGGAATGGGTGGCCTGGATTGAGTGTGACACACACACAAAAATTACAATAAAATATAAGGGGGGGGGGCAGCCTATTGACCAAGGGGGGGACATGGTAGAATGGTAGGTAGCCTACCTTGGACTTTGAAGTCCACTTGTCTCCCATGTGCCTTTTACCATTCAAACTTCTAGATGCCTCCATTTGACATGTTGACTGACCCCACATGGGGCCCATGAGCTGAGGTGGACCAATGGGAGGGGGTATGTGGGACCGTGGGGCCCGGGGGTCCCATTTTACAAATAAACCCCTCTTACAATCAAAATTACATACCGAATAAAATGAAATAAACACACATCACACAAATAAAGTCTAACTAAATATGATAAATGCCGGGACTCAAGGGGGCGTCTCCAGGCTGTCTCCGAGCCAAATGGATGCTGAGGTGGCTCGCGTCGTACTCCGTGTGCGGTACCGGTGGCTCGGCGTGTCGCGCCGCTCAACTGCTCGGGTGTCCGCACCAATTCTCCCCGGGTGGGAGAAACTCGACCCTGTCGAGTAAGGGTCTGCATCGCTCCTGTATCTCTCCAGAAGGTCCGGATCGATCCGCTACAACTCGCCATGTGTGATCCATGTGTCCTCGATAGCGGGCCGTCCTCTCCATCGCACTAGGTAGCGCGGGTAGGATCCACTCCTGGTAACTGTCACCTCCTCATCCAGTATATGATCTATATGCTCACGCTGCCGTGACAACGGGGCTGGAGGTGGACACTCAGGTGTGGGGTCACTCACAAGGGGAGGAGATGGCTCGAAAGGCTCACTAGGGATCACCGCTGGGTCCCTATATGCAACTAGATCCGATACATTGAAAGTAGAGCTTATACCGCATTCCTCGGGCAAGTCCACAACGTACGCATTGGATCCAACGCGTTTCAACACTCTGAATGGACCGGCTCCGTGAGCTTGCAACTTCTTAACGGTTCCAGAGGGAAACCGTTCAGGTCTTACCCTGATCATGACATATTCGCCCTCTTGGAACTCTCGGTGGTGTCGGTGAGCATCGGCTAGCTCTTTGTAACGTGCATTGCTGACCTCAATGTGACGACGGACGTCGTCATACAGACTCCTAACATGCCTAACAAAAAGAAAAACACACAGATGCACACACAACACTACACAAACCTAATGTTAGTCAAACCCAATCATATGCAAGGTGGTCCAGGACATCCGAATGTGTGCCATGCATGCATTTGACATAACCGGAGGTTAATGTCATGGTGGACTCCTAGACATCCTACGATGCACCAATCATGGACATTGGGTTTGGATGTGGGAAATCCGGGAGGCTTGGGTGGTTGAGGTGGGCCGGGGGGACCAAAGTCTTCATTACCCCCAAATGACGGTTCGGACCTATTGCCATGTGAAGGTTGCCGGGCCCGAGTAGGAGGGGTGTGATAGTGGACTTCCTTAAAGAGGGGGAATAGAGGTTGTGGGCCAAAGGGCCCATGAAGAAAGGGATCGAAGGGATCAAAGAATGTGTGACCCCTCGATATGGATTCCCTCATCTCAAGATCCCATGTCTGGAAGTCTAGAAGGTGTTGTTGATCTCCTTCATCCTTGAAGGAAGATGAGACGGTGGGGGTATGATGGTGGACTCTCTCAAAAAGGTGGAGTAAATATGATGGGTCACGGGGTCCACAAGAGAATGGGTCGAAGGGATCAAAGAAGGTATGACCCCTCGGACTAGGCTTCCACAAATCGCTGTCCCACATTTGGAAATCTTGGAGGTGTAAATGATCACCTTCATTCATTGTGAGAAGTGGGACGACAGTCATAGGTAGAAAGTAAGATTCCTCCCTTGGGCAAAAGGAAATGAAGTCGGACTCGGCCGGCATAGGGAGGAGTAGAAGAACCTCCATGGTAACATGACCCACGGTGTACACGGAGGTGATGGACCCTAAAGCGGGATGAGTGAAACTACGACTTGTGGGTCGGTCGAAGCCTGGAGCCAACAAGTGCGTAAATGTCCACTGCCGGTCTAACCCTTTAAGAAGGTCATCCAATGTATCCACATAGTGACTAGACCGGAAAGTGGTGTGAAATGAATTGATTGGCACCAGAGGTAGGATAGGGTCCATAGATGGGAAGGGAAGTGGGACCAAGCCCTTCTTGAGCCAGCTAAGAAGCGGCTCGGCTATGACAAGCATACCCGTTAGAAACACGGGTGGCTCGGGCTGAGGTGGCTTAGAATAAAGATCGGGGAGTGGGGCTTCTCCAACCCTTTTGTCCTTTATGGCTAGAGATGTCCGAGTGGGACATTGTCCGGCGTAGTGGCCGAACCCCTGGTAGCGATAACACTGCTGTCGTGACCCACTACGCTCCCTGATAAGTGGGTCCCTACCCTTATCCTCCTGACGGACAGGGGGTGTAGGCAATGGGGCTCTCGTGGGTGGGAGAAGAGGATCCACTATGATGGGGAGAGAGCTTGGGGACTCCGTTGAAGGGGCCGGGTTAAGACCACCGGCGATGACCTCCTTAGGCTCGGGTAGGAGTACATCACTAGGAGTACGTGTCCTATCCACCCCATCCAACCAGTCCAAAATCATTTGCATAAGTTCGGCAACGGAGTGGGTTGGAATAGGGGCATCATGGTGGACTCGCCCGTAGTCAACCGTCCTAGGATTGGGTCTTGGCTCATCTTCGTGTGGGACTCTTTGCCTCCGACTAGAACCCACTTGGTTGGAAGTGATTGGGTGGGGCCGGTTGGAGGTGACCGGTTGGGGCACGTAGACCTTCCTAAGCTCTCTCTTCATGTCCCACCATGACTCGATGGGCCATTGCCCTCTAACCTCTCTCATTCTTTCGATGTAATCCCACTTTTTGGCAGCCTCATGAAGAAGCCGCTCTTTGGCGAAAGAGAATTGCATTGCCTCGGACATAGTATAACAATCAAAGTAGGTGTCCATGGTGGCCTCCCACTTGAGGTAGATGCCCGGGTCATTGGAGCCAAAAAAATCTAAGGCTTCAGGCTACAGAAGCGGAGAGGATGGTTGCCAAGCCCATGGGTGGGCCAACGGCCATATTGCCCGGGTGATTGGGAATCCATGGGAAATTGGGGGGGAACTACATGTTGGACATGTCGACACCTGGACAAGACCGACTGACTCTTATTGGACTACACACGAATTAGGAGACACAAACTGATGCAAACACCGACTAATGCACCTAGACCTAAACCAATATCCGGTACGTGGCAGAGTTAATCGATCCAAAGATCACTCCCGCAAGTGTGCGACCTCCCGATAGGCGTAGCCTAACGTTCGGACAACACCTTTTAAGATACCGAATTATCGGGATGAAATGTAAATTTAAAACACCTTTTTTTTTGTTTTGAAAGTAATGATGGTCCTAGACTCGACTTAGACCATGATGCATGCTAGACTTATGCAAGACTACCCTAGACTCAACTGGCTCTGATACCAAACTGATGCGGGACGGACACGGGGACTGACTCTACGTGGTATGGACCTCGGACTCTAGATGCGAACACGACCAGCAACACATGATGGGAGAGACATTAGGCCCGAAACAGAGAGCTCCTATGAGCTATACGTCGCTAACAGAACGTAAGCTCACTCGTCGTCCCAAGCGAGGGAAACACGGATCGTGCGCGGTTGATGAACCGGCAGAGTTCAAGGTAGTCAGACTCACTTCCGGACTCGGATCGAGTCACAGGACGGGTCACTCTCACAGTCACAGCGGTGACATGAACACACGGGCTAGTACCTATCGCTCTTGACAGTGGCAAAGACCATATACTAGCTAAGCAAATGAACGCCAAGAAGTTCGGACCATTACCTCCACGCACCCGGCGTGGCGAAGACAACCCCGGCCGAATTACGGACTCCCGGTTAACAATGATTACAGCAATACACTAAGTCGACCCACTCCACGCAGGGAGGTAAAAGGTCACATGTGGGGTCTGGGAATCGCGCAAATCGGGTTGACGGGCAGCATCTTGATGTCGCCCGGCGATGCCGAACTCCGCGTTTTCGTGCTTTCCGAGTGGCGGGTTTTACGGACCCGTGGGGCCCGCGGACGGCGCTGTCCTTCGGATCTGTGGGGGTGGGACCCACTGTGATGGGGACCCCTGGTGGCGCGCCTCCACGGACGGCGATCGGCCGGGAACACCGATCGGGGGTCGATCGGCCCCGATTCCCAATTCTGGAACTAACTTCCCACGGATTTTGGTTGCTGTCTTCCGGCGCGCGCTCCGGCGAAAACGGCCGCTGCAATCAATCCCGACGTCGGATCGGGACGCATGAGCTATCGTTGGAACGCTCTCTTCAAATGCTTCAATCTAGAGCCAGAAAGATCTGCTGGATCTGGTCGGATCAGAACTTTATTGAATTTACAAGTCCCTGTTGTACAGTAACTGAAATCTCAGATCTACAGGTGAGTTGTCTGAAGACTGCCTTTGACCACGAGGAAGATGGCCGATTCAGCTCCTGAGCTCTTCATCAAACTTGTGGAATTTTGAACAAGGAGAACGGGGATAGTTTTCGTGGACTGATTGGAGGTGGCTGTGATTTGTTATGATTTGTTTATTGGAGGGTGGTCGGATCTGGGAACTGGTGGACAGCACTGTAGCTATCTCTGAGATCGATTTTTAAAAAATATGGGATGGCCTCACAAAAATTCAAGAAAATTTGGCGACGGTGAGGTTGATGGACAGAACTCCCAGTAAAATTGGGAGCTCTAATAAAAATCGAAAGAGGTCCGAACAGGGGAAACACAGGGCGGGTGGAAATTGAAACAGCAAGCAGACAGATCTGGAAATTAAGGTTGGACGAAAATAAAAAAATATCAAATGGGATCTTTATGACCAACCAAAATTTTTGAGATCGTGCTTGACACCTCTGGAGCATCCCCTAAAATCCCCAGGTCGATCTGAGCTCGTGGCTGACACAGAGAATTCGTGGAAGCTGCTGTGGTCGGATGAAGGCAGAACTCCGGTGATCTCGGCGGTGATGCGATGGTGGCTCGTGGCGGCGGCGGCGGCGACCGGAATGATAAGGGGAGGAGTCACACCTCCAGAGGGAAGCCTTCACAGCTCCGAGGGGGAGAGAGGGGCGGCCTAGACCTTTGCTCAAGCAATTTTCCAAGTTCAAATGGCATTAATTCTCCAAAATGGGAAATTACAAGTATTTATGTGTTACATCTCAAATCCATTGTCCACCGTTGGATCTAGGGGATGGGAATGGGTGGCCTGGATTGAGTGTGACACACACACAAAAATTACAATAAAATATAAGAGGGGGGTAGCCTATTGACCAAGGGGGGGACATGGTAGAATGGTAGGTAGCCTACCTTGGACTTTGAAGTCCACTTGTCTCCCATGTGCCTTTTACCATTCAAACTTCTAGATGCCTCCATTTGACATGTTGACTGACCCCACATGGGGCCCATGAGCTGAGGTGGACCAATGGGAGGGGGTCTGTGGGCCCGTGGGGCCCGGGGGTCCCATTTTACAAATAATCCCCTCTTATAATCAAAATTACATACCGAATAAAATGAAATAAACACACATCACACAAATAAAGTCTAACTAAATATGATAAATGCCGGGACTCAAGGGGGGGGTCTCCAGGCTATCTCCGAGCCAGATGGATGCTGAGGTGGCTCACGTCGTACTCCGTGTGCGGTACCGGTGGCTCGGCGTGTCGCGCCGCTCAACTGCTCGGGTGTCCGCACCAGGTGTAACACCCCTTATGTGAACCTCTGGAGTGGGCCGAGAAGCTTGTCTTCTTCTTCTGTTCTTCGTTGGCGCGGCTTGCCAACCTCCTTGATCATGAGCTGGCGCCATGATGAAGGCTTGATAAGTGGCCTGTGTGCTGGCCTCCGCCCATTCTTCAGGCAGCTGTTGGTATAAGGATACCATGTTGACAGTGGTGTCGAGGTTTGGCATCTCGTGCGGCTGCGGAGGATCCACTCTGAGCTCCCCCATGTCCAGCTCTCCCTTCTTGATCAAGGACTCAATGACGTCCTTGAAGATGTAACAATCCTCAATGGTATGCCCAAGCATCTGATGGTATGGGAAAAAGCGAGGATCATCCTTCTTCTTCAAGTCACCAGGCCTCTTTGGATCTGGTAATGTGATCTTGTTGTACCTTGTGGCCCATTCAAACAGGACCCGGGCTTTGTCTCGAGGAAAAGAGTACAATTTATTCCTCATCTTCTCCCGCAGAGAGGGACCTTCCCGCTGTTCAGTGGACCTGGGCGGAGGAGGGTCGGCTATCTCTTTGGCTTTTTCTCTTCACTTCTCGAAAGCTTAGAAGTCCAGTGTGTGAACTTCTGGCGGTGTTGGTCTTTTCTCGACCTGCCTGGCCCTCTGGCTCGATGCAGCTGGAGCTGAAGAGTATCGAGCAAGGAATGCCTCGATCTCTGCCACTATGTTATTCAGACGGTCAAATGACCTTACTTCAGCACCGATCATCCTCTCAAGAATTTCCTTCTTCAGACTCTGTTTACAGATCTGCACTGCATCCTCTTGATGCGGGGGACGTTTGCATTTCATGCTGAGGTTCCTACACCTCTTTATGTAGTTGAGTTCTGACTCATCGTTTCTCTATCTTGTGGCGTAAAGCTCTACCACGGTTACCTCCCACTCAGCTATGTAGAACCTCTCCTTGAATTTCTTCTGCATATCGGGCCAGTCTGCAATGGACCCGGCGGGCAAGCTCGAATACCACTCGAAAGCGAGTCCGGTAAGCGTCGAGCCGAAGAATTTGAGAAGATAAGCTTCATCCGTAGCTACATCCCCCATAACATTCACATAATAGGCAATGTGCTCCCTGGGAGACCCTTGCCAATTAAATTTCTCAAACTTCGGCGGCTTCGTAATGTCGACCGGTAGCCTCTTGGCAGCATAGTGTGCCGGGTAAGGTACCCGGTATATGTCGAATGGCGTGTGATCACCATCGCTCCTCTCTGCCAACTTCATATCTATCATTTGTTCGAGCATTAGTCTGCTCACTGTTGCCGGGTCAACCGGGCTTGGATAGGAATGGGCCGGTTGCGCCAGCGGCATTGTTAACACTGTCGCCTGAGGTGCAATAGTGGACCCCTGGAGTGGCAGGTTCGGTGGCGGGCCGGTGTGATATGTTGTGGCTGGTGCAGGGGTACGCCACCAGTGTGGGTAGGTATTGGGGGAGACACCATCACCTGAGGAGAAGCTTCCGAGGCCTGGCCGTTGCCCCCAGGGGTCTCTGGCAATGCTTCAGTTTGCCCGGATGTTGAGGGTTGAGCGGCTCTTTCAGTCAGTTATTTCTTTAACAATTCGATCTCCCACTGATATTGCTGCATCATGTGCAATACCACGGGGTCGTTCATGGAAAGGCTTGGGGTGCCCCCTCTTTCTTCGATCGGCACCTCTTCAAATGAGGTGGATGGTCCTCCCGCGGTGCCTTCTGTAATAACATTGACAGCCAAGGCCATTGAGGGTTCGTCATAGTCACCTTCTCCAGTGTGGACTTGTGTCTTCTCAGCTGCCGCTTTCCCTCTTCTGGTAAGAGGTCCTGGCCTTGTGGCAAGCCTGGCCACTTCTTCGGGCTCGGTTGGTAGAGCCCCGTACCGGCCAGATACCCCTGCCATGTTGCAGGTATAAAATCTTAGGTTTCTGCCTCTTCTTGTTGTTCTTCTCGACGGCCTACCCGGAAAGACCAATCTGTCAAAGACCGATCTCTGCGGCTTCACTTCTTCCCTCGGCGGGGACTGATAACGCTCCTCAGAGCAGTTTCTTGACTCGGCGGTGGGCACCGATCGAGTCTCTGCTTCTTCAAATGCAGAGGCTACTGCCCCCAGTAATCTCTGGCGACCCAAGGGAGTGCTCCCTGGGCCCCGCAAGTAGTTCTTCATGGCTTGCTCCACTCCTTCCCAGTCCTGGTCAGGAGGAGAGGCTGGTGACGTTGCCCTGTTAACAACAACGGGCATGTGGGTTGCAGGCTCAGCACGGGCAGCCTGATAGTGACGTCGGTAGTGTCGACGGTAGATGTTCACCAATGGGGCCGGTGTAGTTAATGCCGGCTGGCAGACGGGGGTCGATGTCCTGACCCGATCTCCTTGTTGTGCCCTTGCCGGGCGGAAGGTGCTGGGCCCTGCCCGGGCTGGTGAGGTGAACCGGCCCCCCTTGGGAACCCAAACTTGGTTAGCTTTGGTGGGCCTGGAGGCCGACTGCTGCTGCGGCACTGGGGCCGGAATGGTCGGCGTCATCCTGCCCTTCATCATCTCTAGTGACTAAAAAGAGTTGCGCACTGGTACGGTGGGTACAATGCGATCTGGGATCACCTCGGAACGTTGCCTGGTAAGAAGCACTCAGACAGCCCCGATGACAGAAGACTTGCCGGTGCTGGAGAACCGGCCTCGGTATGATGTCGTGGCGTGGCTCCTCCAAACTCTGGTGAGAGGCCGACCCCTGGCGAGATGGGCCGGTAGTTTGGTGCACATGGTGCACGTTGCAGCTCAGCGTCCCGGTCGGGACAGCCTTGGAAGTTTCGGCCATTGATCGACCGACAGTAGCTTTGGCGGCCCCCTGGATGGGAGCGTTGCTTTCAGTCCTGTCAGACGCTTCCACGTCCAGCAGGTTCGTGAAGGCTACCCCGAGGAAGTTGGGGAAGCCTACCACGGGAGGGAAGCTCCCAAAGCTGAGGGGGACGGCCAAATAGCCGTTCCGAACATGGCTCTCGACAGCCTGTTGACAGAATGTGGGGGCCATCCTGGTGTTCGAAATGCAACTCTGCATTTACAAACCATACAATTAGTATTACAGGAAAGGGGCCGTAGGGCCCTTAGTCCCGGCAAAGAGATGAAGGGTGATTTCAGTCCCACCGGGCGTGCCAGACTTGTGGACGCACTAAAATTCAGAAAGAATCGGTTTATTCGTTGATCGGGTTAATTCGTCTATTTAGTGCGAGGGCGTGCCAGTCACAAAGTGACGATTTATTCGGGCTTCACGGAAGCCCATGGTGCGCTCGATCTGACTAGTCAGACGATTGTGTGATTCGTGTCGGGACCAAAACCCGCCGCGCCATAAAGGTCACGGCGTTATTTACATCCCCCATGCGGGGGAACACCCTTGATTGATTGCCGGGAATAAGGGCCCTACGGCCTAAAATTCATGGTAATAAAGCGAGAACAAAGATCTCGGGTCACGTTCAAACAAACTCGCGTTGCGGCGTAAAATCTTCATAGATACGTATATGTTGGTCACTCACGGACCATTTCGTGTTCGGACGGAAGTCCGCGTTTGTAGCGTCGAAGATGACGATAAAATCGTACGGATGTCTGCCGTAGGTACGGCAAGTTTAATGCGGATGCGGGATCGGATCCCGGAAGGAGTGGGTCAAGCTGATGGACTATCGGCCCAAGAGGTGCACGGATTATGACCATGTCGGGGATTCCGAGGTCCACATCCGATACCACGGGGCATCATCGCTTTTCTCTTCACGCACAGTCCGAGGAAGCGAGTTGTTAAATGTGAAACCCGAACTCGCCAACGTGCGCCCTCGCACGCGGATCGACCTGCGCGGTCAGGTCGCGGGGTTCGACCTGCCCGGTCAGGTCGCGGGGGTCAAGGGGGTAGTGCCCCCTACGGGGGTTTTCGGGGGCAGAGCCCCTGGAACAAAATTTTGATTATAGCGGGGAGGAAACTTTTGATTAATTTTATTCATTAGCTTCAAGTCTTTTCTCTTCTCTGATTAATCATTCTCTCTCTTTCAGGCGCGTCGGTAATGTAGGTGTTACAAGGGGAGCGCGCGCCAGCTATGGGTTGCACAAGAGGGGGGGCGCCGATTTAGTGGGAGATGCCAAGGGAGAATAGGGGTGCGCCGGCTTAAGGAAGGCCAAGGGGTGCGTCGGATCAAGGAAGGCCAAGGGGCGCGCCGGTTTAAGGAAGGCAAAGGGGCGCGCCTTGGCCAAGGGGCGCGCCGGATTAAGGAAGGCAAAGGGGCGCGCCGGATTAAGGAAGTCCAAGGGGCGTGCCGGATTAAGGAAGGCAAAGGGGCACGCCGGATTAAGGATCAAACATAAAGGGGGGGGCACTATTCATCCCAAGATTTTGAAAGTGGTTTTGAGTGTGGGGTTAAACCGGCGCGGGGGGGTACCGCGCCGGATTAAGAGCTGTAGGTTTTATTTCATTCTGTTTGATTCTTTTGGCTTCCGTTCTTGTTTCTTCAACCTGCACACTGATCCAATGGGTGGATTGTTTGTTCAATTGATGCTTTAAATCGATAGAATGCTTCTGATCATTTGTTGAGGTGAATGAGTATGTGTATTTGAATGTTTTACTGGAAGGGTTTATTATGCAGGAACTCAGAGGTTTAGCTTGATTCAGGGGCTTAGTTTGTTCGTCTGTTCTTACGTGTCGTCTGGCAAAATTTGGGCAGCATCTCTCCCGGACTGAAGCTTGCCAGAGAAAAATGGGGAACACCAAATGGATTGCTCCGGGGTGAACCTCAGAACTCGGAGTAAGGCCTCCGTTAACCCATAAGTGTGTGTGGAGACTCGAGGACCAGCCTTCAAGAGTTCCCGCAGCTTACAGGTGGTGATTTTGTGGAAGTTCCACAGGGACAGATATATGCCATAAAAGGCTATGAGTGTGCATCCCTTCGATGGATTCCCCTAAAGGCAGTGCCACAGAGAGGCAGGCCTCCGAGGTTCCTGGATGATAAGAAAACTGGGAGAAAGGGGAGGAGCTCAGAGCAGTAGAACGCTACACATGTTCACCAAAAATCATTCCTTTTATTCATCCGCAAGGGAAGGGGGAAAAAGAGATACAGGAGGGGATCTACCCCGGAGCAAAGGGAGAACACAGAGGAGGGGAAGGACTTGAAACTCATGCGGGGGGAGAGGAACAGAGCACCAGCTCTACCCCCTCCCCAGGGCTCACCTCTCTTCTCTAACAGACCCTCCCTTCTTCTTCACCTTTCTGGCGTCGGGGGACGAAGCTCTCCTTCTCTTCGGGTGGCCTCCTCTGATCAATTGCTCCCCGGGGGTTCCAACCTTATGCCCCGTGGAACAGGCTCCCCATATATATAGGGCGGGTTGCATTTTCTTCGAAGAATGGCCAGTGGGGGGAGGGTTCCCG
Source organism: Amorphophallus konjac (assembly GCA_022559845.1). Lineage (NCBI taxonomy): Eukaryota > Viridiplantae > Streptophyta > Magnoliopsida > Alismatales > Araceae > Amorphophallus > Amorphophallus konjac. The sequence continues at coordinate 53,735,544 of CM040122.1, forward strand.
CCACCTCTGCCTCATTCGCATCGGCGTCGGGAGTCGACTCGTCGCGCTGGCTGCAGCTAGTTTGAGCCATACCCTGTCATTCGTCCGAGGATGGGATGTTCGCAGATCTGCCGGGAGATCTGCTGCTGCTGCCACCGTCACTACTGCCCTCCACTGCTACCACCGTTGTGCTGTCGAGTTCGGGTGTGCACAGCTCCGCGGTCTTTAAATGGCTATGGGATGGGCATTGAATGCATTGTTCTTCTCCTCTCTGGACTTCGCGTGAGATTCATCAGGAAACAGAGCACCGGAGTATGGATGGGATGGCCCCTTGGTTAAAACGGCGCGGAGTTGTGCGTGCCGGATTAGCAACACACAAGGGGGGCGCGCCGGTTTAAAGCTTGATGGAAGGGCACGCCGGTTTAAGGCCAAGCAAGGGCGCGCCGGTTTAAGGCCAAAGCAAGGGCACGCCGGTTTAAGTGTAGGCCATGCTGGTTTAGACTTTGTCTTGGCTTCGTGGCTATTCGGACGGACGCTTGTCCTCCCGTGCTGCTTTAGCTGTAATGCACCGCCTCCGGGGTGTTTAGTTCAGGGCCTCTGCATCCCGATTCGGAACTTCGAGTGATCTCCGACGCGTGCCAAACACGACCAATCCTCTCAACCCTTCCGGGGCATCATCAGCCTCTTGGGTGGCGTCTCCGAGTTCTTGGTATCAGTTTACCGGTATCTGGATCTCCGGGTCATCACAGTTGGTATCAGAGCGGTGTTGGGGTAATGTAATAGGAATTGAAATTAGAATAGTCCATAACAAGTCCATGTGTACCACAATTGCTGGCTTAGGTTGTTTTCCATGATTACTTATGATTTCCTTGTTGTGTGTTTTCTTTTATGCTTAGATTGCAATGCAGCCTAGACGGAGAGGCCGAGGTTGTGTCCAAGTTAATGTGCCTCGAGATGTCCAAGGGAAGAGAGCGGTACTTCGCCTCCTCCAGCGAATGTTCGTGGGCAAGGCCGTGTTGACCCTGTTGTTGGTGAAGACTTAGTGTCTTAAGGTGGTCCTGGTCGAGTTTTGAAGGTGTTTCTTCTTTTGCACCCACCGACATATGAAGGCCAAGCTGATCCAGATGCGGCAAGGGTTTGGCTAGATGCAACGAAGCGTGTATTTCATTCCATGGAATGCATTGAAGATGAAAAGGTGATGCTTGCTACTTTCCAGTTGCAGGGGGCAGCACTCGCATAGTGGACCACGGAGTGGGAGGTGACCTTCAAGTCCCGTCCTCTTCGAAAAATCACATAGAAGGAGTTTGTGACCTCATTTGAGCGTACTTATAGTCCGGCCTATCTTAGAATGGATAAAGCGCACCAGTTCATGGAGTTGGCGTAGGGTGAGAGGACAGTATTGCAATATCGGAATAAATTCATGGAATTGGGTCGGTATGCTCCTCATATTCTTGCTGATGAAGGGCTGAAGACTGAACAATTTTTGCGTGGTTTGAAGCCGGAGCTGAGGCAGCCTTTAATTGCAACCAGAGTGGCCGAGTTGGATGTTGCATATCAGGCAACAGTAGCTTTAGAACTTGATATGGCAAGATCTCGAGGGTGAACCCAAGTGGAGCTAGTGCAGCATAGTGTGCAGCAGTAGCAGGCTACTAGTCTACCAAGTGTGATGGGGGTACCATATTTTGTTCCTTCTGCCAGTGGTACTTCTTCTAAATCTAAATTCAAGCAGAAATCCAAGAAGCAGTATGGTCAGCAAGCTTCCTCTGGTATTGTACAACAAGCGACATCTACTTCTTTTCAGCGACAGGGATCAGTGGCCAGTCAGTCGAGACCGTGTCCGAGGTGCGGCGGTAATCATTTGGGACGACCATGCTCGATGCCCGTGGTGTGTTTCAGGTGCGATTAGGTAGGACATGTGATTCATGACTGTCCGATGAGGCCGAAGCAGCCGGTCACTTTTTCACAGCCATAGTAGTTCAGACCTCCACCTCCACCACCATCACAGTCACAGTAATATTCACAGGCATCTGTATCGTCGTCACAATAGTCAACGGCAGGCAGAAAGAAACAAAAGGGGAGAGTCACACATATGACTCGTTCTGAAGCAGTGGCATCTCATCTTGTGGAAGGTACCATTATGATTTATGTTCATGCAGCTCATGTTTTATTTGACTCAGGTGCTTCTCATTCATTTATTTCTGAAGATTTTGTTGCATGTATTGAGGAGCCGACATCAGAGATGTCTTGTGAGTTACTTGTTGAATTGCCTTATGGGGAGTTCATGTTTACGCCTTTCTTTCTTGATGAGACTCCTATAGTGATTGGGAATCAATAGTTGCCAGCTAGATTATATGCGTTGAAGCTGGTAGATTATGATATTACTCTGGGCATGGATTGGTTAGAAAATTATGGAGCCGTGGTTGATTGTAAATCCAAGAAAGTTTATTTTCATCCATCTGGGAAGGCAGCATTCTATTTTCAAGGTATTCAATCTCGTTCTTCTCGCTTACTTATTTCTGCTATTCGAGCCTGTAGATTGCTTAATGCAGGTTGTCATAGATTCTTTGCTTATGTGGTTGCTGTTAAGGCACCACAAAAGGAGATAAATGATGTTCCTGTGGTTTGTGAATTTCCTGATGTGTTTCCTGATGAGTTGCCAGGCTTACCCCCACAACGAGAGATTGAAATGGTGATTGAACTAATTCCAGGTACGGAACCTTTAGCAAAGGCACCATACCATATGGCTCCTGCAGAATTGAAAGAATTGAGAGCACAGTTGTCAGAATTGCTGGAAAAAGGCTATATCTATCCTAGCTTTTCTCCGTAGGGTGCTCTTGTATTGTTTGTGAAGAAGAAAGATGGAAGCCTGAGGCTATGTATTGATTACAGGCAATTAAATCAGGTGACTATCAAGAACAAATATCCCTTGCCCAGGATCGATGATTTATTTGACCAACTTTAGTCGGAAAGTGTCTTTTCATGGATTGATCTTCGATCTGGTTATTACTAATTGAGGATTCGGGAATTTGATGTGGAGAAGACTGCCTTTAGCACGAGGTATGGTCATTATGAATTTTTGGTTATGCCATTTGGGCTAACAATGCTCCAGCAGCTTTTATGGACCTCATGCATCGTGTGTTTCGTCCATATTTGGACTAGTTTGTGGTGATCTTTGTGGATGATATTTTGGTCTATTTTGCCTCTGAGGAAGAACATGTTCAGCATCTTCGGGTAGTATTACAGACTCTGCGGGATCACGAACTCTATGCTAAATTTAGCAAATGTGAGTTTTGGCTTCGGGAAGTTCATTTTCTAGGCCATGTGATTTCTGGCGATGGAGTTGCAGTTGATCCGGTTAAGATTGAAGCTGTTCTACAATGGTAGAGCCCTAAGATTGTGACAGAGATCAAGAGCTTTCTAGGTCTTGCTGGTTATTACAGGAGATTTATTCAAGATTTTGCACGGATTACCGCGCCAATGACCAAGTTGACTCGCAAAGATGTGCCTTTTGTGTAGTTGGATAAGTGTGAATAGAGCTTCAATGAATTGAAAAGGCTACTCACCACTTCTCCAGTGCTTGTTTTGCCTTCCGGCTCGGGTGGCTTCGTGGTGTGTACAGATGCTTCTTGGGTAGGTTTGGGTGCATTGCTTATGCAACATGCAAAAGTTGTGGCATATGCATCTCGACAATTGAAGCAACATGAAGAAAATTATCCTACTCATAATCTGGAGTTGGCGGCTATGATTTTTGCATTGAAAATCTGGCAACCCTACTTGTATGGTGAGAAGTTTGAGATTTTTACATATCATCAAAGCTTGAAATATGTGTTTTCACGGAAGGATTTGAATCTTCGTCAGCACAGGTGGACGGAGTATATGAAAGACTGTGATTTTACTCTGTCTTATCAACCTGGCAAGATGAATGTGGTGGCTGATGCACTGAGCAATAAAGTGTAGGTTAGTCATTTAATGATTCGTTAATGGAAGTTGTGGGAACAGTTTCCTTGTGAGACATTTAGATTGAAAATTCCCTATGATCCGATGGTAGCCATGTTTGCTAGTCTAGTGATGACTCCAGCTATCTACCAGCAGATTAGGGAGGCACAACAGGCAGATTTTGAGTTGTCTCGTATTGTGTTGATGCCAGATGTGGAGTTTGGTGATGATTCTGTGGTCAGATTCAGAGGAAGGCTTTATGTTCCAGCTGGTGATTCATTAAGGAATATTATTTTGCATGAAGCTCGTGGATCTCGCTATGTTATTCATTAATGTATAACAATGTGAAAAGGCAATTCTGGTGGCCAGGTATGAAGAAAGATGTAGCTGATTTTATGTCTAAATGTCTGACATGTCAACATGTTAAAGCTGAGCATCAAAAACCTGGAAGAATGCTTCAACCCTTAGAGATTCCGATGTGGAAATGGGATCACATCACTATTGACTTTATTGTGGGTTTGCCTCACACTTATCAAGGCTATGATGGTATTTGGCTACTAGTTGATCGTCTGACTAAGACAGCGAGAATGTTGCCGATCAAGCTGACGTGGAATGTTAAGAAGTTGGCGGAGCTATATGTTGAAAAGATTGTGCCATTGCATGGAATTCCAATATCTATTGTGTCAGATTGTGACCCGTGTTTTACTTCTGACTTCTGGCAGAGCTTTCAAAAGGCGTTGGGCACAGAATTGGCATTCAGTTCAGTGTATCATCCTCAATCTGATGGTCAGTCCGAGAGGACTATTCAGACATTAGAAGATATGTTGCAATCGTGTTGTTTAGATTGGCAGGGTTCGTGAAGTCAACGCTTGCCACTGGTGGAATTCTCATATAATAATAGTTATCATTCCAGTATTGATATGGCTCCGTATGAATCTTTATATGGGCGTCCTTGTCATACACCGTTGGACCAGTTTGAGACTGGTGACTGACTGTTGACAAGACCAGATATGATTCAGTAGTGTGTTGATGTGGTGCGCCTGATCAGGCAGAAAATGTTGACAGCTCAAAGTTGACAGAAAAGCTATGCAGATCGGCGTAGAAGACCATTACAGTTTGAGCCTGGAGATTCAGTATTTGTGAAAATATCTCCGATGAAAGGTATGATGAGGTTTGGGAAGCGTGGAAAGCTTAGTCCCCGATATATTGGTCTGTTTCCTATTCTGGAACGTGTGGGCCAAGTGGCTTATCGACTCCAGTTGCCATCGGCAATGCAAGCAATCCACGATGTGTTTCATGTTTCTCAACTAAGAAAGTATATTCCTGATGCATCTCACGTGTTAGATGATTCTCTGTGGCCTGAGGTGACAGCGGATTTATCCATGCCAGAGTTTCCAATACGGATTGATGATCGTCGCGAACAATGACTGAAGAATAATGTAATCCCTCTGGTCAAGGTAGTATGGCAGCATCACTCGGGTAATGAAGCTACTTGGGAACGTGAGGATGAAATGCGTCAGCAGTTTTCATTTTTATTCGTATGAGGTATATTTTCTTTCAGTTCTCTCCTTGTGCTTCCTTTAAATTTCGAGGATGAAATTTCTATTAAGAGGGAGGGACTGTAAGATCCGGTAGTTAATGGATTCTTAGCGGATCCTTATTGGTATTGAAATGTGGAAAGAATCACAAATTTAGGCTATTTCATTGGGCTTAATGGGCCTAGTTTAATGGGCTTAATCAATTTGTATATGTTTTAGAATTCAAATAAGGCATATATGCAATTTTGATTATATTAAGGCCTTTTTGAAATTTAAGGTTTTTTTTCAAAAAAAATAATATAATAAAAAAATTGTGAGAAACCCTCGTGGGTTTCTCTCCCCTCTCACCCTCTCTCTCTCTCTCTCTCTCTCACGACCCTCTCTCTCCTCTTGAGCCCTCGGTGGGTTGATCACCCCGGGGTGCTGCAAGGTGTGCAGGTGGTGACGTTGGCGAGCCTGAGACGTGAGGAGTGCTGTGGCGTCATCCTGGTGGCGAGCCGTGAAGTGTGGAGGCGAGGAACCTCGTGGCGAGGCGCGGCATCCTTCGCGAGAAACGGCAAGGGAACGGCGCTTTCGGCTAAAATCAGGTAGAGGGATGGCTTCCTTGCTTCGTTAGGGTTGTTTCCCTACCCCCTGGCGTGTGAATGGCCAGTTGTATAGCATGAACATCGTCGTTATGTTTTCGGAGCATGAACTTTGTTATTTATGTTTTCAATCCACCATGGCCATTGTAATTATGTTTTCTGGACATATAATTGTTGCAGGATGGATGTGGGATGGTGTAAGACAGGTTTAGACATGTTTTCCCATCGATTCAGATCGATTGGGAGGGGACTCCATCGAGTTTCCCATATTTCAGGTTCTCTGGATGAGTAGCGGTCGTTCCAGGGACCATTTTTAACACGGTGTGAGGCGGTGGATGTTAGCGGTCGCCCCCTGACTGTTTTATATCGTTAGGGGTCTTAGACCGACCGTTTTCTTTCATTAGCGGCCCAGCAAATGACCTCTAAGACCCTTTGATTGAGAAAGGCGGTGGACCGATTGCAGTCTTTGACCAAACCATCTTTTGTCCATTCGCGGTCTATCGTATGACTGTTTACGACCGTATTTTCTCCCGTTTAAATTATATGTAATATTTGTGCCTTAGCGGTTATAAGGACGACCGCTTAGGCAACGTTCGCTGTCACGCCCCGAGCGCGGAAGGAACCCGGAGTGCGTGACGAGTTTATATTGATCATGTCAATCAGAGCGTTAGTGTATTCGACAAGAAGACAGAGCGCGCAAGAGTAAAGATAACCCAATCCTTTATTCAATCTCAACCTCAAAATAATTCTATTACAATTCACTTAATGGAAAATGCTAAGACTCAATAAAGGAAAAGTACAATGAGTGACTCAAGAAAATAGAAAGGTAAGACTAGTTGACGCTTGGATAGACGGATGTAGCTCTAATCTCTTCATTCTTGACCTTCCCCATCCGATTGAGTCTCGTCATCAGACTTACCTGAAAAATAGGGAAAAATACTATGTGAGCGAACGCTCAGTAGGGATTATAACTCAAGAGCTAACTTGCTTTAAGTATTTACATGTTACATGAAATGCAATAAGCTGTGCATGCTCGCAAGAAACGACAATAGAGAGATTGTATTACAAGAGAATAGAGAATGTATATCAAGTGATAGCGAGTGAACTAGAAAATCTTTCAAGAACTCATGTTAAGATAGCAAGATAATCAAGCACGTCTATCTATCATGTCAAGTGATCATGTCATGTCCCTAATTGGCTATCATGTTTCAAGCAAGTACAATAAATACTCTTTCCGGGTCACGCAAGTCATGTCATGTCAAGTCAAGTCAAGTACGCGATTTGTGAAATATCTATCAAGCTAGTCATGCACTTCGATACAATGCCATACCATAATCATTACAACTCCCATGGGCACTAGTACTTTCGGGTGCTCCTCCCAGGACCAGATCGGGCCCTATATGCGCAGGCATTGATCATGTATTTTCGACATCCACTATAGTTACAGCCAATATGAAATTTCAAAGGAACACGCTTGTAGGAAACTTTAAGGTAGATCTTGTAGAATAGAATCACAAGGATTGAACATGATATAATAACGGTACAACCACGATTGACGATAAAAGTAGGTGGAATCGGCTCCCTATCTTGGGTGCCATGACAATAAGAATAAGCGCTCATATAGAGATGGTCGCTCGTTCTTGTACATGATAACGCAGATAGAATTAGTGCCCATAAGTATGGCACATCATTCATTAAGAAGTATTAATGGCATGGTTTCCCATTCCATTAATTAAAGAGTATTCTCATGACATAGCATATCATGAGGGCCGGTATACCATGTTTCTTTAGAGTGACATGGCAATCAAGTAGTGTCATGGGTTTTGATGGTACAACCTGCTCGGCTACCTTGAGGGAATCTAAGGCTAGCAAAGTTTTACGGATGTCTCTATGATAAAGTCACCATTCCAAAGGAACGGAATGTCCCATGGAGGGTTCATCTATCACCGAGAAATGGTGGTAATCGATAAAACAACGTGAAACATGGGACTATATTCACGGAATGGAATATAGTGCCTATACATATAACCAACTAACAGTGGGTTACAGAAAACGAACGAGATCAGTAAATTGTAAATTGACGCCTTATAGAACGTCTTCATTTCATGAAATGGTGCCCTTGTCAGGGTCGTCATTTCAGTATATGACGACTGTTCAATCAGTCGTCATACCCAGATTCTGTTAATAATATATTTCAGTAAAAATTATCCATCTCAAATATTATGCAAATGACGACTTGGATTAAGTCTTTGATTCATTGAACAGCGCCTTAGTCAGGGGCGTCATATATCAAATTAAAGGGCAGGGTATATGTCGTCATTTCAAATATCTAGAAATATTACAAACATTTCTATAATACACCGTTTATCACTAAATTGACGCTCGTTCACATGGGCGTTCATTCAATTGACGACCTAATCAGGGTCGCTATTTCTTTGTCATCTAATTTGCACCGGGTAGGTACAATCACAGACACATGGTTTTTGGAGTATGTCTGATTAAGATTCTAAAGATATGAACAGATAGAGAAAAATAGCAGGAATTTATGGACATGATCATGCATTAGTTTTCATATAAGGGTTCACAGTTATTAAATTTTGAACATTGTGTATTTATTAAATAACTTAGACAATTGACGACTGTTTGCACGGTCGTCAAATAAAATGGCACCCTAGATAGGGTCGCTAATTTAATTCATGCAGTAAAACAACGAAACCTCAATCCAGAGCGATCTCTGCAATTCCTTACAGACCTATATGCATGTATACAAGCCTAAATTATTAAATTTGGCTTAACACTTGAGAAAACCTACCTTTATTGGTGATTTGAGTAACGAACGATGAAGAATCGGTGAAGAATCAATAATAAGAACGATACTTTGTTTTTAATAGAGTAACGAATAGCCAATATAACAAGGGCAGCAGCTCTTTAGCAATCGCAATATCCACACCCCTTTAGAAAGAAGCTGCAGGATGATGACAGTAAGAGTAGTAACGCAGCAGCCGCAGCCCTTTGGAAAAATTAGAGAAGCAGAGGCTTCCCACGGCAAAGGAGTAGCAGCAAGATGAAGTAACTTTGCAGTTTCCTTACGTCACAGGATAAAGATAGCAAGAGCGTCCTTCGTGCAGCAAGGAAGAAGATGAAGAACTGCTATGTTCTTCACGTACACCACGGCAGGATGAAGAGCAACGTAGTAGCAACAGCAGCAGAAGGACGTCTTGGTTCGATGGAGGGGTTGGTATTTATAGGGAAAAGAATCCTAACGGGTTCTAGGAGTTTGATTAGGACTAGAATTTCCTAGGTAGAATCCTCACTAAACTTAAATATCCACGTATCAATCCTTTTCTTAATCAAACTTGCCCAGTTAACATCCATGTTCGAACCAAACACCAACGGGTTCGGTTTGGAATTGACACCTAGGGTTGGGGCATTATTTTAAAATGACGCCTCTCTACACGATCTTCAATTTATTAAATAACGTCTATTAAGGGGGCGTCAATTATGGAATTAGCGCCTGCTTTAACAGTCTTCAATTAAATGACGACTTGAGCAAAGGCCTCATTTGCTTTTACATGTTTTAAGTAGATATGAATTGGGTCTTTAACATTAGTTTAATCTTTTAATCCATTTAGGATTTTATTTCTTTTAATTTATCAGGGTTGCTACACCCTCCCCCACTTAAAAGAATTTGGTCCCCAAATTCAATCGCATATATGTATAGGCATGGAGGATGCATAGTACTTACCATTTAGAATAAGTTAGGGAATTACTTCTTCATAGCCTCTTCGGTTTCCCATGTGGCTTCATGCTCTGAGCATTTACTCCATTGCACCTTTAACATGGGAATTATCTTATTTTTTAGTATACGAACTTCACGATCGAAGATCTTCATAGGTTTTTGTTCATATGTGAGATCCTTTTGAATCACCAGGTCTCCATGATTGATGATATGTGATGGATCATGCACATACTTCTTCAGCATAGATATATGAAATACACTATGGACGTCAGACAATTGAGGAGGTAAAGCGTTGCGATAAGCAACCTCGCCCACTCTTTCTAGTACCTCAAAAGGTTTGATAAACCTTGGTGTAAGCTTGCCCTTAACACCAAATCTTCTAATCCTACATCCAGGTGATATTTTGAGAAATACGTGATCTCCAACTTGGAATTCGAGATCTCTTCTTCTTGTGTCAGCATAAGCCTTCTGTCTAGACTGAGCAACTTGAAGTCTTTCTCTAATGAGTTGAATCTTTTCGGTGGTATCCCTTACCATGTCTGGGCCTAGTAGTTATTTCTCGCCAACTTCATCCCAGCACAAGGGTGATCGGCAACTCCTTCCGTATAAAGCTTTGAAAGGTGCCATCTGTATGCTTGCCTGGTAACTATTGTTGTATGCAAACTCGACCAAAGGCAAGTGATCATGCCAGCTTCCACCGAAATCAATAATACAAGCTCTGAGCATATCTTCTACCACCTCATTGGTTCTTTCGATCTGATCATCCGTTTGAGGATGAAAAGCAATACTAAAGTTAGGTCTTGTCCCCAACAAATGTTGTAAACTCTTCCAAAAGTGAGAAATAAATCGTGGGTCTCGGTCAGACACGATTGAAATAGGTACTCCGTGTAGTCTGACTATCTCTTTGATGTATAGAGCAGCAAGAACATCAACTGACCATCGGCTCTTAATTGGCAAGAAATGTGCCGACTTGGTCAAACGGTCTATGATAACCCATATTCCATCATGTCCTCCTTTTGATTTTGACAGACCCATAATGAATTCCATGCCGATATCCTCCCACTTCCACTTGGGAATGTCTAGAGGATGTAGCTTACCGGCAGGCTTTTGGTGTTCTGCCTTGACCTGTTGGCATGTGAGACAGCGAGACACGAAGTCTGCTACTTCTCTTTTCATATTGGGCCACCAGAAGGTCCTTTTCAAATCTTGGTACATTTTGGTATATCTTGGATGAATCGTGTACCTTGACATGTGAGCTTCATCTAAGATCTTCTTCTTTAGCTCTGGACAATCCGATATACATGTTCTATTTCTGAACAACAATCTTCCATCCGATGCCATCTTTAAATCTGAATGCTCTTCCATTTTTCCCTTGATTTCCACTAATAATGGGTCATTATCTTGAAGTCCTTGTATTTCTGAGAGTAGATCTGGTTGTATGCTCATATGGGATAGTGTGACACACCTACTATCCTTGTCCATGCTTATATTAAGTTTAGAGAATTGTTCTAGTAACTTCCATTCTTGAATCATAAAATTGGCTAATATTACTCTTAGCTTGCGACTGAGGGCATCAACTACAGGATTACCCTTTCCAGGATAATATTGTATTGTGAAGTCGAAATCCTTGAGATATTCTAGCCAACGTCTTTGCCTCATATTCAATTCCCTCTGAGAGAAGAGATACTTGAGACTTTTATGGTCCGAGTATATAGTAAACTGCACTCCGTATAGATAATGTCTCCATATCTTCAGCGCAAACACTATCGCTGCCAATTGTAAGTCATGGACTGGGTAGTTTTCTTCGTGCTTCTTCAACTGTCGGGAAGAGTAAGCTATAACTCTCCCATGTTGCATCAAGACACATCCGAGGCCAATGCCAGATGCATCGGTGTACACCTCGAATTTCTCACCTTCAGTTGGTAAAGCTAAAACCGGGGCAGTAGTTAGGTGATCTTTGAGGGCTTGGAAGCTTCTTTCACATTCCTCACTCCATTCATAACGGATCTCCTTGCGAGTTAGCCTCGTGAGTGGTACGGCGATCTTGGAGAAATCTTTGATGAATCGCCGGTAATAGCCTGCAAGACCCAAGAAACTACGGATCTCGCTAGCATTGGTCGGTCTTTCCCAATTCATTACAGCTTCAACCTTTGATGGATCTACGGATAAACCGTCCCTTGAAATCACATGTCCTAGGAAGGATACTTCTTCTAGCCAGAATTCGCATTTACTGAGCTTCGCATATAGCTGATTCGTCTTCAATATTTGTAATGCAATCCTCAAATGCTCCTCATGCTCTTCCTTGGTCTTTGAATAGATCAATATATCATCAATGAATACTACTATGAATTGATCTAGGTGAGGCCTGAATATACTATTCATCAACTGCATAAAGGCAGCAGGGGCATTTGTTAGTCCAAAAGGCATAACAACAAATTCGTAGTGCCCAAACCTGCTTCTGAACGCGGTCTTATAAATGTCCTCATCTTTGATCCTTAGTTGGTGATATCCCGACCTGAGGTCGATCTTCAAGAAATACTTGGATCCAGATATTTGATCAAATAACTCATCGATTCTCGGCAGTGGATACTTGTTCTTGATAGTGAGATGATTCAACTGTCGATAGTCGATGCATAACCTCATGGATCCATCTTTCTTCTTTAAAAATAGCACAGGTGCTCCCCACGGGGAAGTGCTTGGTCTAATAAATCCCTTCTTTAGAAGTTCCATCAATTGCTCCTTCAGCTCCTTGAGTTCGGTAGGGGACATCCTATAAGGTGCCTTAGAAAATGGGCCAGCACCAGGGATCAAATCGATGGTGAAGGCCACTTCTGTTTGTGGAGGTAATCCAGGCAAATCTTCCAGAAACACGTCCGAAAATTCTTGCACAACTGGGATGTCTTCTAGCTTAGTCTCCTTAGTCTCCTTAATGGTGACAAAAGCAAGGAAAGATACGCATCCTTTCCTTATTAGCTTGCTAGCTCGGAGAGCCGAAATAAGAGGTGACTTGCTCCGATTCTTAGGGCTAGTATAAACCAATTCTGAGAATTCCTTGAAAGTAACTTTGCTATTACGGTAATCAACAGTTGCCTGGTATTTGGATAACCAATCGGCCCCTAATATGATATCATAGTCCTTCATATCTAACCATATGAGGTCGATAGGAAGGTTTCTTCCTTTAACCAGGACTTTACAATTTTTGTAATGGTGAACAATATCAGCCTCGTTTCCAAGAGGAGTTGAAATAACTAATCTTATCTATTCCAGTTCTATAGGTAATGGGTCAGTAAACTTCTTGGAAATAAATGAGTGCGATGCACCAGTATCAAATAAGACATATGCAGACTTGGAACAAACTTGCAGTGTACCTTCCACCAGCCGCCTTCATCTTGTTCTATCTCCTTAATAGCTTGGAGTCGTGCATTCTTTGTCACCGGGTGCATCCCGTCACTGGCTTGATCATTGAGCAGGGGACAGTCGGGAATCCGGTGTCACGGCTCCCACAGCGGAGACAAGCTCCTAATTTTCTCCAGCATTCTTTGGCCTTGTGTCTGGTCTTATCACAATGTTTACACACCACTTTAGAAGGTGTGGTGGTGATGGAGAATGGCTTGTTATTCTTCTTGACCTTCTTCTCCTGAGAAGACTCTCCTCCATTACTTGGCCTTTTCTTGTTGAAGTTGGGTTTGAAAGTGCCGGAGCTAGTGACATGCTCCTTCTTGTCTCTCCCATGGATCCTATCAGATAGTTCCGTGGCATCCTCCAGTAACTGTGCCCGTCGTACCATCTCCGAATAGACTTGTATGTCCATCGGGGCCAGTTGTGTGATAAACTGGGGCCTGAGCCCATTAAGAAATCTTCTAGCTTTCATCTTCTCAGCACTGACTAAATGCTTAGCGTACCGGGACAATCTAGAGAATTATGCCTCGTACTCGACCACCGATAATGATCGTTGCTTGAGTGTGGTGAATTCGGTGGCCTTTTTCTCCTGGACTCCATCTGAGAAATATTTATTATTGAAATGTTCAACAAATTCCTCCCATGTAACCTGATCTTGGTCTAAGATGACTTCTACCGACTCCCACCAGCATCGAGCATCTCTTTCCTATTGAAATGTTGCTAATAAGACCTTCTCTTGGTCTGTGCATTGCATAACTCTAAAGATACGTTCAGTTTCTCGGATCCAGTGCTCGGCGTCATCCGAATCAGTGGATCCCATGAACTTAGGAGGGTTCATGTTTTTGAAACTTTGGTGAAGGTTTCCCGCTCCACGGTGTGCACCTCCTTGTGCTACCTGTTGAAGTGCTTGAGTAAGACCTTGGACGGTCCTTTGCATGTCGCGCCACTGAGCACGTTCTGCAGCCATGGTCCTACAATTACAATAACTATATTAATATGTGATTATGTCAAAAGGTTTTAGTTTCTAACTTAACTCAACCCTTGGTTCTACCCAATCTCACTGGTTAATGGTTTAAACCTATCCTTGGACTTGGGTTTCCTAGGAATTGAATATCCTAGGCTCTGATACCACAAAAATTGTCACGCCTCGAGTGCGGAAGGAACCCGGAGTGCATGACGAGTTTATATCGATCATGTCAATCAGAGCGTTAGTGTATTCGACACAAAGACAGAGCGCGCAAGAGTAAAGATAACGCAATCCTTTATTCAATCTCAACCTCAAAATAATTCTATTACAATTCACTTAATGAAAAATGCTAAGACTCAATAAAGGAAAAGTACAATGAGTGACTCAATAAAATAGAAAGGTAAGACTAGTTGACGCTTGGATAGACGGATGTAGCTCTAATCTCTTCACTCTTGACCTTCCCCATCCGATTGAGTCTCGTCATCGGACTTACCTGAAAAATAGGGAAAAATACTATGTGAGCGAACGCTCAGTAGGGATTATATCTCAAGAGCTAGCTTGCTTTAAGTATTTACATGTTACATGAAATGCAATAAACGGTGCATGCTCGCAAGAAACGACAATAGAGAGATTGTATTACAAGAGAATAGAGAATGTATATCAAGTGATAGCGAGTGAACTAACAAGTCTTTCAAGAACTCATGTTAAGATAGCAAGATAATCAAGCACGTCTATCTATCATGTCAAGTGATCATGTCATGTCACGAATTGGCTATCATGTTTCAAGCAAGTACAATAAATACCATTTCCGGGTCACGCAAGTCATGTCATGTCAAGTCAAGTCAAGTCAAGTACGAGATTTGTGGAATGTCTATCAAGCTAGTCATGCACTTCGGTACAATGCCATACCGTGATCATTACAACCCCCATGGGCACTAGTACTTTTGGGTGCTCCTCCCAGGACCAGATCGGGCCCTATATGCGTAGTCATTGATCATGTATTTTTGACATCCACTATAGTTATAGCCAATATGGAATTTCAAAGGAACACGCTTGTAGGAAACTTTAAGGTAGATCTTGTAGAATAGAATCACAAGGACTGAACATGATATAATAATGGTACAACCACGATTGACGATAAAACTAGGTGGAATCGGCTCCCTATCTTGGGTGCCATGACAATAAGAATAAGCGCTCATATAGAGATGGTCGCTCGTTCTTGTACATGATAAGGTAGATAGAATTAGTGCCCATAAGTATGGCACATCATTCTTTAAGAAGTATTAATGTCATGATTTCCCATTCCATTAATTAAAGAGTATTCTCATGACATATCATATCATGAGGGCCGGTATACCATATTTCTTTAGAATGACATGGCAATCAAGTAGTGTCATGGGTTTTGATGGTACAACCTGCTTGGCTGCCTTGAGGGAATCCAAGGCTAGCGAAGTCTTACGGATGTCTCTATGATAAAGTCACCAATCCAAAGGAACGGAATGTCCCATGGAGGGTTCATCTTTCACCGAGAAATGGTGGTAATCGATAAAACAACGTGAAACATGTGACTATATTCACGGAATGGAATATAGTGCCTATACATATAACCAACTAACAGTGGGTTACAAAAAACGAACGAGATCAGTAAACCGTAAATTGACGCCTTATAGAACGTCTTCATTTCATGAAATGGCGCCCTTGTCAGGGTCGTCATTTCAGTATATGATGACTGTTCAATCAGTCGTCATACCCAGATTCTATTAATAATAAATTTCAGTAAAAATTATCCATCTCAAATATTATGCAAATGACGACTTGGATTAAGTCTTCAATTCATTGAACATCGCCTTAGTCAGGGGCGTCATATATCAAATTAAAGGGCAGGGTATATGTCGTCATTTCAAATATCCAGAAATATTACAAACATTTCTATAATACACCGTTTATCACTAAATTGACGCCCGTTCACATGGGCGTTCATTCAATTGACGACCTAATCAGGGTCGCTATTTCATTGTCATCTGATTTGCACCAGGTAGGTACAATCACAGACACATGATTTTTGGAGTATGTCTGATTAAGATTCTAAAGATATGAACAGATAGAGAAAAATAGCAGGAATTTATGGACATGATCATGCATTAGTTTCCATATAAGGGTTCACAGTTATTAAATTTTAAACATTGTGTATTTATTAAATAACTTAGACAATTGACGACTGTTTGCACGATCGCCAAATAAAATGGCACCCTAGACGGGGTCGCTAATTTAATTCATGCAATAAAACAACGAAACCTCAATCCAGAGCGATCTCTGCAATTCTTTACAGACCTATATGCATGTATACAAGCCTAAATTATTATATTTGGCTTAACACTTGAGAAAACCTACCTTTATTGGTTATTTGAGTGATAAACGATGAAGAATCGGTGAAGAATCAATAACAAGAACGATACTCTGTTTTCAACAGAGTAACGAATAGCCAATATAACAAGGGCAGCAGCTCTTAGAGAAGCAGAGGCTTCCCACGGCAAAGGAGTAGCAGCAGGATGAAGTAACTTTGCAGTTTTCTCACGTCGCAGGATAAAGATAGCAAGAGCGTCCTTCGTGCAGCAAGGAAGAAGATGAAGAATTGTTATGTTCTTCACGTACACCACGGCAGGATGAAGACACAGTAGCAACAGCAGCAGAAGGACGTCTTGGTTCGATGGAGGGGTTGGTATTTATAGGGAAAAGAATCCTAACGAGTTCTAGGAGTTTGATTAGGACTAGAATTTCCTAGGTAGAATCCTCACTAAACTTAAATATCCACGTATCAATCTTTTTCTTAATCAAACTTGCCCAGTTAACATCCCTGTTCGAATCAAACACCAATGGGTTCGGTTTGGAATTGATGCCTAGGGTTGGGGCGTTATTTTAAAATGACGCCTCTGTACACGGTCTTCAATTTATTAAATAACGTCTGTTAAGGGGGTGTCAATTATGGAATTAGCGCCTGCTTTAACAGTCTTCAATTAAATGACGACTTGAGTGAAGGCCTCATTTGCTTTTACATGTGTTAAGTAGTTATGAATTGGGTCTTTAACATTAGTTTAATCTTTTAATCCATTTAGGATTTTATTTCTTTTAATTTATCAGGGTTTCTACAGCAGTCAAGCGCTCGACCGTTTATGAACCACTCGTGGTCCTTCATTAGACCGCTAATGCCTGCGGCATTTGAATTTTATTCTGTTTAGTTAATTATGCATTTAATGCTGCATGTTCGCCATGTTTAAATATTTTTACAAACTGTGGCATGTTTTTATATCCAATAGAATTATTTTCTCTTTCCTTGTGATGGAACCACTAGTCGTAGCCCGATGACCTTTAGTGTCGGCCCACCTGAGAGAGGTGGCAGGGTAGTCCCAGTGTACGGTTTGTAAGCTAGTTTCCGTGGGCCCCCTTGCTTGGCAGTAGCGTACTACTGGGGGGAAAAATAGCTAGAGGCCTGGCTCAAGGCATTGAGCCTGTGTGTGCACACGTGGTCAGGGGCTTGGACTGACACTGACGAGTGTGACCCTGACTAGTTCTTGACTTTGGTTACTGTTACGTGTCTCGCTTGCTGCGATCCAAGCTTGTGTAGATACTTAAGACGCAGTATAAGTCGTCAGTGGACGTGTCTGGTCTTCTTTCTGGTGGTCCTTTCTTTCTCCTATCACTTGGAATTATTGAATTCTTATTCTATTGGTAGATTATGATCCTCGAATTTAATTATTCATGTGAAGATTAAAGGGCATTTTAGTTAGCTATCTTTAATTTATTCGCATGCATGCATAGCTTTATTTCATGTCATTTCTTTTATGCTATTGCATGATTAATTGCTTTATATTTTAGTTGCGAGGTAGGGATTCGCGTGAACCCTACTGAGTCTATGTTGTGAGACTCACCCTTCCTTTTCAGGCGAGCCGGAGCAGCAGACTGCCAGTTTTTCTCACGCTTTTGGCGGGAAGTCTTAGACGCCGGCAGTGGCCGGTCCAGTCGTCAGTCTTTTGTTCCTATTTTTTCGGGGTATCCCCCTTGTTGCGTGGGTTTTTATGCCGAATGATCGGGGTGAAGGAAGAGATACAGCGGGGAAGGAAGACACAGGATTTTGATATATCTCGTGTATCCTCCTTACGGTTGAATGCCTCTCACAGGGGTATCGGGCACTCTCCTTTTACGGAAAGTCGAAAAGGGTCGACTGGCACGAAAATGTAAGAGTACGGGTTAACCGGATAGGGTGCGGGCGTGCCAGTCGATTTATCGACAATCACCCATGGAACCAAGGGTTGACCGGGGAAGCGTCACTAGGACGCGGCACGTGGGCTCGGGCGATCGGGCGACACGTGGAGAGAAGGGGTTCCACGGGTGCGAGTGCGTAGGCGATTGTGGGAATCGTGTACTAGACGTCTTTCCCCACCGGTCGCAAGTAACCGGTGTTTATTTACATCGGATTGAATCCGAACACCTTCGTTCTGAGCTGAAGAAAAATCTATATATATGCCTGAAGCCGTGGGTAGAGGGCCGGGAGCATTCCGCAGCTGTGGGTGCGCTTTCGACTAAGGGGTGTTCACTGGGGTTAGGGTGTTAGGCACGGATGCCGAGTGGTGTAGGTAGAAAGCTGGGGGCCCGAATGTGGATGCGAGAGCACTTGTCCAATTGGCGGTATAATTTTTGAGATATACATGTCTTTATATGTAGGCCGTAGTGGCCGGGGTACAACTGGCGCACGCCACGGGACAATTCTGATGTGATGATCGGTCCCCGGGTCAATACGTGATAGACGAACACATGTGTGTTTTACAGAGGGCCCCTCCCATGGCGTAGGCCATGGTTGCGACGCCGAACGGGGGGCTTATGACTGGACGACTGGAGGGATGCATCGAACCGGTGTCTGGGTGAGGGCCGATCACGGCCCGAGTAGAGCGGTCGAAGATGGCCTCGTGACTGCGGGGGAGGGTGTCATGATACGTGCGTGGTTGCAACTGACGGGCACGCGAGGGGGAATCCCGGCATGAGGGGACATTCACCCTTGTCATAACGTCTCGCACATGGTGGGTGTTGACTTGTGTGTTACGACTAAATACGGCGTGAGGGAAGTGCAAACGACATACCCCCGGCGTACTAAGCCGACGAATAAGTTACCCACATACAATCCTCTTTAGCTCGTTGCCTGGAGCCGCTTGAAGCTTGAAGCTTGAAGCCTGGATGTCTTCTTGTCTTTGATCTCCCCTCTCTCCACCCCTTGAGCTTCTAAGGGGTTTTATAGAGAAGTTGAAGGGGCAGGATGGGTTTAGGTGGACTAGTTGATAGGTTCAAGCTAGCCCGCGTAAACCTAATGGAATAGTGCATTGAGTAGGGGAGAACGGGTTTACACGGACCAGCTCATAGGGTTGAGCTGGGCCGCCTAAACCCCTCCCCTGGGTGGGGTTTAGGTGGACCAGCCCATTAGGCTGGTCTGGTCCACGTAAACCCCTCCACGGAGGGTGCTTTTTGTAAAAAAAAAATGGGCTGGGAAGGGTTTAGGCGGACCATCCTCAGGGGGGTGGGCTGGTCCGCCTAAACCCCCTCCCCCAGGTGGTTTAGGCGGACCAGCCTGGACCCCCCACAAGCCTGCCCGCCTAAACACCCCAGGCTGGGGTTTACGCGGACCAGCCCAGGGGGCTGGGCTGGTCCTCCTAAACCTCCCCCCCCCCAGGGGGTTTAGGCGGACTGGGTGCTGGGTAAGAGAGAGGGGGCAGTCCCCACTATAAAATATGATTTTTTGGGTCTATTTCTCCCTAAATTAACTCAGAAAAAAAGGACAACTTGGCTGGGAGGATAACTGGAGTCTTGCAGAGGCTTGTGTGAGCATTGACTGGAGGAATCTTCGTGCCGTTGCTTTGCCGCGTCCACGTGTCAACTTCACGAACTGGTACGGCACACGAACCGCATCGTAGGACCGCAAACTGGACGAACTAAGGCTGAGCGGGGTCGTGGGACCACTGGACTAGAGAGAGGGCGCGACCCCCGGGGAGTCCGCCCTCCCTGGGGGGGCGTGGGTGCGCCCCGGGGTGAACTGGCCCCGGGGCCGGTCGTGACCCCGAGGGATGGCCCCCGGGGTCTCCTTGTGTCTTCTGCAAGTGTCCTTTGAAGGACGTTAAGCTCCGGGAAAGTGGGATGGGCCCGTGGGGGCCGTTGTTCTTCGAGTTGTCGTAGTCGCTCGCAAGGTGTTCGGGTAAATGCCCGACACACCCCGGATTGCCGAACGGCTTGGGTAGCTGGCCAAGGGGACCCAAGGTGGGCCTTGGGTTGAAGAAGGGAGCTCGTGGGAGCTGAGGAGAGGCATCTTAGGGATGTGAGTCATGCCTCGAGCTACATGCCACGTTGCATGGCGGGTTGGCAGGGTAGCCTCAGGTTGCCCCGAGTGCTAAAGTTAAGTGGCTTATTGCCACGTGTTTCAGTGTCGGGGTTGACCCTGACCTGTCAGGGGGTCATTGTAGGACTCAATTGATGTGATGGAACCATGGGGCAGCCCATGGTTTGGTGTAGATGGGCTGGAATACACGCACCCACAAGGTGTTCGATAGAATGCCGAACCCACCCGTGCGGGCCATATATGCGCGCGGTAGACCTCCAAAGCTTGTGGTTGACTTAGTTAGGTCTCCCTTTGACCTTGGAGGGTTGAGAGAAGTGTTTTGGGGTGGGCCCTCAGACCTTTCATTGGGTGCCACGTGGCGTGGGTTAATGTCGAGACACCCCCGGGTGGCCCCGGGCGGCCATGTGGGATACGGGCAAAGCCCGTATGTGAGTGGCCAGGGTTGACCCCGGACGGTTGCTTATGTCGCCGTGTGTCACGGCGAGCTGGTCAGGGTATTTGTAGGGACCCGCAGGGTTGTATAAAGGGCTAGATAGCCCATGCCTTGAAGGTGTTCGGGGAAATGTCCAAACCCCTATTTCTTGTTATTTTGCTGGAAAATAGTCCGGGCACAACAAATGCCCCCCACGAGGCGTGCGTCGGAGGCGGAGACGAGGGCGTACGGCCCGTGAGACCCCTATTCCGGGCTGTTGTAGTTGTATTTTGACACTTCATGTGCCTTTACTTCGTTGTGTTGTATATGTTGATTTTCTGGTATACTGACTATTTTTCGGGTGCTCTGTCTTGCTGCTATGGCATACTTCGGTGGAGATGGACGAGTCTCGAGGCGTGTGGCTCGGGAGGATGATCACTGGGTGTGGCGAACCGAGAGATAGATGCCCCCTTTGGGCCCGCCAGTGATCACGGTAGCCGGTGTAGAGCAGCTGGACCGGGGCCATGCAACGGTGGCTGAGGGTCCCCTTGGTGAGAGAGCGGCTGGAGTCGGGACTATAGAGGTGGCCCGGATTCTGGAGGCAGGCGGTTTGTACACCTATGACCGGAGCGGGGGCTACCCGTTGGAGTTCCCCCTGATCCGTCACTTGTTCGAGTTTCTCAGGAGCTATGTCCCTCCTGGCATGGAGGAGGAGGACTCGCAGATTCTAGGAGCCCGTCGCCGGCTTGGGTGGGCTATCTTGATTGGTAGGGACAGCTTGCATGGTGTAGCCTTCTATAGTTATCTGAGCTTCTCAGAAGACTACTGGAGATAGCGTCAGTTTCCTAGTGTTGAGTGCCTGGGGTTCTTTGGCGTGGCAGAGTAGTCTGGTGTCAGAGTTGGGCCGCTGGGCCCTGCTTCCTGGGACTTGCACGATCGCCACCGCACAGAGACAGAGGGGACCGTTGGGTTGGTGCTGGAGCCAGCGGGCTTGCAGTATGCTGGGGAAGGCTATGACGGCCACAGCATCCTGGATGGAGTTATGCGGCAGACCATCATCAGCTGGTACGGTCGCTGGGCAGTGATCTCGTTACACTACTACCGTCAGGGTGCCACTGAGTGGCTGATGGGGATTGCTCACCATTACCGGGTGCTACTGGATCGAGCTGGGATCAGGTACACGGTGACTGCCGCTTTGTATGCGTACCCGTGCTACACCGAACTGCTATAGGGATTGCTGGAGCACTTCAACCGCCGATGGAACACGGTGACGACAGCAGAGGAAGAGACCACCCTTGACTTGTGGTCTCTGTTCTAGATTTCTGGGTTGCCGATCATCGGCGAAGGGTATAAGGAGGGGGTACTGGATGACCTCCACCGCAGCCATAACGACGGACAGGGACGATACCGGGTACCTTATAGTTACCGGTATCTTCTGAAGACCTGGAGGGACCTGGCCCTAGCCGGGAGAGACAGAGCTGCACAGACTCTCAGGGTGTCGCTAAATGTGTGGGTCCGCCACTTCTACAACGGACCCTTCTGCTTCTATCAGGAATTCGCCAGGGATCAGACTCTGTGGGAGGAATATATTGAGGTGGGGCTACGATTTCGGACGTACTCCCGATACATATATGCTCCACAGGTGGGGTGGAATCCCCACGGCTTACCAGATGTGACACATCTTGCCGCCTACTTGGCATACTGGTTAGCGACATTTGTGGTCCCGCATGGAGAGGATGGTCTGTTGAGGGCCGAGTTGCTATGGCCAGCCTGTTTGTTGGCGGAGGGGAGACAGTTGGCCCTAGCTCCTGCTGCACTCGCCAACATATATCAGGGACTGGGAGTTCTGGCGGCGCACCGGGCGCTGAGAGAGAGGAGCATAGTTCTTCGACCCACTATCTTAGTGTGTGGGCCGGGCTGCTATTTCCAGGACTGGTGACGCGAGGGACCGTGGTGAACCCAACGGCACCACTTTTGTTCAGCTTCACTGGGCAGCCTGACGGGGATGCAGAGGCACAGCTGGAGGGGGCCAGGAGAGCTCTTTGCTTCCTGCCCGCCCGGGGCGAGGAGGGACTACCATTTGACAGCGCTGCGAGGGACTCCAGCCTTTTCTTGGAGGCTTTAGGCAGAGGGGCGATCAACACCCACCCTGGTCAGGGGGCGCAGATGTAGGGTCACGAACTGAGTGGGTACTGAGCACCCGGTCGGCAGTGTTGACGTTGCACTTGTTGGTGACGAGTTTCTTGGAGCCGTACTACCCACATCAGTTTGCAAGGAACTTCGGATACGACCAGGGGATCCCGCCGAACCGAGAGTTTCCTCTCACAGGCAGGCAGTACAGGGGCAGGGATACCCACCTACTTGCAGCAGCATGGTGGGACTTTTACTGTCGCCGGGAGCCCGAGCGACTCCCGATGCCGGGACAGGGACGTCGAGGACGATTCAACGTACACTACACCAGGTGGTGGTTCGAGCACAGCCACCTATACCGGCAGAAGGCCTCCGCGATCAGGAAGGCAGAGGAGAGTCGCTTGCTGAGGGAGGATCTACCTCCGATTGCACTTGTCACGCCCCGACGCGGAATATCAGGACCGGCAGTAGAAAACGCCAGTAAAGATAACATGCTAAGCTAAGAATTAACATAATACCATGAACAGAAATAACTCCAATCTATTACAATAACCATCAAACGTCTTACAAACCGAGTTAAACATAATCAACATAACCTCAACTTGACTCCAGTACAATAACTAACACAAGTTCTAAGACATAGCTAGATGAAAACAACTAAACAAACGTAACATAGCGACTAGCTGACACACTCCAAGTAATCACTCTCGCCCATTCCCATCCATCTGTGAATCTTCACTTGAGCTGCCTGGAAAGGGGGGAAACAACTATATGAGCGAACGCTCAGTAGGTAACAACAGGCAAGTACAAGTGATTAACCAATTAATTACATGTATATGAACGGAAAGAAAAGATATAACGATCGAATGAAACAACGTAATAACAGAAAGTGCTAAAGAATGGAATGGAATAACAATATGACAAGAATGATAAGATTACAAGAATTGCAAGTTTATGAACAATATATATAATAGGAAATTGCAGGAAATTGGCCAACAAGTAAGAATATAACCAAGTCAAACACGATCAAGTAAGAGATAAGAGATCATTGTCATAGACATCACGCTAGTCATGCACTCGGTGCAATGCCTCACCCTGTCATTACAAACTCCCATTTCTAATTAATTTCTAAAAGAAATCGGGGTATTACACCCTCCCCCACTTAAGGAATTTGGTCCTCCAAATTCAATACACTTAATAAAAAGAGGGAGTGAGATAGCTCACCTAGAATAAGTTGGGGTACTGTCTCCACATAATATTTTCTGACTCCCAAGTAGCTTCTTCAGTTCCACGCCGACTCCACTATACTTTAACCATCGGTATGGAACGATTCCTGAGTTACTGTTGCTTCCGATCCAAAATCTTGATCGGTCTTTCTTCATAAGTCAGATCTTCCTTCAATTCGAAGTCCATATGCTGAATAATGTGAGTGGGATCATACACATATTTCCGTAACATAGACACATGAAAAATATTGTGTACTCCAGATAACTAAGGTGGTAGTGCCAAACGGTAAGCAACTTCCCCCACTCTTTCCAGAATCTCAAATAGACCAATGTATCTTGGACTCAGTTTGCCCTGAATACCAAACCTTTGAATTCCTCTCATAGGAGAAACTTTTAAAAACACATGCTCACCAACCTGAAATTCAATGCTCTCCTCTTGGTGTCGGCATAACTCTTCTGTCTTGATTATGCTACTTGCAACCGATCTCTGATAATGCGGATGTTCTTGGACGATTCAGAAATGAGATATGGTCCAAGCCATTGCTTCTCACCTACCTCGTCCCAACATAACGGGGATCGACAGCTTCTACCATACAAAGCTTCAAATAGAGCCATCTGAATGCTGGACTGGTAACTATTGTTGTAGGCGAATTCAACCAATGCCAAATGATCACTCCAACTACCTCCAAAGTCAATCATGCAGGCTCTAAGCATATCTTCCACTATCTGGTTGGTCCTTTCAGTTTGTTCGTCTATTTTTGGATGGAAAGCAGTACTGAAATTCAGACGAGTTCCCAAGGATTCTTGCAATCCTTTCCAAAAATGAGAAGTGAATCTAGGGTCTCTATCAGACACAATGCTGACTGGTATACCATGTAGTCTTACCACTTCCTTCATATACAAAGCAGCCAAAACATCAACTGTCCATTTAGACTTAATGGATAAGAAATGAGTCGATTTTGTCAATCTGTCGACAATCACCCATATTGCATCAAATCCACTACGAGTCCTAGGTAGACCCATAATGAAATCCATGCCAATACTCTCCCACTTCCATTGGGGTATATCAAGGGGTTTCAATTTCCTTGCTGGTCTGAAATGCTTCGCCTTGACTTGCTGACAAACCAAGCATCTACTTACGAAGTCTACAACTTCCCTTTTCATATTCGACCATCAAAAAGATCTTTTCAAATCCTTGAACATTTTAGTACCTCCAGGATGAATGGTGTATCTGGATCTATGAGCTTCCTCGAGGATCTTACTCTTTATCTCAGCTACATCAGGTACACAAGTTCTCCCTTGAAATAACAATCTTCCATCATCAGCCATCATGAAGTCAGGTCTGTTACTCAAGCTTCCTTTGATCTCTACCAACTCTGGGTCATCATCTTGCAGAGACTTGATTTCCATCAATAATTCGAGCTTAAGTTGAATCTGAGAAATCATAACCCGATCCTTGTCAACATTAAGATCCAAACTAGCTAACTGCTCCAACAATTTACATTCTTGTAACATGAGGCTTGACAATTTAGCTATAGGCTTGCGACTTAAGGCATCTGTCACAACATTACCTTTCCCAGGATGATACTCAATGGAGAAATCAAAGTCCTTCAAAGAGTCAAAATTAGTGGAACAGACTTATGGTGTCTAATTCCTATAAAAGAAAGTCCAGGGTGTCCAGTGAAAGACACGGAACTAGATCTGCACTGAACATTGGCCTCATACTTAGCCAACCAATCTGCTCCTATGATTACATCATAATCCTTCATGTCCATAGAAACTAAATCAACTGGTAGGTTTTGTTCATTGATCAAGACCTTACTAGAAGGGTAGAATTACTTAATTGCTGAACCGGAACCAATAGGAGTTGAAATCTCTAACATAGAATTCATCAAAACTGGCTTCACAGCTAAAGACTTCGTAAATCTCCAAGAAATAAAAGAATGAGTGGCACCAGTATCAAAAAGAACAAAAACTGATTTTTCATGTATAATAAGAATACCTTCGACAAGTTCACCCTCCTCGGCGGGTCCTGTCTCATCTTCTTGTAGAGCCTGGAGCTTGCCTTGCTGCTTCCTGATTCCTTGCGGTTTCACCGGGGTAGCTTGCTCAGATAATAGAGGGCACTCGGGAATATGGTGGTCCCTACTGTCGCAACGTAAACAGGCACCCAGCTCATGCCAGCACTCCTCCATCTTGTGACCTAGACGGTCACAATACTTGCATACGCCCTTGAATGGAACAATAGGGCCATGTTTCTTGTCTTCAATCTTCGGCATCTTGCCCTTCCATGAACCAGACCCGCTAATGGGCCTCTTCCTGCCATGACCAGACTTGATACTTCCAGAACCAGTATGGTGTTGTTCAATCTTAACACTCTTCCCACGGATTCTCTCCGTCATTTCTAAAGTATCTTCTAACACTTGAGCCTTTCTCACCATCTCGGAATAAGTTGGAATTTCTATCGGTGCCAACTGGTTGATATACTGCAGCTTTAGCCCATTAAGAAAGCGCTTAGCTTTCATCTTCTCGGTAGATATCAAATGAGTAGCATAACGAGATAGCCGAGAGAATTGAGCTTCATATTCAGCCACAGATAGATTTCGTTGCTTCAAAGTAGTGAACGTAGCCGCCTTCTTCTCTTGTACTCGATCAGAGAAATATTTACCATTGAAGAATTCCTCGAACTCCTCCCATGTGACTTGTCTATCACCAAGGGTAGCCTTCACTGCGTCCAACCATGTCCTCGCATCACGTTCAAGTTGAAAGGTTGACAAGAGGACATGTTCTTGATCGCTGCATTGCATCACTTCAAAAATCCTCTCTATCTCTTCAAGCCAGTGCTTGGCTTCATCAGGGTCAGTCGAGCCACCAAATCGCGGGGATTCATCCCACGAAAGTTCCGATAAAGGTCGCCAGTGCCATGGTTTGCAGCTCCTGCTTGAGCCACTTGTTGCAAAGCTTGAGTAAGTCCTTGAACTGTGCGCTGCAAGTTCCTCCAATCTGCGCGTTCTCCTGCCATTGCAAAAGCCTACACGTGGATAGGTTATATTAGGTTCAATCAAGAATGGATAATCGTGTAATTATATTATTAACTCAACCCCAGTCTTCTACCCAAATCTCACTAGGTTGGGTCCTTAGACATATAACAAGGTTATAGGTCCTACGGTATCACTTAGGATCCTAGAGTTTAGAGAGCCTAGGGATATTAGAAAGCCTAGGCTCTGATACCACCAAATTGTCACGTCCCGACGCGGAATATCAGGACCGGCAGTAGAAAACGCTAGTAAAGATAACATGCTAAGCTAAGAATTAACATAATACCATGAACAGAAATAACTCCAATCTATTACAATAACCATCAAACGTCTTACAAACCGACTTAAACATAATCAACATAACCTCTACTCGACTCCAGTACAATAACTAACACAAGTTCTAAGACATAGCTAGATGAAAACAACTAAACAAACGCAACATAGCGACTAGCTGACACACTCCAAGTAATCACTCTCGCCCATTCCCATCCATCTGTGAATCTTCACCTGAGCTGCCTGGAAAGGGGGGAAACAACTATATGAGCGAACGCTCAGTAGGTAACAACAGGCAAGTATAAGTGATTAACCAATTAATTACATGTATATGAACGGAAAGAAAAGATATAACGATCGAATGAAACAACGTAATAACAGAAAGTGCTAAAGAATGGAATGGAATAATAATATGACAAGAATGATAAGATTACAAGAATTGTAAGTTTATGAACAATATATATAATAGGAAATTACAGGAAATTGGCCAACAAGCAAGAATATAACCAAGTCAAACACGATCAAGTAAGAGATAAGAGATCATTGTCATAGATATCACGCTAGTCATGCACTCGGTGCTATGCCTCACCCTGTCATTATAAACTCCCATGGGCACAAGTACTTTTCGGGCGCTCTCCCCAGGACCAGACCGGGCCCCTATGGTGCGTTGACATTGATTTATTGGATCCAAGATCCCAAGTTGTCTAGACTTTAATCAAGTTAAATGGCCAATTATAATCAAGTATAAACTTACCTCGGAACATCCCAAGACTAAGTTGAAGAATTACTGTCCAGAATTTCTGTCCAGGAGTTCAAATTATCAAGAACCATCATTATCTTGGATTCAAAACCATAAAACATGGGGAAAACTAGTCTCTAGATGATATGAGGTCACCACTGGGCCGCTTAAGGCTTGTGCGGTCGACACTGGGCCGCACTAACAGGAACTGGGTTGGGTTTAGCCCTCGGGAGGTCAAGGTTAAACGGCTGCTGACGGGCCGCCCTTCTATATAAACGGTTAGGATAGGGCCGCACAAGGCCAGAAAGTTTCAGAATCGAGGACAGGATGTGTGGTCCTGATAGAGCCGCTCATGAGTTGAACGGTCCAATCAGGGCCGCCTGAAAGAAGTACGGTCCATTACTGGCCGTACAACACATGGCCTAACCATGAGTTAGAATTTAGCCCAAGTGGGCTCCCGGGCTACCATAGGTAGGGTGGAACTGAACCAGAGAACAGCCCACTGTCTGCTAGTCGGCCTAGGGTCTACTAGGCTGATCAAATCAGGGTTTGGCCGAAGATAGATCAAGGATAATCGGCCAAGACAAATTGGCATCTGCCAGGGATGAACGGTCTCCACGGGCCCGTTCAAGGGTATATGCGGTCTACCAGTAGCCGCGCAAGTCTATGTTAATCCAATTCGGATTAACTCAAATAGCAAAGGTTCGATTGAGTCTAAATCAAAACTAGGGAATATAATGGTTCAAGATTAAGGTTATCACAAGTAAGAACCTAATAGCCATTTCAATTATCAAGGATTTACAATTAAAATTGACATTCATTGGAAAGATGAATCAAGATCAAGCTCAAATTAATAAAATTAACAAGAATTATTTACTGTCATGAATTACAGTTTATTAGTTGTGTTTCTAACATGCAAATAACCACTAATCTACTAACATAACATGCTGTAATGGCAATTTCAATATGTTTTGTAATAGATGTGCGGTCGGTTCTGGACCTTACATCCCCATGAACGGTCACAGAATGGCTGCACACGTCCCCTTAGATCCGAAGACCTGCTGGATATGGACGGTCGGTCGTGTGCCGCTGGGAAGGATGTGCGGTCTGGAACTGGCCGCAGGAAAGACATATGCGGTTAGGGATCGGCCGCACGTTCCAGGGACATGATAAGATAAAGAAAGCTATAAACGGTCAACAGAGGGCTGCCTGTATGGATGTGTGGTCTATCGTGTGGCCACACATGTCCAAACAGGTCGCTGCCCCTTCGTCGTGCCTGACTCCGGCGATGTTTCTAGGGTTAAATTTAAAACACTAAATTCGCACGATATAAAGCATGAAATTTGAGGGTTTTACTATCAAAAGAAAGAGCACGAAAAACTATACAAGATGCATGAATCAATTTTGTGTTTACAGCCTGAAATCACTACTTAATCGAAAAGGAATAATTATAACCCTAGATGTGACCTGCTTCTACTAAAACTTAAAATTCTCGCAGGATACTTGATAGAATTTGGGGCTTTCTACATCAATGAAAAGCTAACACGATGTTGCTTCTAACCATATATTATTTGTAGGGTTTGGCTTGCTATCACCTACCTGAATCGGATGAAGAAGGAAGGAGAAAGAAAACCAAGGACGCCGGTACACGTAGCCACTAATCGCTCGAGATCTCCCTCGATCCAACTCCTCTGCAGCCGCCGCTGGTTCTAAACGATTCTAGGGTTAGAGAGCTTCATTTTAATAGGTCACACACCTTCTGGAGCTTCTATGCGCAGAGTATTCGTCAATGCAAGTCGAGTCAATGTGAACGCCGCCAAAATTGTTGACGCGCCAAAACTCCGCCGAATGCATCTCTTAGGGTTAGGTTTCAAGAGATTAAGAGAGGGTAAATGATCCTCTCATCCTGGCCTTTCATTTGCCACCGATTTGGGCTCATTTGATAGAGTATTGGGCTCGAATTTGGCGTTTCAATGTATGGTTAACTAAGTGTTCAATTTGGGCTTAAACCACTAATTCGGCCTACTTACATATTTTATTTGGGTTTGCCACAGAAGACAAGTTTGTTAAACGTGTTATCCTTTATAAGAATATGATTTTTATGGATTTTTATAAAATAGTTGAAATATAACTCATTCTATTTATTAAGGAATTATTCTAATTAATTTCTAATTAATTTTTAAAAGAAATCGGGGTATTACACACCTCCCCCACTTAAGGAATTTGGTCCTCCAAATTCAATGCACTTAATAAAAAGAGGGAGTGAGATAGCTCACCTAGAATAAGTCGGGGTACTGTCTCCGCATAATATCTTCTGACTCCCAAGTAGCTTCTTCAGTTCCACGCCGACTCCACTGTACTTTAACCATCGGTATGGAACGATTCCTGAGTTGCTGTTGCTTCCGATCCAAAATCTTGATCGATCTGTCTTCATAAGTCAGATCTTCCTTCAATTCGAAGTCCATATGCTGAATAATGTGAGTGGGATCATACACATATTTCCGTAACATAGACACATAGAAAATATTATGTACTCCATATAACTAAGGTGGTAGTGCCAAATGGTAAGCAACTTCCCCCACTCTTTCCAGAATCTCAAATATACCAATGTATCTTGGACTCAGTTTGCCCTGAATACCAAATCTTCGAATTCCTCTCATAGGAGAAACCTTTAAAAACACATGCTCACCAACCTGAAATTTCAATGCTCTCCTCCTGGTGTCGGCATAACTCTTCTGTCTTGATTATTGTACTTGCAACCGATCTCTGATAATGCAGATGTTTTTGGATGATTTAGAAATGAGATCTGGTCCAAGCCATTGCTTCTCACCTACCTCGTCCCAACGTAATGGGGATCGACAGCTTCTACCATACAAAGCTTCAAATAGAGCCATCTGAATGCTGGGCTGGTAACTATTGTTGTAGGTGAATTCAACCAATGTCAAATGATCACTCCAACTACCTCCAAAGTCATTCATGCAGGCTCTAAGCATATCTTCCACTATCTGGTTGGTCCTTTCAGTCTGTCCGTCTATTTGTGGATGGAAAGCAGTACTGAAATTTAGACGAGTTCTCAAGGATTCTTGCAATCCTTTCCAAAAATGAGAAGTGAATGTAGGGTCTCTATCATACACAATGCTGACTGATATACTATGTAGTCTTACCACTTCCTTCATATACAAAGCAGCCAAAACATCAACTGTCCATTTAGACTTAATGGATAAGAAATGAGCCGATTTTGTCAATCTGTCGACAATCACCCATATTGCATCAAATCCACTACGAGTCCTAGGTAGACCCATAATGAAATCCATGCCAATGCTCTCCCACTTCCATTGGGGTATATCAAGGGGTTTCAATTTCCCTGCTGGTTTGAAATGCTCCGCCTTGACTTGCTGATAAACCAAGCATCTACTTACGAAGTCTGTAACTTCCCTTTTCATATTCGACCACCAAAAAGATCTTTTCAAATCCTTGAATATTTTAGTACCTCCAGGATGAATGGTGTATCTAGATCTATGAGCTTCCTCGAGATCTTACTCTTTATCTCAGCTACATCAGGTACACAAGTTCTCCCTTGAAATAACAATCTTCCATCATCAGCCATCATGAAGTCAGGTCTGTTACTCAAGCTTCCTTTGATCTCTACCAACTCTGGGTCATCATCTTGCAGAGACTTGATTTCCATCAATAATTCGAGCTTAAGTTGAATCTGAGAAATCATAACCCGATCCTTGTCAACATTAAGATCCAAACTAGCTAACTGCTCCAACAATTTACATTCTTGTAACATGAGGCTTGACAATTTAGCTATAGGCTTGCGACTTAAGGCATCTGCCACAACATTACCTTTCCCAGGATGATACTCAATGGAGAAATCAAAGTCCTTCAAATACTCCAGCCATCTTCGCTGCCTCATATTGAGTTCCTTCTGAGAAAATAAGTATTTCAAACTCTTATGATCTGAAAACACCGTAAATTCTTCTCCATACAAGTAGTGCCTCCATATCTTCAAGGCGAACACCACTGCTGCTAGCTCCAAATCATGAACATGATAATTCTCTTCATGCTTCCTCAACTACCTAGAAGAATTGGCTATCACTTTCCCGTGATGCATGAGTACACACCCTAAACCAATACCTGAAGCATCAGTGTATACAACAAAGCCTCCTTCACCAGAAGGTAAAGCCAAAACAGGTGCAGTAGTCAAACATTCCTTCAAGGTCTGAAAGCTTCGCTCGTAATCTTCTGACCAATCAAATCTGATCTTCTTGCGGGTTAATCTTGTCAGAGGTACCGCAATCTTGGAGAAATCTTGAATAAACCTTCGGTAGTAACCTGCTAGGCCTAAGAAACTTCTCACTTCAGTCACATTAGTAGGCTTAGCCCAATTCTTTACTGCCTCTACCTTCGAAGGATCAACAGAAATACTGTCTTTTGTGATGATATGCCCTAGAAAGGATACCCCTTGCAGCCAGAAATATCCTCAAATGTTCAGCATGCTCCTCCTCACTCTTAGAATAAATCAAGATGTCATCAATGAACACCACGACCCATTGATCAAGATAGGGCCGAAACACATCGTTCATCAGCTGCATGAAAGCTGCAGGTGCATTCGTTAGCCCAAAAGGTATTACTACAAATTTGAAATGTCCATACCTGCTGCGGAAGGCTGTTTTATAGATATCCTCCTCCTTAATTCGTAACTGATGATATCCAGATCGAAGGTCGATCTTAGAAAAATACTGAGCTCCTGCTATCTGATCAAATAACTCATCAATCCTTGACAATGAATATTTGTTCTTGATAGTCAATTGGTTCAATTGTCGATAATCGATGCACAACCTCATCGAACCATCCTTCTTCCAGACGAATAATACAGGGGCTCCCCACGGGGAAGTACTAGGACGAATGAACCCTTTCTCAAGTAATTCCATTAACTGTTACTTTAGTTCCCTTAGCTCCGCAGGAGACATACGATAAGGAGCTTTGGAAATAGGGGTCGCACCAAGAATCAGATCAACAGAAAAGATGACTTTCCTTTCAGGAGGAAGTCCTGGTAGTTCCTCAGGAAAGACATCTGAAAAATCTCAGACGATAGAAAAGTCCTCAATCTCAATCTTCTGCTCAGGGGTCACAAAAATAAAGGCTAGAAAAGCCTTACATCCTCTCCTCATCAGCTTATCAGCTCAAAGAGTCAAAATTAGTGGAACAAACTTATGGTGTCTAATTCCTATAAAAGAAAGTCCAGGGTGTCCAGTGAAAGACACAGGACTAGATCTGCACTGAACATTGGTCTCATACTTAGCCAACCAATCTGCTCCTTGATAAGTATGTATTTTTACATATTAATTCATGTTATATATATATTTTATGAGCATAAATAATAATAAATATACACGTAGCACACTTACTTTTAATTTAGAGTCAAATATTTAATTTTCTGAAATTAAATAATTTTAATAACGATATTCACTTATTTATGCAGGAACTCGATACGAGGGAAGCGACAAGAAACAAATATAAAAAAAATAAAAAGAGAAAATAATAAATAATAATAATAAAGGCCAAAATCCATGGACTTGTTCAAAAAGAAAAGAAAAAAAATAAATTTATTTGATATTTTTTTGGGCTTTTATAAGATATATATACATAATATATATATCAATATAGATAATATATAGAGATAATATAAGATATATAATATATATATATATATATATATATATATATATATTGTGAGTGTGTGTGCGTGTGTTTGTTTGCAGGTGGAACAGGTGCCGCCTTCGCAGGCGGCACGGTCGACGAGGGGAAGAGGAAGGCCCGTCAACGCGCCTTCCCCGCGGTCAAACGCACGCGGGTGCACCGCGGCGCAGCCGCGGCGGAAGGAGGCCGGCGCACGCGCCCAGCGCGGGCGGCGCACGTGGTGGAAGAGGAAGGTGGCGGCGCACGCGCCAGGAGGAGAGAGAAAGCAAGAGAAAGGGAGAGGAAGGAAGTGAAAGGAGGAGAAAAAAATAGAGAAAATAGGGAAAAAATCAGGAAAAATTATAGAAGTGTGCAACACATGTTGGCACACCTTCCTAAGTCAGAAATTGCAGCAATGACTTATGTTTGTCAACAAAAGAGGCAAGGCATGTTCACATAGGGTGGGGTTGTTTTAACACCCTATAAAGGGGGCTTCAAATGTAATGAAAAGGGAGTTGCAAGTTAGGAGTAGTTGCTAAGAGTTGGAATGAGTTACTTTGTGTTCTTGAAGTTCATTCTTGTTGGCCTTAGTTGAGCTTCATAGGAGAGTTGGAGAGTTATGTTTTGAGAGCTTTTGATGCAAACTTTGTAAGTTGATATTATATTAATGAATGGTTTGTTCAAATATTTAGTCCTTTCTTAGTCCCATTACTTATTGTTATGATCTCCATTTCATTTTCTTATCTTCACAAAAGTTGTTCATCTTTAAGTGTTCTTCAATTTCTTTTTCTATCATTTTCCTTAATACCTTCTAGTTTGAAAGCTATTACCCATTTTCCTAAGTGCTGTTCTACTTGATTACTGTTCATCCGAGGTGATACCTTCTAGTATTCTTCTGTTTTTAAGCCTTTTCAATCCTATTTTCACTCTGAGTTCTTCATAAAATTTATTCTTATCTTGTAGATCTAAAATTTCTTCTTCTACCACTTCTTCTAATTCTTCTTAGTTGGAGAGTTATAATTAACGTTTAACTGTTCTATTTTCTGCCGTTTTACTGTTCGTCCGCACCAATCAATCTTGATGTTTCACGTTTTTCATTGTCTTCCTCTCGTTTTCTATCTCTGTGGTCTTCATCAAACTTCTTCTTCTTTTCATTCTCTACAACTTTCATTTCTTCCACTTCTTCTAATTCCCACTAGATTTTAAGTTATTCTATTCCTTTCAAACCCCTATTTTCAATATAATTCTGTTGTGTTTTCAACTTATTTTTGTTCCTATTTCTATCCATCTCCATTTCTTCATGGTTTCTTCACACACCCAAAGCGGTTAGTCATCTTCCGATCATCTCACGGCGTCGACTTCTAAGGCGGAGCGATCTTCATCAAAGGCTCGGCGAAGAAACGACGGCGTTCTTCATCCATTGGCTAAATATTTCCTTCACTTTTCTCTTCTTATGTAAAGTCGCAATTTAAGCTTCTTTAGTGATAATCGCACTCAAAAGACAACAATTGGTTTGCAAACATAAGGATATTTTCCAACTTGATCTATAAAGATTATATTTCTTCCCCGTGGGATCGACCCGTATTTACCACTTTACTCGTATTTTTAAAATCATTTAAGTGAGTGAGTGCGGTTGTATAAATTTTGAAATTTGTGTGGCACGACATTTTTAAACGACGGGTGTCGAGCGCATCAAATTTTTGGCGCCGTTGCCGGGGAAGAAATTTTTGAATGTTGGGATATTCTTGTGTTTGATGTGTATACTTGTATAATAATTTTTCTATTTTTATTTTGCAGGAAAAAGAAAACAAATCAGAAAATCAAAGAAAGAGGAAAATTATACCTAAAATTCTAAGAAAATGAAGCGTCGCTGAAAGTCTAGTACTGTAGCAGTCAAGCGTCGCTAAAGGGCAGAAATGTATGAACAAGTTCTGTTTTTCCAATTTCTGAAACATCTAAAAAAAAATCTGAAAAATTCTTGAAAAATCTACAAAAATCAAAACAAAATCAAAACAAAAGAAATTTTTGTGCTGACTAGATAGGTTCATTAATAATAAAAAAATACTTACACCAAAATAAAAAAAATTCATTCCAAGATTAGAAACCACACATCATATTTTAGGTCATGCATCATTGGATTTTTTTTCATGTTGTTTAATTTCTGCATTATATTTTGGAGATTGCAAGGGGCAATGTACGTTCTACTTATCCTATTCTGGTATGCATATTGTATAAGAACCCCTTGTTTGAAATTATGGTGTGCATTTCATTTCAAAACACTTTAAGGGCGATACCCCTAAATAACATAAGGTGGGGATTTCATCACCCTTCCTTAGCCCACAAACCACATTTCCCTTACATCTTTACATGACCTACGTCATAAATAAAAGTCAGTGGACATTGGCCCTAGGATCACACTGTGATTTTAGTACGATTTGAGTTTACCCTCTTGTGAAAACCAGTGCCTAAGGCAAGACGGTCGGACGGCAAACGCCTTAAGCGGGCTAGTGGTTTGACATAATTAGGTCCCTACGAAAGTTGAGGGGCCTCCCACTACCCCAC
Organism: Amorphophallus konjac; assembly: GCA_022559845.1. Classification (NCBI taxonomy): domain Eukaryota; kingdom Viridiplantae; phylum Streptophyta; class Magnoliopsida; order Alismatales; family Araceae; genus Amorphophallus; species Amorphophallus konjac. The sequence continues at coordinate 53,772,127 of CM040122.1, forward strand.
CCCTTACCTGGCCGGTGGAAATATTGAGGGTGAACTTAAGTTACACTTTAGTTACTTTGTGAAACCCTATTTGTAGGTCTAGGTCACATCTAGGTCATTAGATAAATTGTTTGTCAACTTGTTTGTGTATGTAAAAAAATAAAAAAATAATAAATAAATAAATCAAAACAAAAATATTTTCCTGAAAAATAGAACAAAAAAATCAAAATAAAATAAACTCATTAAAAAAACATCACTTTTTCTTGGGCCTTTTGCATTGCTATATCCACTTTTGTTCATGCCTCTTAATAAATTCTTTCATGTTCGACCATGCGGACTATTTGAATTCCAATCCTTCATTTGCCCATTGTCATCAAACTCCTTCACTCTTCCACAATGGGGTTCACAATTTATCTTTCACCCAAGAGCCACACCACTTTCCATCGAATTTTTTCACCTCTGTCTCCTACACGAACCCATATCCTAGGTGGGAAAACCATCAATCTTCTTCTTGGGTACCATATCAAGACCCTATGCAAAGTCCTTCACACCCACACTTCTCAGTTCGGGCTTCATATTCCAATGATCCTTACAATCAAGCCCCATATGAAGGACAACCCATCTACTCTCCATCACCTCAGTACCAGACTGATTTCAATTCTGATTGTTACTTACCAAAGTCTGAGTGCCACCCAACCTATCCAGCTCCTCCAATGTCTGATTTCGAGGACAAGTTCAATAAAATGACTCAACTCATCTTGGCCAATCAGCAATCACTTCAAGCTCAGAGCCAAATCATTCAAGTCCAGCTTGACCAATGTGATAGAGAGCTTGAAATGGACCACCATATTAGTCTCCCCACGGAAAACTTTGAAAATTCATTTCCTGGTTATAATATCACATTGAATGATCCATCTATCACTCCTCAATTCAACAACTCTCAAATAATTTTCGATGATGAGGGTAATATGGACAGCCCTATCAGGAAAATTGGGGGGAAGCTAATGAATCTCAATTTGTAATGGCCAAGGCAAATAATGAGGAGTCTAAGTTGGGGGGAGAAGAAGGGAATAATGAAAATCATATTTGGGCCCCAACCTCTGATGACTATTATGACCCAGCCCAACATCACTCTCAGCCTCACTATTCAACTCCTCTACCCTCAAATCCCAATTCAGAGCTGGCACTCAATCAACACTATCCATCAATGATGCTTCAAAGTCAATCTCTCTAAGCACGAATTGATGAGATGATTGAAACAATCAAGAGGGTTGAGGAAGAGCAAGTGCTTAACTATTCTGGTTCCATTTCTACTGATCAACTTCCTTATGATGACTATGATCAATCCTTGACTTCCACTTATCATAACATTCAAATCCACTGTGATTCAGAAGATGATGGAATTATGGAGAGATCTTGTCAGCAAAATTTGAATGAGGAACCTAGAAAGTTTGAGGAAATTGAAGAATTTGATGTAAACGAAATAAAGGAAAGAGATGAACTAATGAATGATCATATTCCCCCTCCTAATATTGAATTTGAGGAGTCTATGCTTGATTACCCTCGTAAGGAAAATGCTAGAGAGGTGGATGATCTCCAGTTAGAGGGAGAGGAAGGGTCTACTGAATCTCAAATTTTTATTCCAATTTCTCTCCCCGAATTTGAGGAAATTCTCTTTGACGATGGAAAGGAAGAAGCAGTGAAGCTGGAACAAGAAATTAATATTTATTTGAACAATGGAGTTAGGTTAAATGAGGAATTGAATGATTTGAGTGTGCCGCATGATAATTTCAATCTAGAGGAGAGGGTAGAGCTTATGCCAATTCTTGACCACGGTGATTCTTTTGAAATTATTTCAACCGATTGGTCCAATCTTGCTCTACATGCTGATTTATCTGATCCCACGGAATCTCAGGAGGAATATTTCATAATCGATGACATGATTTTTTCCAATGTTCCTCCTCTATTCTCTGATTGGGGTGGTCCTTTTGCAATACCTCCACCCCGATATATGTCTTGCCCTTGCACTCACCAGTTACATCCGTTTTCTTCAGGGCCTGAAATAGGAAATTTTCATAAGAATAAAATTCTTTGGTGGCTCATTCTAAAATCAACTCGTTGGTTATAGAGCTTTGGGTCTGGCTGAAGACGTAAAACTCAGCGCTTCTTGGGAGGCAACCCAAAGTTTTAGTGATTTTTGTGTGGTAATAAATGGCTTCTTGGGATGGTAATAAATGGCTTCTTGGGAGGCAACCCAAGTTTTTCGTGTGTTTTTATTTTACAGGTGTGAATACCAGATAAGTTGGGGAGAGAAAGGAGATTGCTTACTCTACTGCTCAGATAAGCCAAGCCGTCCAAAGTCAAGTACCACCTTTTCTTCAAAAGCCACAATTTTCAAAGTCCACCTCTATCAGGTTGTCCCGTTCCTTCATAAATTTCTCATCTACATTGTTCTATTAATCTCTATTGTTCATGCCATTGAGGACAATGTCATTTAAGTTGGGGGGACAGGAAATCATGTTGCACATTTTACATTCATATATACAACCTCTAAATTTTTCACCTCATTTTTTTTGGAAAAATTATAAACACCCAATTGAGTTTTCCTTATTCATGCTTCTATTGAAAAGGAATCTAGAATAGAAAAGACTAGGGAAAAGGATGATGGACAATTTCTTTAATCTAGCCATGGAAAACTGAGTTAAGAATCTCTTTAAAGTTCATGTGCACTTTTGAAAAAAATAAGAGCAAATCACGTTGCACGCTAATGAAACAAGAAGGACAAGCCTTCTGCTATTTTAGACATACTGTCTGATATTCTGCACTTCTTGAAGAAGAGATCTTTTAAAAGCTTTCTGCCATGTTATCTATTAAAAAATAGAGAAAAATACCATGAAAAATGCTCCGATTCTGAGTAACCGGGCCTACTTCACCTAAGACGTGTTGAGGTTCGCGTCAAAAGGAAAAGGGAACTTTGATCTGTGTAACCGGGCCTACTTCACCTAAGACATGTTGAGGTTCGCGTAAAACAGTGAAGGGTAGTGCAGCATCATGTGTGTATAGAAAAAAACGTAGACAAAAAAAGAGAAAAAAATATAGATCTCAAAAGGGACAAACGTAATAAGGCAGACAAAAAGCTATTATGCTTAATGCTCTGATTAAGAAGTGCAGAGTTGAAAGACACTTGCTTGCAATAGCAAATGGAGGACGCAATTGTCTTCAATGTAGACTTAGCATCTCACACGCACAAGTGCTACTGAATTTTGATTAGACTTCTTAATCATGTACCTAATTTCCAAATTTAAGGCTAGTATGCGGTAATGAGTCCAGATTCTTAATCCTTAGTTGACTCTATGAAAGATGCTCTGGAAATGAGGTATGGATATTGTAAACTCTTGTTAGTCCTAAAATTTTTAATTATTTGCATTGCTAAGGGACTAGCAATGAATAAGTTGGGGGGTGTGATAAGTGTGTATTTTTACATATTAATTCATGTTATATACATTTTTTATGAGCATAAATAATAATAAATATACACGTAGCACACTTACTTTTAATTTAGAGTCAAATATTTAATTTTTTGAAATTAAATAATTTTAATAACGATATTTACTTATTTATGCAGGAACTCGGTACGAGGGAAGCGACAAGAAACAAATATAAAAAAGAGAAAAAGAGAAAATAATAAAATAATAATAATAAAGGCCAAAAACTCATGGACTTGTTCAAAAAGAAAAGAAAAAAAATAAATTTATTTGATATTTTTTTGGGCTTTTATAAGATATATACATAATATATATATCAATATAGATAATATATAGAGATAATATAAGATATAATATATATATATATATTGTGAGTGTGTGTGCGTGTGTTTGTTTGCAGGTGGAACAGGTGCCGCCTTCGCAGGCAGCACGGTGGACGAGGGGAAGAGGAAGGGGCGTCAACGCGCCTTCCCCGCGGTCAAACGCACCCGGGCGCACCACGGCACAGTCGCGACGGAAGGAGGCCGGTGCACGCGCCCAGCGCGGGCGGCGCTCACGGTGGAAGAAGAAGGCGGCGGCGCACAGCAGCGCGCGCACCAGGAGGAGAGAGAAAGCGAGAGAAAGAGAGAGAAAGGGAGAGGAAGGAAGAGAAAGGGAGAGAAAAATTAGAGAAAAATAGGGAAAAATCAAGAAAAATTATAGAAGTGTGCAACACATGTTGGCACACCTTCCTAAGTCAAAAATTGTAGTAATGACTTATGTTTGTCAACAAAAGAGGTAAGGCATGTTCACATAGGGTGGGGTTGTTTTAACACCCTATAAAGGGCGCTTCAAATGTAATGAAAAGGGCGCATCACTCATAGAATTACATCATAATCCTTCATGTCCATACAAACTAAATCAGCTGGCAGGTTTTGTTCATTGATCAAGACCTTACTAGAAGGATAGAAATACTTAATTGCTGAACCGGAACCAATAGGAGTTGAAATCTCTAACAGAGAATTCATCAAAACTGGCTTCACAGCTAAAGACTTCGCAAATCTCCGAGAAATAAAAGAATGAGTGGCACCAGTATCAAAAAGAACAAAAACTGATTTATCATGTATAATAAGAATACCTTCGACAAGTTCACCCTCCTCGGCGGGTCCTGTCTCATCTTCTTATAGAGCCTGGAGCTTGCCTTGCTGCTTCCTGATTCCTTGCGGTTTCACCGGGGTAGCTCGCTCAGATAATAGAGGGCACTCGGGAATATGGTGGTCCCTACTGCCACAACGTAAACAGGCACCCAGCTTGCGCCAGCACTCCTCCATCTTGTGACCTGGACGGTCACAATACTTGCATACGCCCTTGAATGGAACAATAGGGCCATGTTTCTTGTCTTCAATCTTCGGCATCTTGCCCTTCCACGAACTAGACCCGCTAATGGGCCTCTTCCTGCCATGACCAGACTTGATACTTCCAGAACCAGTATGGTGTTGTTCAATCTTAACACTCTTCCCACGGATTCTCTCCGTCATTTCTAAAGTATCTTCTAACACTTGAGCCTTTCTCACCATCTCGGAATAAGTTGGAATTTCCATCGGTGCCAACTGGTTGATATACTGCAGCTTTAGCCCATTAAGAAAGCGCTTAGCTTTCATCTTCTCGGTAGATATCAAATGAGTAGCATAACGAGATAGCCGAGAGAATTGAGCTTCATATTCAGCCACGGATAGATTTCGTTGCTTCAAAGTTGCGAACTCAGCCGCCTTCTTCTCTTGTACTCGATCAGAGAAATATTTACCATTGAAGAATTCCTCGAACTCCTCCCATGTGACTTGTCTATCCCCAAGGGTAGCCTTCACTGCGTCCAACCATGTCCTCGCATCACGTTCAAGTTGAAAGGTCGACAAGAGGACACGTTCTTGATCGCTGCATTGCATCACTTCAAAAATCCTCTCTATCTCTTCAAGCCAGTGCTCGGCTTCATCAGGGTCAGTCGAGCCACCAAATCGCGGGGGATTCATCCCACGAAAGTTCCGATAAAGGTCGCCAGTGCCATTGTTTGCAGCTCCTCTTTGAGCCACTTGTTGCAAAGCTTGAGTAAGTCCTTGAACCGTGCGCTGCAAGTTCCTCCATTCTGCCCGTTCTCCTGCCATTGCAAAAGCCTACATGTGGATAGGTTATATTAGGTTCAATCAAGAATGGATAATCATGCAATTAGATTATTAACTCAACCCCAGTCTTCTACCCAAATCTCACTAGGTTGGGTCCTTAGACTTATAACAAGGTTGTAGGTACTACGGTATCACTTAGGATCCTAGAACTTAGAGAACCTAGGGATATTAGAAAGCCTAGGCTCTGATACCACCAAACGGTCACGCCCCGACGCGGAATATCGGGACCGGCAGTAGAAAACGCTAGTAAAGATAACATGCTAAGCTAAGAATTAACATAATACCATGAACATAAATAACTCCAATCTATTACAATAACCATCAAACGTCTTACAAATCGACTTAAACATAATCAACATAACCTCTACTCGACTCCAGTACAATAACTAACACAAGTTCTAAGACATAGCTAGATGAAAACAACTAAATAAACGCAACATAGCGACTAGCTGACACACTCTAAGTAATCACTCTCGCCCATTCCCATCCATCTGTGAATCTTCACCGAGGTGCCTGGAAAGGGGGGAAACAACTATATGAGCGAACGCTCAGTAGGTAACAACAGGCAAGTATAAGTGATTAACCAATTAATTACATGTATATGAACGGAAAGAAAAGATATAATGATCGAATGAAACAACGTAATAATAGAAAGTGCTAAAGAATGGAATGGAATAACAATATGACAAGAATGATAAGATTACAAGAATTGCAAGTTTATGAACAATATATATAATAGGAAATTACAGGAAATTGTCCAACAAGCAAGAATATAACCAAGTCAAACACGATCAAGTAAGAGATAAGAGATCATTGTCATAGACATCACGCTAGTCATGCACTCGGTGTAATGCCTCACCCTGTCATTACAAACTCCCATGGGCACAAGTACTTTTCGGGCGCTCTCCCCAGGACCAGACCGGGCCCCTATGGTGCGTTGACATTGATTTATTGGATCCAAGATCCCTAGTTGTCTAGACTTTAATCAAGTTAAATGGCCAATTATAATCAAGTATAAACTTACCTCGGAACATCCCAAGACTAAGTTGAAGAATTACTGTCCAGAATTTCTGTCCAGGAGTTCAAATTATCAAGAACCATCATGTTCTTGGATTCAAAACCATAAAACACGGGGGAAACCAGTCTCTGGATGATATGTGGTCACCATTGGGCCGCTCAAGGCTTGTGCGGTCGACACTGGGCCGCACTAATAGGAACTGGGCTGGGTTTAGCCCTCGGGAGGTCAAGGTTAAACGGCTGCTGACGGGCCGCCCTTCTATATGAACGGTTAGGATAGGGCCGCACAAGGCCAGAAAGTTACAAAATCGAGGACATGATGTGTGGTCCTGACAGAGCCGCTCATGAGTTGAACGGTCCAATCAAGGCCGCCTGAAAGAAGTACGGTCCATTAATGGCCGCACAACACAGGGCCTAACCATGAGTTAGAATTTAGCCCAAGTGGGCTCCCGGGCTACCATAGGCAGGGTGGAACTGAACCAGAGTCCAGCCCACTGTCTGCTGGTCGGCCTAGGGTCTACTGGGCTGATCAAATCAGGGTTTGGCCGAAGATAGATCAAGGATAATCGGCCAAGACAAATTGGCATCTGTCAGGGATGAACGGTCTCCACGGGCCCGTTCAAGGGTATATGCGGTCTACCAGTAGCCGCGCAAGTCTCTGTTAATCCAATTCGGATTAACTCAAATAGCAGAGGTTCGATTGAGGCTAAATCAAAACTAGGAATATAATGGTTCAAGATTAAGGTTATCACAAGTAAGAACCTAATAGCCATTTCAATTATCAAGGATTTACAATTAAAATTGACATTCATTGGAAAGATGAATCAAGATCAAGCTCAAATTAAATAAATTAACAAGAATTATTTACTGTCATGAATTACAGTTTACTAGGTGTGTTTCTAACATGAAAATAACCACTAATCTACTAACATAACATGCTGTAATGGCAATTTCAATCTGTTCTGTAATAGTTGTGCGGTCGGTTCTGGACCTTACATCCCCATGAACGGTCACAGAATGGCCGCACACGTCCCCTCAGATCCGAAGACCTGCTGGATATGGACGGTCGGTCGTGTGCCGTTGGGAACGATGTGCGGTCTGGAACTGGCCGCAGGAAAGACATATGCGGTTAGGGATCGGCCGAACGTTCCAGGGACATGATAAGATAAATAAAGCTATAAACGGTCAACAGAGGGCCGCCTGTATGGATGTGCGGTCTATCGTGTGGCCGCACATGTCCAAAAAGGTCGCTGCCACTTCGCCGTGCCCGACTCCGGTGAGGTTTCTAGGGTTAAATTTAAAACACTAAATTCGCACGATATAAAGCATGAAATTTGGGGGTTTTACTATCAAAAGAAAGAGCACAAAAAACTATACAAGATGCATGAATCAATTTTATGTTTACAGCCTGAAATCACTACTTAATCGAACTGAAACAATTATAACCCTAGATGTGACATGCTTCTACTAAAACCTAAAATTCTTGCAGGATACTTGATAAAATTTGGGGCTTTCTACATCAATGAAAAGCTAACACGATGTTGCTTCTAACCACATATTATTTGTAGGGTTTGGCTTGCTATCACCTACCTGAATCGGATGAAGAAGGAAGGAGAAAGAAAACTAAGGACGTCGGTACACGCAGTCACTAATCGCTCGAGATCTCCCTCGATCCAACTCCTCTGCAGCCGCCGCTGGTTCTAAACGATTCTAGGGTTAGAGAGCTTCATTTTAATAGGTCACACACCTTCTGGAGCTTCTATGCGCAGAGTATTCGTCAATGCAAGTCGAGTCAATGTGAACGCCGCCAAAATTGTTGACGTGCCAAAACTCCGCTGAATGCATCTCCTACGGTTAGGGTTTCGAGAGATTAAGAGGGGGTAAATGATCCTCTCATCTTGGCCTTTCATTTGCCACCTATTTGGGCTCATTTGATGGAGTATTGGGCTCGAATTTGGTGTTTCAAGGTATGGTTAACTAAGTGTTCAATTTGGGCTTAAACCACTAATTCGGCCTACTTATAGATTTTATTTAGGTTGGCCACAGAAGATAAGTTTGTTAAACGGGTTATCCTTTACAAGAATATGATTTTTCTGGATTTTTATAAAATAGTCGAAATATAACTCATTCTATTTATTAAGGAATTATTCTAATTAATTTCTAATTAATTTCTAAAAGAAATCGAGGTATTACAGCACTGGATGAGGGGTACCTGAGGACCCGCGTTGCTCGGATCCATCGGGAGATCGAGCAACTTGTGGAGCAGTGGCCCCGGAGAAGCCGAGCTCGTTGTCCTGGAGCCGAGGCAACGGAGGGGCACTGAAGCCCCAGAAACAGGTGGTAACCGCGGCGGTAGAATCTGGGGCGAAGGTGCCTCGACCGAGGGCACCTAGGACGACCTGGTGGACCCAGTTCTTGGCCGACTGTGGTTTCCAGAGCAGAGGTTCGTTGGACCGGGCGCTCCCCGACGGGAGCTTTACCGACATGACGATCGACGACAGGAGGCGGCACATCGATGACGCGATCGGGTCAGCCGGGTCCGTGGAGTTCGTGTCCCAGATCGAGTGTGCCCACACTCTAAGGGACATTTGGGAGGCCGTCGCGAAGGCGGCCCGGGCGCTGACGCTGAGACCGGAGTAGTTAGTGCCCTTACCGTTGACCCCCTTCAAAGCTTCAGGTAAGGCTATCTTCTTTCTAGCATGCGCCCCTCTCCTTTTTATCTTGTTATTCTTCGGGTGTGTAATTGGGGCATTGTACAATGCCATGTTTGCTGGCAGGTTCTGCAGCAGAGGGAGATCACCCTTCTATAGAGGTGTCTTTAGGAAGCGGGGACGGAGGTCTGCAGCCTAGGCGGAAGCGCCCTCGTGTGGGGGCTGTAGAAGCCGAGACTGGTGGGTCCTCTGGCAGACTCGAGGCTGGCGAGCAAGCCGAAGCAGAGACAGCTTTGAGTAAGTGTCGTTTCGACCTTTTTACTCCTGGTTGATTTAGCCGAGGTGGCTGGCTAACCTTATCTTGCTGGATTTGTCTCTGTAGCTCCACTGGAGACTGTTGTGGAGGCGGCTTTCTCGCCCCCTCAGGAGGTGGACCCTCTACCTGGGGAGGGGGGCGAGTACGAGATCGATGTGGAGGGGTTTTTCCAATCGATGGACGAAACCTCTCCTAACATTGAGACCTTTCCCGACTTCGAGTCATGGGAAGCTGTTGGAGGAGCCCGTTCAAGTAAGGGCTTCTAATGCTAGGTGTGAGCTGCGATTTCGCTTGCTTCCAGTTACTGACATAACCGTCTAGATTGTGCAGAGGAGGCAGAGGCGTCAGGGGCCAAGGCCCCTGCTGGGTACTGAGCAGAGCACCTGAACAGGCAGAAGAGCCAGCACCCATGGTGGCTAGTAGCTGTCCGGGTAAGTGTCCAATTGTTGTTAAGGGGATCTTTCCCGTTGTTGTTGGACTTTTTCAGCAAGCCAGAATTATTGACTTGATTTGAGTTGTTTGTTTGGCAGGTGCGGATGTGGCGTCCACCTTGGAGATGATCTAGGAGCTGGTTGACGCTGGCCCCTCAGTGGCTCTACTATCCTTTGCCGACGAGCCCGGGCAGGTGGCTTCTGTGCCCCCACCTATTGTTGAGGACATGCCGGGTGGATTGCCACAGTCGCTGGGAAAGGTACCTCTCCTACCTGTGCCGACCGTGGTATCGGCTTGCATGGTGGGGCTGGTAGAGTCCTCTAGTGTGGGACCATCAGGTATGTAGTTGAGTACTTGGTCATTTCGTGGTGGATTGCTCTGCTTTACCCACCCGTACTAAGCTTTCATCGGGGTTGATTGCAGGTACCTCTTCCCCTCTAGAGGAGGGAGAGCTTCCCCGGGACATGGCCCGGGTAGCAGGAGACGAGCCTACTATCGCAGCTTCTACTGGGGGCGATGAGGAGTTCGTCGACATTAAGGGGGTTTTCGAAGAGGACGGCCCTAGCTGGTGAGCTTCTTGCCTAACACCTCTGGCTAGGAAGTTAACTTCATGTGAGGTCGGATTTGGTAGTAGCCTAACTTGGCTTCTGATGTACAGGTGCCTCTGATTTTCCTGCGGCTGGGAGTTCATCGGAGACCTCGTCTGGTTCTTCCGACAGTGGCAGCGCAACGATGGAGACTGACGAGAGCTCGAGCTCAAGCTCTTCTCCCTCTAAGGCCTCTTCTACTGGGGATTCCGAGATGGAGACGGTTGTGGAAGGTATATAGAGATCCTTCCCTTATCCCCATTGGCTTTGGTTTAGAGTTTATAGCGGGGCGTTGATGCCACCATGTTGTATCCAGGCCTGGAATCTGAGGGGGAGCGCGTGCTGGCTCCCGTCGAGGATGACCAGGGAGAGCCCTCCATCTCCCCGATGGCAATTGGGGATGGCCAGTTTATCGGGGAGGTCCTGCCCTCCCCGACTCCAGCGGGGGATGCCGCCGACGTGGGGGAGAGGTTACCCTCACCGACCCCGAGCGGGGATGTTGCGGGCGCGGCAGTAGCCACACCAGGTGAGAGTTAGACCTTTCTCAGGTTTTTCACCTTGTCTTGTCACAGGGAAGTCCCGGATGTTGCTGACAGTTTGATGGGATTGTGCAGGTCCTTTCGGAGTGCTGGCTGAGACGGGCCACTATTCCCAGGAGCTGGGGATCGAGTGGTCTACGTCTGTTTCGCCACCACAGCCGCTGCTGGACGCCAGCATGGGTGCGACCTTGCTCCAGTGAGCCCGAGGGTACCTAGGAGGCGACCCCCAACCTTCTCCGGAGGAGCTTCGGCAGCGGCTGAGAGACTGCACCCAGGGCTACCACGGCCTTGGCTTCTCGTGCGAGCTCTGGTGTACGGCTTCGCCGGCATCTGGGCCGAGTACCTGCGGCTCCTGGAGGCTCAAGAGTAGAGGGCTCGATGGCTAGCGGCTGTTCGAAAGGTACAGGAGCAGCGGGCTCGACTCACGTTGGTGACTGCCGAGCAGAGGAGGCACGCTGATGCGGCCGCGTCACTTGCTAGGGACCGCGCTATGCATCTGAGTGAGGCGGAGAGCAGGGCTGAGGCCTTGCAGAGTGCCTTGGAGGAGCAGCGGCAAGCTGTAGAGCTTGCTAGGGTTGAGTGGCGGACTGTCGAAGTCAGGGCCGAGGCTAGTGTTCAGCTTGTGTCAACTTTGGAGGTAGAGCTCGCGGCTGCGGAGTCTCGCCTAACGGCACTAGAGAGGGGCGAGCCTGGGATTTGATTGTATCACCTCTCTTTCTCCTTTCTTTTTTTTGTTATCCGGGCTATATGTCTTTTGTTACCCCAAGGGCATGTCTTGGGCTCCCTTTTATAGAGTATTAATGACAAACTCCGGATTTTGGTGTTGTTGTTTGCTGAGTTGTTCTTCTTCCCAGTCTATGGGACAGGGTTGGGTACAAGGGATGGCGACCACTTACTGTCGGTCGTGCTTGATTGTTTTAACATGTACCGGTGTAGGGGGCCGGGGACTAGGTTTACCCGACTTCCGGACATTGGAATAAAAGACCGGGTAAGGGGAACGATGTAACTGGATTTCGAATACTGGGAGTTGAGTGCTGGTTACTGGGAAGTAAGGGAAAATCCCTAGTGTAGGGTTGGCATAGGCCTGTCAGGACGTGGCGGCCTACTGGGTTAGAGTCAATAACGGACTCTGGAATGCATTGGTTGTGGGTTAACGCCTAGGTATTGGGTGTTTGTATGTCGTTAGCCGGTAATGAAGCTCTTCTCGGCTTGAGAAACTGGGGCTTAGTTGGCCGAATGGCCTCAAAAGGTATCATGGCCAAAGGCCAGGATTGGGGGCTGGGACTGGTTGGCCGACCTATGAAGGGATTGTGGCCGAAACTGGAGCTGGGAGCTGGCGGCTATCCTGTGAAGGCGTTGTAGCTGGGAACTGGAGTTGGAAACTGGCGGCTAGCCTATGAAGGCGTTGTAGCCAGAATTGGGACTGGAAGCTGGCGGCTGGCCTATGAAGGCATTGTAGCCGAGGACTGGAGTTGGAAGCTGGCGGCTAGCCTATGAAGACGTTGTAGCCGGAGACTGGAGTTGGAAGCTAACGGCTAGCCTGTGAAGGCGTTGTAGCCCAAGACTGGAGTTGGAAGCTGGCGGCTAGCCTATGAAGGCGTTGTAGTCGAAACTGGGACTGGAAGTTGGCGGCTGACATGTGAAGGCGTTGTAGCCGAAAATTGGAATTGAAGACTAGGACTGGCCAGCTGGCCAGTGAAGGCGTTGTAGGTGAAATACTGGAGCTGGAGCTGGAGCTGAAGGCTGGAACTGGCAGGCTGGCCTATAAAGGCGCTGAAGCCAGAATACTGGGGCTGGTCAGATAACCGTTGAGGTGTGTAGCCGAATGTTGGAGCTGGAGGTTAGAATTGGAGCTGGCCAGCTAGCTACTGATGCGTAGAGACCTGAAGGCTGGAATTGGTCGGCTGACCGTTGAGGTGTGTAGCCGAGTACTGAAGCTGGAATTGCTGATGACTGACCCTCGGGAGTGTAGTGGCCACCATCGTTGTGGAGTGATGCGGAGGTCGCCGTCAGCGAGGTGTCGCGGTTGACGGCTTTCATTAGTGAAGAGTAGAGAGGGAGAGAGGTTTCTTTTTTTTTTATTTCTCTTTACCAGCCCTACCGCCCTTGCGGGTTTTCGCTAGAGCTAGCCCCCTTTTACTTTTTTCGGTGCGCCCTTGCGGGTTTTCACACCGAGGGGTCACCCGATTTTACCTGAGATGCCCTTTCATGTTTTCACATCAGCTGGGTTGGTGGCAATTTTTGCACCCAGTCGGCTCCCTGTAATGGATTCGACCAGGCCCGCCAGGGTATCTCCATTACTGGTAGTAGCTAAGACGTGCGCCTTAGTCTGGCTAGCGCGCGAACTCGTATTCCGATGCATAATATAGCTTCATATGTTTGCCGTTGAGAGGCGGGAACAGTCTATGACCTTTGTGATCGACAACCGTGTAAGCCCCACCCTCGTAGACATTATGGATAATGTATGGACCTCGCCAATTCGACTATAATTTTCCACTGGAGCGCCTTGACATGACTTCCTTTTCCTTGATAATGACAAGGTTGCCTTGCTTGAAAGCTCGCTGCTTGACGAGCTTATCATAGGCCCAGGCCATGCGGGCCTGGTATACTTGCAGGTATTTGTAGGCTTCGAGTCTCTTACCTTCTAGATCGGTGAGCTCTTCTAGCCTTCTCTGGTACTCACTTTCGTCAGGGCCGGTAAGGCCGGTGTAGACCGCCATACGGTAAGAGGCTAACAGCACTTCGATGGGGATAACTACTTCTGTCTCGTAAGCAAGGGAGAACGGCGAGCACCCCGTGGGGGTTTTCTAGACCGTCCGATAGACCCATAATGCTTCGAAGACCTTTTCACCCCAATCGCGTTTCCGGTGGCTAACCATCTTAGCCAGGAGCTTGCAGAGGGTCTTGTTGAAGGCTTCCGCCAAGCCATTAGCCTGGGGGTTGTAGACCAAAGAGGTTCTCCAGTCGATGTGGAATTTGGTCGTTAGCTGGTATATGGCCTTATTCTTGAAGGATGTCCCGTTGTCAGACACTATGCGACTGGGAGTACCGAATCGGTATATGATGTTGTGCCGGACGAATCTAGCAACGATTTTCTCGGTGACCTCTCGCAGAGGGAGAGCCTCCGCCCAGCGAGAGAAATAATCAGGGGCGGCCAAGATGTATTTATGGCCCTTGAAAGATGGCGAGAAAGGCCCCGCAATGTCCATGCCCCACTCAGAAAATGGCCAAGTGGGGGCTATAGGACGCAGTGGGTTAGGAGGTCTTCTGGGAACTGGGTCAAAGGCTTGGCATTGATGGCATGTACGGGCGTACTGGATGCAATCCACGTACATGGTTGGCCAATAGAAGCCTTTGAGCTTGATGTTGTGCTTCATTCGATCTCCGGCCTGGTGCGCACCGCACAACCCGGAGTGGACTTCCTGCATGATGGCTCGAGCCTCAGCGAGGGAGACACATCTCAGAAGAATTGACTTATCCTTCTCGTGGACAAGTCGATATAGGGAGTCGCCAATCAACTCATAAGAGGTTGCTCGACGGAGTAGCTGGACCCTTTGAGCTCGGTCAGGGGGAAGCCACCCTTTCTTAAATTTGATGATGGGCGCATGCCAATCCTCCGCTTCTGGAGGCGTGCTCTGGTCAAGGTCATGGACCTCGTAAATGGTGAGATCAGTGTTGCCTTCGAGTGAGCTCGACATCAGCCTTCTATGTTTGATGATGATGTCGACCTCGCCCTCAGGCAGGAGCTTGATGGCCGCGGCCAATTTTGCCAAGGCATCGACCTGAGGGTTGCTGCTTCTGGGGATATGATCTATTTCGAAGAAATAGAACTTCTGGGTTAATCTGCCGACGGCGGCGTTGTACGGAACCAACTCTAGCTTCCGTACATCATAAACACCGAGGACCTGCCGAACTATCAGCTGGGAGTTGTTGACACCTAAAATATTCAAGGATAAAAAAAGAAGCTAAACCAAGCTCAGGGCTCTGAAGACCAATCAAGGGTGCGGCTTCTGTGCCATCCCTGGAAGTTTTGAGAATCAAAATAGAAGAGATCCACTACCCCTACACTTTGATCGGCTGAATCCATCTCTGGCTAGGTCGCTGCCCAGCACGGCTATCATTCAGATAGTCAGGCTGATATAAAACTATGACAAACTCCAGGCAATCATCTGCCTGCTGAAGCAGATCCTCGGACAATTCTGATGCTCATGAAATGGGATTCACATTGCCTCACACATGTTCGTGAATGCAAGGTGTTAAGCAAGCCTCAGGTATAACAAATATCTACTCTAAGAAGCCCACCAGACCGATGAAGAAGGCCCATTAGATGAAGCACTGGCTGGCACCGATACAACAAGCAGATGGGCCCAAGCCCTACACAGGATGAGCGCGCCGAGATGCTGCATGACAAGCACGTCGAGGAGCTTATGCCGGTGGAAGAGGGCCACCCCTCTATAAAAGCTGCTGCCTTCGACAAGTGCAAAAAGAGAGAGGACACAAGAGAAAAAGAGAGAGAGAAGGAGAAAAAGAAGAGAAGGGCGATCAGAGCAAAGGAAGCCACCGAAAGAAAGAGAGCCTGCTAAGGGATCTGAAGAGAGAAAGAGTTGCAGAAGTTCAGAAGAGAAGATTCAAGGTGGGGTGGTTTGTCAAATGCCCTAGGGGGCTATATTATTCCCTTCCCCATTTCTATTTGAATTTGTTCTCTTTTCTTTCGGTCTGCTTCTGAATGTTATTCTTTTAGGGGCATCAAATACCAATGTAACCCTGTTGTCAAGGGGTATCGTCTGTGTTTAAATCTTCGTAGTCTGATTTTCTTCCGTGTTGAATGTATGTGTTCTGTTTGGATGAAATAGAAGTATGAAATACTGAAGTTTGCCCTTTCTTTCTTTCTCCCTCTCTCCCTCTGCGTCTAAAATTCACTGTATTCGATAGCTGCTGCGAACGGATTCGATTCTATCGTATATACATCCTTCAGATCTACTGAGTGTGTTTCTACAGTATTTCTTCCCAACCTCACAACCGCATTGAGAGCCTCAGACAGTTCATCTCATGGCTTCTCATTTGTGAAACGGTGAGGGATACACCCAAGTCAAGGCCCGTGTGATTCAAGCGATAACTGGGCTCCCAGTGAGGCTCCAGAGTGAAAGCCCTCATCTCCTTGGAGTGATTTCTTTCCTTTCTAGCCATCCTAAACCCTGAATAAAACCCCTTGAAATCCCTTGAGTAAAACCTCTCAAAACCTTAGGTAAAGCACTTCAAAAATCCTTGAATAGAACCCTTTTGAATCCTCAAATAGGCCACTGAAACCCTCAGCTCAAAACCTCTTCCAACCCCTAAAAAAAACCCTTGGCTTCAGAAAACCCTCAAAATCCTTCTGTCGGCGCCTTAACGGCCTCCCGGCGTGGCCCTCCCTCGGCGCCAATTCCACGCCGAATGCTACCCGCGCCGATTGGGCATTCCCCTTCTAGCGCGCCGAGACCCATTTGGTATGTCGCGCCGACCCCCATCCATGCCGGTAGCCTCGTGCCGATGCCCTTGGGAGCCCTGAGCCCTTTGATCCTTCAGTAAAAAGTCCCATTACTACGAGGAGAAGCAATAGCGTTCACTCAACCCTCCTGCGATCTAAATCGATGGGGTTAACCCCCCCTACACTCTGTAACCCTATTGGCCTATGGAGTTCTGCCACTGTATGCTCTCATATGGCCTCTCGAAGGGGATATTAATAAATATCACGATGAGTGGACATTGTCCCATCGGATTGTGATTCTTTTGGATCTCGGGCTATGCCCATTTCTCCTTTGGCTTCCATCTCGGCACTCCGCGGATGGATGACCTATACTCCCCTTTTGGCACGGTCCAAAATAACGGGAGATGCTGTCGAAATTCATTCGTGATCTTTAGTTTATCGAATCGTGTGATGTTTTCATTAAACCAATGAATCGACCTCCATTGGGTGTGGCAAAAGCCCTGAGAAAGACCATCTTACGGCTCTTTGTTCACTGTAAGAAGGGGTACATAATCATTACGGTTACATAATCTCCCTGGGCAACCTTATGTGGATGAGCTTATTCCCCTTTTCAGTTTACCTAAACATCACCATTGATGAACTCATGAAACCTTTACTGAGATGGACATAAGAGATCCCCTCAATCTCAGAAAGCCCTCAAAATACCTGAAACCTAAAGAAACCTTAAACCCCTTTTCGTCGGCGCCATACAGCCTCTCGGCGTGACTTTCGCGTCGGGTGATGGGTGTGCCGAAACCATGTCGCGCCGGCCATACACCAGGTCGATGCCCTCTTTGCGCCGAATCATACCGCGCCGAGACTCCATCGCGCCGATTTGCCTTCACGTCGATTCCAATTCACGCCGGTTCATCTCAATACCAACTACCATTCAAACACCCAACTTCCCAACAACCTTAATGAGCCTTAAGCTCAATCTAAACCCAATGCCCTAACCTCATCAGCCTCCCTACCAACCTTCATCATATCACGGGGGAATCATGTTTCTCTATCCAAGTCTAAGGAACGGGGTTTTACCCCCCCCCCCCACATTATGCCGTTTGACTGCAATGTTTTTTGCTAACCCTGCTGACCTTTAGAGTTCTGCCACTGCATGTCCTCCAATGGCCTCTTAAGGGGATATCAACAAGTACCATGACAGTGGACATTGTCCCGTCACATTTAGATCCTCCTGGATCTCGGGCTACGCCCATCCTTCCTTTGGCTTCCATCTCGGTACTCCGTGGATGGATGACCTATATTCCCACTTGACATAGACTAAGATAAGGGTATATGCTACCGAATTTATTCCGCACATTATTATCATATCTTGCATCGCATGATCATCCACATGTATTTCACATCCTGCAAATGGAGTCAGCATCATAGTCTTATCTTGTCTTGCCCCTGGGGCATCCTCTCTTGACAATTAATCAAGGGTTGTCCTCTTTCTTAAAGGATGTAATTAACGTCATAACCTTTATAGTATGACGGACTCCGAGTCCCGACACGAACATCACAATCGACTGACCAAGTCAGATCGAGCGCATAATAAACTGTCACTCCGGTGACTGGCACACCTAACAAAAATAGCTAATAAATAAATAAATCCATATAAATAATTAACTAAATAAAAATAAAAAAATAAAAAAATAATCCTGTCCCCACAAGTCTGGCACGTCCGGTGGGACCTGGGTCTCCCTTCATCTCTTTGTCAAGAGAGGATACCTTCAGGGGCTTCCCCCAAGAATACTGACTGTTTCTCTATTCATCTCAGGTGAACGATGACGTCATCAGGACTCACCGGTCTTGGCTTCGGCCCCGTGATCGTCGTCGGCCACGCTGAACACGGGTACCTGGCGGTACCCATGGCTTTCGGCTCCTTCCCACCAGCTGTAGGCTTTCCCAACTTCTTGGGGTTGGCCTTTGCCGACATGCTGCAGGCGGAACCCTCAAAGCCTACAGAGAAGAAGATTGCGGAGAAAGTCGAGGCCCCAGAGGCTCGACGCTGTGCTGGCTCGCCCACGAGCCCCATTCAAGTCGCCAACTGCATGGTGCATCATATTGCTAACGGGGCCCGCCCCGTCCCTGCCAAGAATTTCGGGAGGCGCCGACACCCAAACCCCCGAAGGAAGGTTGCTGCTACTGTGACCGGACGTCTCTCCATGTCCGGCAAGTCCATGCTGGTCGGGGGGGTCCGCCTCTTTCTGGATGGACGCAAAGCTCGAGTAAGCCCGGATCGGGTGATCCCCACAGTGCTTGTCCACAACTCTTATCAGGCTCTTTCTAGAAGGAGAGCCGAGAAGGAAGAAGCCGACCGCCATGGCCAGATAAGGTTGGCCCCCGAGCCAAGAAGATTCAAGCAGGTTTGGGTCCCCAAGAAGGTCCAGCCTGCCTACCAAGATACACCAGTCCAACACCGCTCCAGATTTACTGGAGCAGATGAGAACAAGCAGAGGGGCCTTGCCCCGAAGAAGGAAGAAACGGCCGTGGACCCTCCACGTCGTGGAAGCTTTAGGGCCTGCGCCCGACAGGCCAACATCCTCGCTGCGGGAGGAAGATTTCAACAAACTGCCGAAAGAGCCCGGCTTGCTTACATCCCTCCGATGGGAGGTCGACAACTATCCCCGACCCTACATCAGGCCGAGGGCAAGAAGAGATGACCAATCTTGTCAGAAGCTATTTTAGGGGACTGGGCAACCCCTCCTTGGGCCAACAACGGCTGTTACAAGCAGCCGTGGCTGAAGAAGATCATTGCTCATCAATAGCAGTGGAAGAAGAAGAAGACAGAAGAATGACGTCATCGGTCAATGACAACCGGTATGAAGACGGCTTGGATATCCAAGCCGATGAAGCTACTCCTCACTAGGAGGAAAGGAGAAGGGTCTCTGTGTTTGAAAGGCTCACCTTCCCAGAGAATGTAAGAAGGATGGTTTACAGACAAAGGAGAAGGATGTAGATCTTCACCTGCAACATGGCTGGGGTGCCTGGGCACTATGGAAGATTGCTTGAGGAGCCTCAGGAGCTGGCCCGGTTGGCCGGAAGGCCGGGGCCAAGTACTCGAAGGTTGGAAGCCGCAAAAGAAAAGCTGGTGGCGACCAAAGGAAAACAAACCCTATCTCACCTCCAACAACATGATAAGGTTGTTATTCTCACCGCAAATGTGATGACGGTAGAAGAAGAAGAAGATGTCTTGCTTGACATCCTACCTGAGGGTGCACCTGGCAAGACGACAGAAACTATCCCCAGCACTGCCGTTATGGATCCGACCGTACTTATGATACTCCAAAGGTACCGCCAAGAGATAGAGCAGCTGAAAAAGCAATTGATGGAGAAGACAGAGCAGTCTTCGACAGCCAAGCAGCCTGATATGCAGGCCGAGTCATCACGGGGAGCCGTCAACCAAAGTGACTTCCCACCACTCTACACCCCGCCTCAGCTTGTAGAACCGAGCTTGGAGACAACTCAGCAACGCCCACCATAGCCGCTGATGCCATCGGTACTACCACAGGTGCACTAGACACCTCGCTGCTGCGCCCCCCTCCGCAGGCCAGCACCCTGGTCACCCCCTACTTGCAACCGGCACATTTTTACCCAGAATCGGTTGATCTGACCGTCATGAGCAAGATGATGGTGGAAAGAATGATCGAGCTGAAGCTCGCTGACAGAAGTGAAGATGACTATGTCGCATTCGATGCATATAGGGTTCCATACCCGCCGCATCATGCTGCCAAGCGGCTCCCTCTTGGGATTAGAAAGCCGCCAAAATTTGACAAGTTCAACGGGAAGGGATCCCCAAAAGAACATGTCGCCTACTACATGACCGTCATGGGTGACCTGGCAACCGACGAGTCATATTTGCTGAAATTTTTCAGGTCCTCACTCACGGGACTCGCACTTGAATGGTACTCCAGCCTCCCGGTCAGGTCGATCAGCGACTGGTCGGCCATGCAGAGGAAGTTCAGAGAAAGATTTCATGTCACAGAGAGGGAGGTCACAGTAGTTGAACTCTACTCGATAAGACAAAGGGCAGATGAGACGGCCCTTGACTACATCAAGAGGTGGAGAAACCTCGGAATGAGATGCAAGCGGCCCCCGCATCAAGAGGACGCCGTACAGATCTGCAAGCAGAACCTTAGAAGAGAGGTGCTGGAAAAGATGATTGGCATGGAAATTCAGTCATTCGACCGCCTAAATAATATTGTGGCCGAGGTAGAAGCCTTCCTGGCAAAACATGCCCCGACACCAAATATTGCCACTACACAAAAGGGCAAGGTAGCAGAGCGGCGCCAGGCACCTAAAGAATCGAACGCCCTTGATATCAAGGCGTTTGAACAACAAAAAGACAAAGGCAAGAAGACAGCTGCTCCTCAGCCTGCTAAGACCGAAGATGGCAAAGAAGGCCCATCACTCCGGGACAAGATGAAGAAGACTTACTCTTTCCCGAAGGAGAAAACCATGATCTTGTTTGACTGGGTTACCTAGTATGATAAGATCACCTTGCCTAAGCCAAAGAGGCCGGAGGACCTGAAGAGAAGAGACAGCCTAAGATTTTGCCCTTACCACAAGATGCTGGGACATCCGATTGAAGACTGTTATGTTTTCAAGGATATTATCAAAGGCATGGTGAGGAAAGAAGAAATAGAGTTGGGGGAGTACAAGGTTGACCCTCCACAACCACATGAGGCGCCTCTAAGAAGAGACGCCGTCAACGTGGTCTCTTTATATCAAGCACTGCTGAGGAGACCGCAGAAGCCAGTACTCATCACACCTATGAAGCCTGCTTTCTGGCCCCAATGAAAGAACAAGAGGGATGGCAGCAAGTCCCTGCAAAAACTAAGAAGAAGGGCACGTCTCGCCCAACAGTGAGGGTACATATTCGTGGCATCACACCACGACCCCCTTTGCCAGTGACAACACCTGTGTGGACCAACCCACCTGCAATCATTAGAATACCTACCCACAACCAGAGGAGGTAGACTCCGTTGCCGACAGTCAAGGAAATTAGTCCAGAAGCCCGGCGGCTACAGGACTACATAAATGGGCTAGATGAATATGTACAGTCTGAGCTAGAACCTTTATTGGTACGGGATCATGTCCCGTGACAGGAGCTAGAACAGCTTTCACTGAAACATGAAGAGGAAGCTGATAAAGCATCAAACAAGGATGGCAGCCTGTTCTGGGGGCAAGCGCCAGCCGAAGAAAAGAGAAGAAGATGAAGAAACAAAAGAAGGGCCAGCAAGGCTACAAAGGGTATAATCCTTTCTTGTAACACCCTCTCTGCTCTGTTCAATTTGCCTGGTGATGAGGATGAAGAAGAGATATGCTTCACACCCGCCGCCAAGGAAAGTCAGGCCGAAGCCGCAACTGCTACACATGCAACTCGATCAGGCCGACGATGGGGGCGTCAACCGCCCGCTAACAACAATATTATCTTCAGGGGGGAACAACCCTATAAAATAACCCCTCCGGAGGTTAGGGGAGTCCAAATCCCTCCTCCGCCAGGCCTGTATAACCAGAGTGGGGGCAGCACTCCCGCTCCTTCCTTCCTAGAACTTGTGAAGATGTCAAAGGGGAAGCAGCTATGCCGGGAGGTCAAACCAGCAATTGGGGGCATTCACCCGTAGCTCCAGCAATCTTCCGAATTGACGGAGGAAGCAGAAGCTTGCCCGGCAGCAGCCAGTGAGGGACAGCAAGGAGACGACCCCAAGCAGAAGGGTGCAGCCTCCGAGTCCGATGAAGCAGGCCCATCAGGGGCCACAGTCCAAGACTCTTCCAAGCCCAGGTGGGCAGAAGAAATGAAGCTATCCAATGTCAAGCAGGAAGTTGGGTGGTCAAGTTGTTGAAAAAGCTCCCGGCAAGATTCACTGTATGGGAAATCCTCTCTCTGAGTGAAGAGACCCGACATGCGATTATTACTACTTTGCAGACGCCTGCTCAATATGAAGCCTGCCTAGATGAGGCACTACCGGAGGCCAGCATGACCTTCACTCAGGAGGACATGTTGCTCCCCACTACCAGCCACAACAGACCTCTGTATATGAGGGGGCATCTAAATGGCCGGGAGCTGAACAGAATCCTGGTGGATCCCGGGGCGGCTGTCAACATCCTGCCCTACAGGATATATGAGAGGCACTACTTCAACGTGCATCTTCAAAAAGTCAGAGATATGTGTATTGCCGACTTCAACCAAAAGTGTGAGGTGTCGCTAGGAGTAGCGGAGTTCACACTCACTCTAGCAGACTTTGTCACAAAGGTGTAGTTTCATGTCATCGATTCTCGCACCCCATACAAGGCGTTGCTTGGCCGCCCCTGGCTACACGAGAACATGGTGGTACCTTCCACGCTCCACTGGTGCATCAAATATAACCTGGAAGGGAAGGAGGAAAGAGTATTTGCTGATCTCCACCCATTCGAAGTGTTCGAGTGCCACTTGGCAGATGCCCCTCTATATGCAGAACGGTCGCAGAAGGCCCATGAAGCCAAGACCTCTTCCAGCACAATAAAAAGCACCTCGGAGCCGAATGGTTCCCTCCACCGCCGCATGGATATGTTAATCCCAAGATGGTCTCGCACATCACTGTCACCGAGAATGTGGGCCAGGTAGCACCTCCTGCCATCTACCCCGAAGCTAATGAAGTCAGGGTCGACCAGCAGCACGACCACATCGGGATCCCGGAGGGCCTTACCAAGCCAATTCTCGGTCTCGATAATGTCACTGTCGAACCTTTCCAAGCTTGGAGGTGGCGCAGATAGATGGCCCCAACAGCTTGTTCTACACAGCTGAGGAGCACCCTACACAGGAGGATACTGATTGTCATCTGCCTGAAGATATAGAAGACCCGTCAGTACCCATACATGGGTTGATGTTCATAACAAGTCGAATGGCCAGATGTTCCAGAAGCATCACATCCCCTCTGGCCAGCCTCGCAAGAAGAAAGAAGCATTCTAGAAGCTATGGTATCCCTCGAGCCTGGATAAAGAAATGAGGCGTGTATCTCAACACCCAGGGTTGGGCTTCACCCTCGAGGAATACTATTACAGCGGACGCTATGAAGTGGATACCATTTCCGCTTTCTACCCAATTGAGGATAACTCACTGGGGCAACTTTTGATGAACACCCAACGGAAGCCGAATACACAGAGCTAGCTCAACTAAGAAGTCTGGAATCATAGGCCATATTCCCCTGCCGGTGCTGGGAACGGGTCTACCCTGAAGAAGCAACTCTTCAAGACAAATTCGACATAGCTAGCAGTAGTGAAGCTGAAGATGTTGAAGAAGCGGGGCTATCTCCCTCCAGCAGCCCTCCTCTAATGGCGATGCTAGCACTTCTTGAAGAGATAGATGTTGCTAGAAAAGAAAAAGGTACCTCCACTAAAGATATGGTGATCCAAGGGACTGAGACCTTCTCGCCCTGTACCATGAAGCTGCAGTGCTACTCTGACTCAATGACAAACAATCACCAGTCCCTAGTGACTGCAACCCCCTCAGCAAGGGATGAGGCAATCAACTCACCCCTCGGAATGGCTATTGAGGTAGATTTGCTGGCAGAACAATGCACACAACCACTACCGGCCGAACCAGAGATTCCTGATGAAGCTCAGATAAGGCAAAATGAAGAGATCGAGGTCCCCGACCTCGAAGATGATATACCAGACTTTGTCGACCTTCAGCCTGCACCCCCGGAGATAGAAGACGGAGGCCAAGCAACAGTCGATGAACTGATAGAAGTCAACTTGGGAGACGAGGATGACCCCAGGCCGACCTTCCTCAGTGCCCAGTTATCTACTGAAGAGCAGGGGCTATATATCCAGCTGCTACAGGAATATCGGGATTACTTTGCCTGGACCTACAAGGAAATGCCATGATTGAGCCCCACAGTCTCACAGCATAAGCTGACCATAAACCCTGAAGCCGAACTAGTGAAGCAGCCGCCGCGGTGCATGAGGCCAGAGCTCATCACTCAAATAATGTGGGTTTCTTCGAGGAAAATCAAGATACCACGTGGCTAGCCAATATTGTGCCCGTGAAGAAGAAGAATGGACATATTCGGATATGAGTTGACTTCCGAGATCTGAATAAAGCATGCCCCAAAGATGACTTCCCAGTGCCAATAATGGAGGTCATGATAGATGCAACAATCGGTCATGAGGTCTTATCATTCATGGATGGGTCATCCGGCTACAACCAGATATGGATCGCGGAACATGACCGGGTCTACAGAGCCTTCCGAACCCCCAAGGGCATTTATCATTACAAGAGGATGTCGTTCGGATTAAAGAACGTCAGCGTAATTTATCAGCGGGCGATGACTAGAATATTTGATTAGCTGCTCTACCATAAGGTCGAGTGCTACATAGACGACCTGGTAGTCAAGACCAGAAAGAAAGAAGACCATCTGCAAGACCTCAGAGTTATTTTCCAGAGGCTGAGGCAGTATGAATTGAAGATGAACCCTATGAAGTGTGCGTTCGAAGTTTTGAGCGGAAAGTTCTTGGATTTCATTGTCAGATATCGGGGAATTGAGATAGATCCTGCAAAGATCAAGGTGATCCAGGAGCTACCTTCACCAAGGAACATCTCCGAGCTGAGATCTCTTCATGGCCGCTTGGCATACATTCGGCGGTTCATATCCAACCTGTCAAGGCGATGCCACCCCTTCCATAAGCTAATGATGAAAGATGTTCCCTTCTATTGGGATGAAGAATGCTTGACAGCCTTTGACAAGCTGAAGGATTATCTGAAGACTCCTCCAGTGCTGGGTGCGTCGGTGAAGGGACAGCCGTTGATCCTCTACATAGCAGCGACATATAACTCCCTGGGGGCAATGCTGGCCCAGAATAATGAAGAAGGAAAGGAACAAGCCCTTTATTACCTCAGTCGAAGAATGGTCAGAACTGAGGAGAGGTACACTGTAGAAACTCGATAATTTAAAATAAGAAATACTTTTTCAAATAAATTATATAATTAAATTTTTTTATGAAATGATTAAATTACATTTTTCTAAACTAGATTAGTGAAGATTGGTGAATTTACTTGAAATTATTTGAAGTAGATTGAAATTAAATGTTTTAACCCTTAGATAAATCATTGCAAGCCCAATAAAAGTCCATATGATGGATTAGGATTACAACTGACCCATCAGATAATTCAAAATATGTTGGATTAATGGATTAAAGGATTTATTAAAGGATAATTAACCTTAAATTCGTAACATGTGTTTAATATGGCATTTAAGGGATTAAAATAACTCCATTTCTAGAAGGTTGACACAAAAATCAACCCTTACCTAACAGCCCACCTTGGACTAGCCGTTTTTACATTGGTTTCACACTAAATGGAGGCTAGATTAAGAGGAGAAGTTGGAATTTTCTTCTAATTCGGAGTTGAAAAGTTTGGCATTGTTAGGCAAGGAATCTTGACAAATTTGGTCAAATTTTGGCTATAAATAGAACCCCATTCGACCCTCAAATCATCCCTGGAAGCCAAGGCTATGCTGATGCGGAGATGGAAGGAGA
This sequence comes from Amorphophallus konjac, assembly GCA_022559845.1. NCBI lineage: Eukaryota > Viridiplantae > Streptophyta > Magnoliopsida > Alismatales > Araceae > Amorphophallus > Amorphophallus konjac. The sequence continues at coordinate 53,798,311 of CM040122.1, forward strand.
TTTGAAGGAGGATTGGGAGAAATCAAAGGGTTTCATATTATTTGGGTGTTTTTCTTACCTCTCATTAGATCTGCTCAAAGGTAGGTATCTCTCAGGCTAAATATTAATTAAAGTATGCCATCTTGTTCGTTTTTCTGTCCTCTTTCCATTGATAGCTCATTTATTAAATTCTGTTATGAATTGAGCAAGTTATTGTCATTTTATTGGAGGGGTATTCCCATTTTTTCATCAGGTCCAGAACGTGCTATACCTCAGTAGCGCATTCTGAACACGCTAGCCCAACATAGCGCGTTCATACAATATATTTTCCCGCCCTCAGTGGGTCAAAAAAACATAATTTCAAAATATATATATATTAGAGCGTTCATAAAATACACAATTTCAAAATATATATATATTTACCTGAACGCGCTACCAGAGGGTAGCGCGATCGTCAAGATCACGCGCTACCAGAGGGTAGCGTGATTGTCAAGTTCGCGCTAGCATAAGCTAGCGCGTTCATAAAATTTTTACCCGGAATACCGGGGGTCAAAATAAATATTTTGAAAATATGTACATGGCACGGTACGGCACGGTAATTTTGTATCCACACACAACTCGAGCCCACATCCTATGCCCCCTGGGTCCTGACACAAGGGTGAGCTCTCCAACATATAAAGCCATGGAAGTTTTTCTAACTTCCAATATGGGACTAAACTTTAGCCACCATACAATGGGATTATAGTACTTGGAATCCACCTTAATTGTAAAGCATTAGCATGTTAAAATTACTTTCAACATCTTAAATATTAAATTCAGTATGTTAAATTTATTTTTATAGAATAAAAGTATTTTTAGTGTGTTAAATACTATTTACAACATGATAAATCTATATTACTAGAAAATTTAGATATAAAACTCATTTGAAGCATGTAAAAGTATACTTATAAGTAAATTGATGTCTCATAAAGTATTATCAACATGATAATATTTATTTTTGTCATATTATCAGAAATTGAGTTATGAAAATTACTTTTAACATGATTAAACCTATTTTTCTTATCAAATAGTAGAAATTAATGCATGAAAAATATTTACAACATGTTAAAAATACTGACAGCATGATAAAATTAATTCAATATGTTAGAATTATTTTTAGCTTGTTAGGACTATTTTTCAGCATATTAAAGTTATTTAAAACTATTTTTCAGCATGTAAAAATCTATTTTTATCATGTTATTAGTAAAGTAATGTATAAAAATTAGTTTCAGCATGTTAAAAATTATTTATAGTATGATAAATTTACCTCCTGCATATTGAGATAGAAAATTATTTTTCAGAATGATAATTTTATTTAAAACTAATTTTTACATATTTTCCTATCAAGAAATTAGTAACTAAATGTATAAAAATTATTTTCAGCATGCTAAAAATTACTTTCAGTAAGATAAAATTATTTACAGTATGTCATGATTATCTTAGCATATTAGAACTAATTTTAGCATGCTAAAGCTATTTAAAAACTATTTTCAACATGATAAACCTATTTTCTCAACAAATAATTAGCAAATAAATGTATAAAAATTATTTTTTAGCATGAAAATTTTATTTTGTTATCAGAAATTTTAAGAAAAATATCATGATAAACTTATGTTTATCACCTCATCAGTAAGTTAGTGTACGATGATGATTTAACATGTTAAGTATTCATATTAATATGTTAAATAAAACTTTTTAGCATGATAAAAAGTTAATTCCAGTATGAAAAGTCTACCTTATCATCCCAGTAGTAAAGTGACACATGAAAATTATTTCCAGCAAGTAAAATTTATTTTTAGTACATAAGCTCTATTTTCTTATCAAATAACTAGTACATTGATGAATAAATAGTAAATACCAAAAATCAGGATTTTAAAATTCAAAAATTATACTTCCTACCTAAAACACTTAATTATAAAAAAATACACATCAGATTAGACTATGAAATTTAAAATAATTCTATTTACTTGACTTCCTTCCTAGTTTACCGTCATCCTTGAATTCTACGACTTAATGTCGTTAAACATGATGCCTAAAATGAGTTTTCCACTCTCCTTTGCAATTATCACAATTTTTGCCAGATCTGTACTTGTTTACAAATGAGCTTGTTCTTAAAATTCTTTGGCCATATTGTGGAATTATATAGAAAAATATCAGGGGCTATGGGTCCCAATGAAATGACATTTAAATGCTAGTATATGAAGGGGTTCTGATCTGATCCCACGGGCGAGGTAAAGTCCAAATATAAATCGGTATTATAATGATCAACTTATGGCATTCACAAATACATGGTCTATTATAGTTAGGGGCAATCATACTATCGTGAGAACCCCTAAGTGTGTAGCCAAATAGTGATATTCCATGAGGGGCTGTTCTATCGTCGTGATCTCCCCTTAGTGCTTTGGCCAATCCTACTGAGTTTTGGTAGAAGTGATTGCTCTACTTCTATATTGTTATTGCTTAAATGTTCATCATTAATATCCTTGTAGAAGTGATTGTTCTACTTCTATATTGTTTAAAGTTCAAGTGATTGCTCTACTTCAAAAAGTTCATCATGAAAGTTCTTGAATTATCTTAATGATAATATCAATATCTATCGTCTCATCATGAAAGTTCTTGCTATATTTCTGGAAATGACCATCGTCTTGTCTACTATCATGATCTTGATATTATCTTGTTATCTTGAAATTACTTGAAAATCCCTTATACAAAATTTCATACTTGAAATTCATGATCAACTACTTCCTGACACAAAATTGTTTAAATTGTTAAATACTTAAAGATTGTCTGGCTTTAGAGATATAAAATCCTACTGAGCTTTTTGCTCACCCTACGTTTTGGTTAATTATTACAGGAAATGACAATGAACAAGGGATTGGACAAGAGTGAATGAGTATTTTTTTTCTTTTCCCTAAGATTTATGTAGATCAATAGTTACTCTTACAAGAATTATGAAATTTGGAAAAATTGTATCATGCCTTTTTAAGGCTTATGAATGATTATGTAAAACCTTATTTGATCGAATAAAAGAGTTATTTACCTCTATCTCTTTGCCTTAGAATTAAAGTGTACATGCTCTGATCGACACGAGTGCCTCGTAACTGCTCGCGCCCTCGATTTTCCGCGTCGGGACGTGACATACACCTATATCGAGAAGATCTGCCTGGCACTGGTTTTCGCAGTCAAAAAGCTCCGACACTATATGTTGTCGCACGAAGTTAAGCTGATTTCCAAGGAGGATCCGCTTAAATACATCATGTCCCAACCGGCCCTCAAAGGCCGTCTAGGCAAATGGGCGGTGATTCTTATGGAGTATGATATCTCCTATGTACCGCAAAAGGCCGTCAAGGGCCAAGCTATTGCAGACTTCTTTACTGAGAATCCAGTACCTGAAGACTGCCCCTTGGAACCGGAGCTTCCTGAAGATGAAACCTTAGAGGTCAGCCAGGTGCAGCCCTATCTATGGCAGCTGTATTTTGACGGCGCTTCCAGAATTGACACCTCAGCAACTGGATCAGCCAGAGTCCGGGCGGGGGCGGGCATAGTCCTGAAATCTCCAGAAGGAGAAGTCATACATACATCATGTTCAATAAACAAGCCTTACACAAATAATGAAGCAGAATATGAAGCCCTCATAATCGGGTTACAGATTGCTCTGTCCATGGGGATTCAAATGCTAGAAGCATTCGGGGACTCCATGCTAGTTATAAAATAGTTGGAAGGGGAGTTCGATGTGCGGAAGCAAGAACTCGTTCCTTATTACCATCTGGCTCACCGCCTAATGACAAGATTCTATTTCATTAGCATCAAGCACGTCAACCGAGGACATAATGCTCAAGCTGACGCCCTCGCAAAGCTAGCCAGCTCTTTGGCAGTCTCGCCTGATACAAGCCTGAATATAACAGTAATCAACCGACGGTAGGTCCCCAGTGTGACAGAAGCTCTAGCCGATGAACAAGCAAATGAAGTGGCGGCTGTAAAAGGAATCTAGCAGTCTGATTGGCGGGAGCACCTCCTGCATTGGTTTCAGCACCAGCAACTCCCGAAAGAGAAAGAACAGAGAATGAAGCTCCTTAGAGTCAAAGACTCTTATGAGATGAGGAATGGAACGTTGTTCCGGATAATGACAGATGCCCAAAAGAAGATCTTACTTCGCTGCTTATCCCCAGGGGAAGCCGGGCAGGTAATGCACGAAGTCCATGCCGGGTCAACCGGGGCACACCAGGCCGGTCCGAAAATGAAAATTGAAATAAAGAAACTGGGCTACTATTGGCCCTCTATGTTTGACGATTGCTGCAAGTTCGCCAAAGCCTATCAGAGGTGTCAAGAACATGCCACTGTGTCAAGAAGGCCACCTGTGCCACTGCACCCTACCATCCCAAGCTGGTCGTTTGCTCAATGGGGTACGGACGTGGTAGGACCACTACCAGCATCTTCATCAGGATGCAAATATATCTTAGCAGCTACAGACTACTTCTCCAGATGGGCAGAGGTAGTAGTACTGAGAGAAGTGACGGGGGAATTAGTCGCCAGATTCTTCTGACAAAATATAATATTCCGGTTTCGAGTACCCAGCCGAATCATCTCTGACAACGGCAGTCACTTCAAGAATCAGAAGGTATACCGACTAGCCGACAAATACAATATTGATTGGATGGCATCATCTCCCTACTACCCTCAAGCCAACGGACTTATAGAAGCCTTCAACAAGATGCTATGCACTCTGCTAGCAAAGACTGTCAAGTCTAATAAAAAGGACTGTGAAGAAATGATGTACGAAGCACTCTAGGCTTACCGTACAGTCTATAAAATCTCGACTGGCTGCTCACCTTGCTGTGGTGCCAATTGAATTAGAGGTCCCCTCGTTACGAATCATCATCCAGCATGGATTGGTAAACAGCGAGCAGACCAACATAGAAAGAAGACTGGAGGAGCTCGCCGAGCTCGAAGGAAAGCGTCTCTGTGCGCAACAAAATATCCAACTCTACCAAGCCCGCATGGCCCATGCTTTCGATAAGCTGGTCAAAGGATGAGAATTCAAGAAAGGTGACATGGTAATGGTTAAAAGAAGAGAGGTGATGGCCTCCAACCCCAAAGGGAAGTTGGTTGAAAACTGGGTTAGATCATATGTCGTCCGTCGAGTATATGAAGGAGGTGCGTACGTCCTTGTAGATCACAAAGGAGTCATCCAGTTCTCTCCCCTTAATGGAAAATATATGAAGCTGTATCACACAGTTCAACCGGCATTCCCAGAATGACCTATACCTACCCTTGGTCTAGTGGCACTCCGCCCTGGCTGAGCTCTACCCACCTTGGTCTAGTGGCACTCTGCCCTGACAGAGCTCTATCTGCTTTAGTCTAGTGGCACTCTGCCCTAGCTAAATTTTACCTACCTTAGTCTAGTGGCACCATGCCCTAGCTAAGTTCTACCCACCTTGGTCTGGTGGCATTCTGCCCTGACCGAGCTCTATCTGCCTTAGTCTAGTGGCACTCTGCCTTAGCTAAGTTTTACCTACCTTAGTCTAATGGCACTCTGCCTTAGCTAAGTTTTACCTACCTTAGTCTAGTGGCACCCCGCCCTAGCTAAGTTCTACCCACCTTGGTCTAGTGGCATTCCGCCCTGACCGAGCTCTATCTGCCTTAGTCTAGTGGCACTCTGCCCTAGCTAAGTTTTACCTACCTTAGTCTAGTGGCACTCTACCCTGCCTAAGTTTTACCTACCTTAGTCTAGTGGCACCCTGCCCTAGCTAAGTTCTACCTACCTTAGTCTAGTGGCACTCCGTCCAGGCTGAGCTCTATCCACTTTAGTCTAGTGGCACTCCGCCCTGGCTAAGCTCTATCCACCTTGGCCTAGCGGCACTCCGTCCTGGCCGAGCTCTAAAATATATATATATACATATAATGATATATAAAAAAAATAGCATGGCCATTGCGGGCCTTCCGCCCGAATCGGCACAAAATCTGCCCTTTGCGTTAGCATTACCTTCTTGCTAACGAATAAACCATTTTCTCGGTGCAAGACTTCGTATCCTAGCCGACCCTTCTACAGCATTGCCATTGCGGGCCTTCCACCCGAATCGGTACAAAATCTGCCCTTTGCGTTAGCATTACCTTCTTGCTAACGAATAAACCCTTTTCTCAGCGTAAGACTTCGTGTCCTAGCCGACCCTTCTACATCATTATCATTGCGGGCCTTCCGCCCGAATCGGCATAAAATCTGTCCTTTGCGTTAGCATTACCTTCTTGCTAACGAATGAACCCTCTTCCTCGACGCAAGACTTCGTGTCCTAGCCGACCCTTCTACAACATTGTCATTACGGGCCCTATGCCCGAATCGGCATGGAGTCCATCCTTTGCGTTAGCATTACCTTATTGTCGACGAATAAACCCTCTCTCTCGGCGCAAGACTTCGTGTCCTAGCCGACCCTCTCAACATCCTCCTGTTATATGAATCAAAAAAAAGAAAAGAAAGAAAAGAAAAATGGGGCTTAAAATAGAGGTGCCCCGCCAACCTTGTTCCTACATTAGGGCAAGGGAAAAAATGGCTCTAACCCAGCTGTGGCGAAAACCCGAAAGGGCGTCGCAGGGAAAATCGGGTACCCCGCCACGTGAAAACCCGAAAGGACGCGTGGGCAAAAGCAAGAGGGGGTTGACTTCGGTGAAAACCCGAAAGGGCGCTTAAGTCAGTAATGTGATAATTTAAGTTCCTCCACCCCATCCCTATGAAACTCTGAGGAGGGTGATAACCCTAGACCCTATTGGAGGCCTTTTCATCAATATCCTTGCGACCCTTGTCATCATCGATAAGATCGGTCAACCTGCTTCTGACCCTTGTCACCATCGACAAGATCGGTCAGCCTCCTTGCGACCCTTGTCATCATCGGCAAGATCGGTCAGCCTCCTTGCGACCCTTGTCATCATCGGCAAGATCGGTCGACCTGCTTCTGACCCTTGTCACCATCGGCAAGATCGGTCAGCCTCCTTGCGACCCTTGTCATCATCGGCAAGATCGGTCGACCTACTTCTGACCCTTGTCACCATCGGTAAGATCGGTCAGCCTCCTTGCGACCCTTGTCATAATCGGCAAGATCGGTCAACCTACTTCTGACCCTTATCACCATCGGCAAGATCGATCGGCCTCCTTGCGACCCGTGTCATCATCGACGAGATCGGTCAACCTACTTCTGACCCTTGTCACCATCAGCAAGATCGGTCAACCTCCTTGCGACCCTTATCACCATCGGCAAGATCGGTCAACCTACTTCTGACCCTTGTCACCATCGGCAAGATCGGTCAGCCTCCTTGCGACCCTTGTCACCATCGGCAAGGTCGGTCAACCTACTTCTGACCCTTGTCACCATCGGCAAGATCGGTCAACCTACTTCTGACCCTTGTCACCATCGGCAAGATCGGTCAGCCTCCTTGCGACCCTTATCATCATCGGCAAGATCGGTCGACCTACTTCTAACCCTTGTCCCCATCGGCAAGATCGGTCAACCTCCTTGCGACCCTTGTCATCATCGGCAAGATCGGTCGACTTCCTTGCAACCCTTGCCATCATCGACAAGGTCGGCCAACATCTCCTCAAGCCCGGCTTAGCCCCGAGAATTGAGTTCAAAAGAATGATGAAAATAAAAATGAGAGAAAAAATGATGAATAAAAAAAATGAGGCTTAAAATAGAGATGCCTCATCAGTCTTGATCCTATAGCAGGACAAGGGCAAAAATGGCACCAACCCAACTGTGGTGAAAACCCGAAAGGGCACCGCAGGCAAAATCAGGTACCCCGCCACGTGAAAACCCGAAAGGGCGCGTGGGCAAAAGTAAAAGGGGGCTGGCTCCGGCGAAAACCCGAAAGGGCGTTTGGGTCAGTAATGTGGTTACTATAACATGAAAACATATGCTATACCTCTTGGTGACACTTCCATCGGTTGTCCCACCGGTAATAAAACCTGTCCAGAATAGACCTTCTGTCTGTTCTGATGAAACTCATCAATTCCCTTGCATTGGCATAAACCCAACATCAATGATGAAACCTGTTGTCGGTCCTAAGGCATCATCGCCCAAGCCGATAATGAAGCCACCCAGAGTAGGCCCTTTGTCTACTTTGATGAAACTCACCCACTTTATACTATCCTAAGTCCCACCGGCGATAAAACCTTCCATCGGTCACAAGGCACCATCGCCTGGATTGATGATGAAACCTACCCGGAGTAGACCTTTCGTCTACCCTGAAGCACACCCATCTCCTTGCATCGGCATAAACCCAATGCCGATGATGAAGCTTTTTATGACCATAAGGCACTTCGCCTTCATCGATGTTAGAACCCGTCTAAGATGGACCTTTCGTCCATTTCAATGAGACATGTGAATCCTTCATACGCATACATCAGCCAGCATCATACTGCCAGCACTTCTGGCCAATGAGACTTACATTTGTGCCAATTTGGCGAACCTCTGGAAGCCCGGCACGCGGTGGAGCGAGGCCCCCATCCTTTCCTTGAAAGGGTGGACGTTCTCCTGCGGTACAGATACGGGTATGCTTCCATATAGGTCGCCAAAATTGTCACAAGATATGATAGAATACAAGTGTGAAGGTGGACACCTAAAGCATTAAGAGAAACTTGTATTTCATTGCAAAAAAGGGAGAGGTGAAGACAATGGGAGCCCTTCGAGGGGGACGGATTACAAAAGGCAGATAAGCTAAGATCGCCTGAAGATATCTTCAAAGTTGAGAAGCCCGACATGTGGAGCTGCTCCTAGTTCACGGAGTTGCATTTCCTCCTCCTGAACACGAGTCATCTCAGTCTATAGGGATGCAACTCGACCCTCTAGCAAGGAGGTCTCCTCGATACCCTGGACTTCTGCCGCCTCCAGCAATGGTATCTCAGCTTCGACAGCATCTAATTCAGCCCAGAGTTCTTCCCGTCGGCTACGTAGGAACTGTGCACGAGCATCTGAAGCTTCAAACTGGGCCTTGTTTTTATGAAGATCAGAATTCAGAGACTCCAGCTCCGTCTGACAGTCGGCTTTCTGCAATTTGAGGGCCGTCAGCCGGTCATTCATTATCTGCCCGAGAAAGTCTCGACGATTCACAAATTTCAGCAAGAACAACACCCGCTGGGTCCAGATATCCAAGGGACAGCCCAGTGCTTGCAGACCGACCGTCAGTCGCTCAGCCACTTCCTTCAGCTGGAGGTAAGACAATGTCGGCTGAGATTCCACGACTCGACGCAACATCTCTAAATGCTGCCAGACAAAGTCCTCTGATGAATTGAAGCCGAGGGAAGCTACCGGCGCCACTTCAAAAGTAACCTCCTTGTCTATGGAAGCCCACAAACCAGTGTCTGGCTCAGAAGAAGAAGAGGGGACAGCCACCAAAGTTGAAGAAGCGGGCACCACTGCAGCTTGCTCATGCTCCGTTGGGCTCTTTAAAGAGCTCTCTTCTACGAGTGCGAGAGGAGGCAAAGGCTCCGACCCTACTGCTGGCACAGATGGAGTCGCAGGGTCAGGCGCAATAGTCATTATGGCCGCCGAGACGAAGGCAGAACCTCTCGACGGATCGGCTTCAGCCCTCAGCTCTGTTGCGGGCACTAGAGCAGAACTTTCTCCTAGTGAGCCCAGCTCTATTGACGATACTTCGGCAGTTGTGTGTATCCTTACTGGCACAGGACGAAGTATAGTAACCGCCTCTGGAGAAGATACGGTGACAGGCGGCAGCATGTCTAAAGCCTCCGATGAAATAATGATGGCGTCAGAAGATGATACCAAAGGACGATCCGCTGTGTCGGACTCCTGGAACAAGGTTTCAGTAAGCACCAAGATGGCAAAGAAGAATGAAAAGCTATGCAGCTCGGCGAAAGGGTGGGCAGAACTTATTATGGTCACAGCACCCATCTCTTCGAGTGCCTGTATAGAAGACTCTAACTCTACAGATGAAGCAACAAAAGGAGGGGTTATCTCCACCTCCATGTCTATTTCGGCAAAGTATTCTGGCAATATTCCCTCAGATGATGGTGCCAACAACCTCGGGGGACTAAATATTAAAGGACCACTCAACAGTGCAGAGGGTGCCACTGCCCCTTCGTTGGCTGCCGCAGGTGCTTGTTCGTCACCTTCTGAAGAACCATAGTCAACTTCTTCGTCAGAAGGGGTGGTAGAGCTGCTGGAAGAACTATCTATGCTAGGCTCGGGTTGGTTCGCCTCCTCTGTTACCTTACGAGCTGCTGAGTGGGTGATTACACGCCGCAATGGGATGGCACCCTTCTTTAACACAGTTTTGTGTCCTTCTTGCTGCAAAGGGGCGTCCACAGCAGGCGTCTCAACCACAGTACTAACTACTCTTGCCACTACAGCACAAAGACATGCATAAGACAGGGCAAGAAGATCACTAAGAAATAAGAGTCAGAAAGATAGCAGTCACTTGGCTCACCCTCGCCCTCACTAGCAGGCATGGGAGAAGGGAGTCTGACATCCTCCTCAATAGTGGGGAGACTCTCCCCTATGGCTTCAACTGTCTCAATTGTCTCTACCGTGGCCACGGCAGAAGGTCCCATATCCTCCACCCCCGCGGCGACCTTCTCAGTGCTCTTAATAGCAGCAGCTGCTCCTTGAGCTAATATCCAATAAAGAAGACGTCAAAAATGAAGAGGCCATGGAAAGAACTTTCCTACATGCTACAAAGAAGAATGATGTCACCTTCAGCTGCTTGCTGAGTGGCCTCCTGCTGAGCGGCGAACTGTTCAAATGATGGCACGTCAGGCAAAGGAGCCTCAGTGACATCAGCCGACGATTGCTTCAACAAATTTCTCCGAGCTTTCCTTGCCCGTCCCAAGGCGACCTTCAGCGAAGAAGTCGCTCTCTTTCTGCCAGGGGGAAACGGAGTAGTGGTTGGCGCTGGTGAAGGAGTGTCGAAATATTCCGGCTTCTGTGCTTGGGAGATGATCTTCCTATAAAGTCCCTGCTGCTTTATGTCTGGCCGATCTGTCAAATGAGGCGCATGCCGTTATAAAAAGAATGGAGCAACAAGCTAGGCTACATGCCAACTGAAGAAGACTTTACCTGTCGGGCAATTATAAAAAGATGAGAGGGGCCAGTACTGATAAGCCACCTCTTTGCTTCGGGATGCTGCCTACCGAACAAGCCAGCAGATGTCGCCAATTTTCTTACACTTCTCGGCTAGGTCAGCCAAGTCCGCATGACCGTGGGAAGCGATGCAATGATACAAGCCAAGGTGGTCAAGACCCCAGCCGTCGGCAACACAAACAAAGGTTTGTCCAGGACACTTGCTACAGGACTGTCAAGGGTCAGCCCATGGACATTCATCAAGACGAACAGCCAAGACGTATGTTGATAGTATGTCGGGGTTCTATCTTCTCTGTTAACGAACGCCCGGTACGGGCAAAAGCGGTCGACCTCACGCCTTCATGAGACTGCTTTAGAGAGTGGCTCCTCAATGGGAAAGGGATATTGCTGAAGCTCCAAGCGGAATCACCAATCTGGCACATATGTTCTAAATTCTTCGTGAAGGTATCTTCATCTATGTCAGCAAGCACAGGCACCAGCTGTGTGGTCGCATCCTCTTTTGTGGCCTTCCTGCGTACTATATATGCATCTACCTCTCTCGGATGTTGGGAGAATAGCCTCTTCAAATGGGCTTCATCAATATCAAAAACTGGCCCATGCTGCTGGCTTAGAAAGGTGCGCTCGGCCACGTCCCAGCATGTCGTCCTGGCATTGCGGTAAAAGCCGATTCGAGCATTCCACCATTTCACATATTCTGAAATGACCCGAGGGACACGGTTCGGCACCGGCACTCTGAAAACATTAGCAACCCGACGGTGGAAGTAATCCCACCAGGAGCGACCCTCGCTTGCAACGGCCGAGCTATGCTTTGACCTACTGTCCAGGGAAAACTGAGCAGCTGAGGGTGTGATGTGCTGATCATAGCCAAAATTTCAGTCAAATCTAAACGGGTAATAGGGTTCTAGATGAACCACGCCCCCCTTTCTGAACACTAAAACAATGGGGCGAATTGATAGAGCCCAATCAATGAGCTCAGGCTCTAGGATTGGCCGGGTCATTGTGTTACCCGAAATGAAATGTGTATAAGTCTCCATTGCCTCGAGCTTGCACTCATGCGGGCGGTTCACCAATGGGGCAGAATGTGCTGCTAAATTCCGAAAATGAATGGTCCCCGCCGAGTTCATCAGGACCCCTGTTAGCCGGCCTCTGATAGAGAAAAGCTGCTGAGACACTGAGCCGGGTTCGGCACTTGCAAATTCCAGCATCCTAGGGTACAATGTAGTTGTTTGCAAGGTCCTGGGAGCCAGTTTTGGGAACAAATTGCATACCCAGACGTTGAAGAAATGAAACGGCCCCACTATTCTGAAAGAGCGAGGGATTCGATGCCTATGAATGTCTCCTATATATTTGTAAACCAAGCAAAGTGCAGCCGGACATAGAGCGAGCCGCATGTCCCAAGCCATCTGACATGCCGGGTATATTGCCTCCGGCCTAATGACTGTCTCATCTCCCTGCGAGAGAGCAAAAGTGCACAACCAAAAGGTGAGGTAAGCAGCGCAATGAGTAAGGGGGTCCGCCCCAGTCGGATTTGGTCCTCCACGGCTGGCTCGCCGAAGTGAAGCAGGCACCTCTGACTTAAATTTGGGAGGCTTACTGGGCTTACCCGCAACAGGAGCCACATGAGGGAACTCATTATACTTCAGAGGGTCGCCAAAGAAATATTGAATCCAATGTCCTACGTGGACTCTCAGCTTGCTACTCTTCTCCCGGGTGTGATATCCCCTAGATGATCCCCTGTTATGTGCCAAGCAGAGGGAGCTGTATGCTTTCATCAAATACCGATATGAAAAGCCAAAGTAATACTGACCCTCACCGTCAGTTTCATCCTTGATGAAGTCATGAAGGCAGACCTCTTCATAAGGTTCTCCATCAATCGGCAGACCCGACAGCTGTGACAAACTCGAGAGGTCTAAAGAAGTTTCGCCCTCTGCTGTGAAGAAAGTATTAAACTGTGGGCAGAACACTTCAAACATGCTGCAACATAATCCTTTGGAAATTGGGTACCTGAAACGGGATGCATATACACTGTGATACACCCTGGCCCTGACTAGTAAAGGAGCACATTCCTTCAAGACATACTATGTAAACTCTATCGCTCCCACGCTGAAAAGATGAGCATCGGTCACTTTGGTGTCTGCAAACCATCCAGCAGCCAACTGAAACTTAAATTGAATAGCCAGGCAGTTCAGAACAAATGGCTCATCTCTGTAGCCCCACTTGATGGAAGCCAAGAACAAACCATAGTCGGGCTTCTCTCTGTTGACCCGACCTGCAACAGTGTCCCACCTAGCCGGTGTTAATTCAGGAGCCCGCGTCAGCATCTTCTGCTCCGCCTCCAGCTCGATTACTCCCAAGACGGCGTTCCACTTACGCCGCTCCCCCGGGAGATAGATGGTGTCTCCACGATATACGGAGCCTTTCAAGAAGTCCCTATCCACCAACATGGCTCGTTCCACCATCCGAGCCAGCATAACATCTATCTTCCCCGCTACATTGAAGGTGCAGATGAATGGTGCGAGATGACGATCCTTCGGAAAGTCCGGATGATAGCCGCCATCACGATTAAAGTTCAACCCGTCCTCAGTGGTCAGGACGCGAGATGCAGACACTGTGTCCGTTTCTGAGTTAGAAGATTCGTCAACTATGGCGATCCTCCCAAGATCTCGGTCCAGCTGTCCGATGTTTCTCCAAGTCACGGTAGGGCCAAATACTCTACCCTGGGAAGAGGCACCAACATCAGCAGTTCCGGAAGTGGCGAGGCTAGGAGTGGTGGCCATTTCAGCAACTGCAGATAAAAAATCAAAGAAAATAAGACAATATGAAGACAGAAACAGAGGAGGGAATCTTAAGAAAATTTTGAAAACACCTCCCCATGTCCGTGGTATGCCCAGAAGTCAAATAGGATGAACATCCACCAAGAGGGGATGACTCCTTAGAAAAGAGGGACGTAGTCCCGTATGAGGGGCAAAGAAGAAAATCTCACGATGAAAAGATGAGGAAAAGGGAGAAGACTCCTCTGCTCACCGCCACCGTGGAGGACAAAGAGAGAGAAAGCTCAAGTAAAAATGAGCTTCCCTCACCCTCTCGGCGCATAAATAGGGTAAAAACCCTAATGCTCATCGAGACCCCCGCTGGCGAAAAGGCACGCCGAAAGGAATGCGCGCCGAGAAGCCCCAGTCAGGAGCGCGCCGAGATGAGCACTGTGCCGAGGCCAATGTCGTGCCGAGGCCCAATGCGTTGAAATCGTCAACCGTGCCGATTTGCTCACGCCGAGACACAGCAACCAGAAGATTGCTTACAAAATGGTGGGATTATATAAACAAAATGAAGATTCCAAGCTATGAAATGCACTATGAACAGGAGCATGCCTGAAGAGAAGTACAGAGTATGATGCAATGTACACCCGCAGGTCCCGTGTCACTCATTCTTCGCTTACGCCACCCGCGGGTGGGGGGCATTTGTTGACACCTAAAATATTCAAGGATAAAAGAAGAAGCTAAACCAAGCTCAGGGCTCTGAAGACCAATCAAGGGTGCGGCTTCTGTGCCATCCCTGGAAGTTCTGAGAATCAGAATAGAAGAGATCCACTACCCCTACAACTTGATCAGCTGAAGCCATCTCTGGCTAGGCCGCTACCCAGCACGGCTATCATTCAGATAGTCAGGCTGATATAAAACTATGACAAACTCCAGGCAATCATCTACCTACTGAAGAGGATCCTCGGATAATTCTGATGCTCATTAAATGGGATTCACATTGCCTCACACATGTTCGTGAATGCAAGGTGTTAAGCAAGCCTCGGGTATAACAAATATCTACTCTAAGAAGCCCACCAGACCGATGAAGAAGGCCCATTAGATGAAGCCCTGGCTGGCGCCGATACAACAAGTAGATGGGCCCAAGCCCAACACAGGATGAGCGCGCCGAGATGCTGCATGACAAGCACGCCAAGGAGCTCATGCCGGTGGAAGAGGGCCACCCCTCTATAAAAGCTACTACCTTCGACAAGCGCAAAAAGAGAGAGGACACGAGAGAAAAAGAGAGAGAGAAGGGGAAAAAGAAGAGAAGGGCGATCAGAGCAGAGGAAGCCACCGAAAGAAAGAGAGCCTGCTAAGAGATCTGAAGAGAGAAAGAGTTGCAGAAGTTCAGAGGAGAAGATTCAAGGTGGGGTGGTTTGTCAAATGCCCTAGGGGGCTATATTATTCCCTTCCCCATTTCTATTTGAATTTGTTCTCCTTTCTTTCGGCCTGCTTCTGAATGTTGTTCTTTCAGGGGCATCAAATGCCAATGTAACCCTGTTGTCAAGGGGTATCGTTTGTGTTTAAATCTTCGTAGTCTGATTTTCTTCCGTGCTGAATGAATGTGTTCTATTTGGATGAAATAGAAGTATGAAATGCTAAAGTTTGCCCTTTCTTTCTTTCCCCCTCTCTCCCTCTGCCTCTGAAATTTGCCGTATTCGATAGCTGCTGCGAACGGATTCGATTCTATCGTATATACATCCTTTAGATCTACTGAGTGTGTTTCTACTGCATTTATTCCCAACCTTACAACCGCATTAAGAGCCTGAGACAGTTCATCTCATGGCTTCTCATTTGTGAAACGGTGAGGGATACACCCAAGTCAAGGCCCGTGTGATTCAAGCGATAATTGGGCTCCCAGTGAGGCTCCAGAGTGAAAGCCCCTATCTCCTCGGAGTGATTTCTTTCCTTTCTGGCTATCCTAAACCCTGAATAAAAGCCCTTGAAATCCCTTGAATAAAACCTCTCAAACCCTTAGGTAAAACACTTCAAAAATCCTTGAATAGAACCCTTTTGAATCCTCAAATAGGCCTCTGAAACCCTCAGCTCAAAACCTCTTCCAACCCCTAAAAAAAACCCTTGGCTTCAGAAAACCCTCAAAAGCCTTCTGTCGGCGCCTTAACGACCTCCCGACGCGGCCCTCCCTCGGCGCCAGTTCCACGCCGAATGCTACCCGCGCCGATTGGGCATTCCCCTTCTAGCGCGCCGAGACCCATCTGGTCTGTCGCACCGACCCCCATCCATGTCGGTAGCCTCGTGCCGATGCCCTTGGGAGCCCCGAGCCCTTTGATCCTTCAGTACAAAGTCCCATTACTACGAGGAGAAGCAATAGCTTTCACTCTACCCTCCTGGGATCTAAATCAATGGGGTTATGATGTGAGACGACCTTCCGAGTCCGAGATTTTTCTTTTCTTTCCATTTTCTTTGATATTTCTCATCACTTTTGTTTTTTGAATATCTCCCTAAAACCTTGCATTATGTTGATTTATCTTGAAGAACACTTCTTTAAATCAAGCTTGCAATCATACCAAGTTCCACATCGAATAGCCACACCTAGAGTCACGATATTCTTCAAATGTCATGAATCGTATGCTGCATTCAAACTGATAGAGCTGTGCGGTTCCCTTGAGCTCCATACTGTTGGAACATGCACATTCCTGGGTTTAGTCTTGAAGGGCATGACGAGGGAAAATTCTTTGCAGAACCATGCACTGTTGCAACATCATTATAGAAATCTCTTATGTGTTCAGCTCCCGTGATGTCTTTCGCATTGGTGAAGCAACCAGCAACTAAAGCATCCAGGGGAGAGATGATAACAGGTGGACTTCCACCCAAGCTCACTGTCCCTTTGAGGTAGCACTCTTGACATAAGTGATGCCCACACAGTATTCATCAACCTTCAGTAAGATCAGCATGCAAAGATAGATGAACAAACACCCATGTGTTCCATCGAACGCCATTCTGCTCAGGCATGCTAGGAAGGGGCAAGGGAGAGACTGGTGTTTCCGGGGAAGCGAAGGCAGGCAGTGTGGGGCTAGAGAGAGAAGGTGAGAAGGGGGATCACGTGAGTGATTTAAAGAGAGAAAAGAAAGAGTTAGAGTGAGATGGGAGAGAGAGGCATGTAGAGAGAGAATGGAGAGGATGAGCGGCGTCATCGGCGGAGCAGCAAGCTCGGGAAGGTGGCCTTGCTCGGAGGGAGGCGGGCACTCGCCCATGCATGCTCGGGAGGCCGTCATACTCAATGGGACAGTCGTTGCCGTGCTCACCATGCTCAAGCATGGGGGTGCCCACCACGTTCGGAGGGGAGCGTGCTCGCCATGCTCGTGGGTCGCCTTGCTCGGGAGGGAAGGTGGACGTGGTCGGACGCGAGGTTGCATGGCCGGATGCCGTGCTCGCTCCATGCCACGCTCGACCGGACGCTGCTGTGCTTGGGAAGGGAGGCAGTGGCGCTCACCCACGCGTGCTGGGGAAGGCCCACGTGCTCAGAGGGGGCGGCTACAGCCAGGCCCAAACGACGTGCCCACCGTGCCCGGAGGGGACGGTGTAGTAGCGGGTCTTGACGACAATGAGCTGGTGCATGCTGCGTCTTGTGTGCTGGCCGCGACGGGAGACAACGGAGGTTGCGGGGCGGGACTAGTTCTCCGATGGGGTAGGTGCGTGGTGAGGAGCAGGTTGCAATGGTCGTGGGGGTGGCCGCAGCGGGAGGCAATGGGAGCTGCTACGTGCATGATAGGGGGGGTCGGGTCCTCATGTGAGGCTGGCAGATGGTGAGGGGGTGGGTTCTCTGATGAGCAGAGGAAAAGGAGGGAGTGGGGAAGTGAGACGAGGGAGGGATGGGAGGCTGCAAAGGAGAGAGAGGGGAGGCAGACGGGGGCACCGGCGGTGCCCCTATTCCAAATAGGGGACCGGCCGCGGGATTGGAGAGGGTGAGGGGGAGGGAGAACGAGACTTGGGGAGGCTAGTTTACATGACTGTGGGCTTGTGAGGAGAAGCAAAGGAATGGGGAGGAGGTGAGAACAGAGAGATGGAGGGCTGAAGGTGAGGCTCTTGGTGGTGCAAGGCAAGAGAGAGAGAGAGGGGGGAGTTTAAAAAAAATGTCGGTGCCCCTGTTGTGAATAGAGGCACCGCAACGGTGCAACGAGTGTGAGTGTGTGAAGGGTTATGTGTGTGTGTAAAGAGAAAGGGGACGTGAGAGGGAGTAGAGAGGAGAAAGGGGTTGAGGGAGTGAGGAGAGGGAGAGTGGGAGGGATGCAAAGGGGAGAGAGGGTGGAGGGAAGAAGGCACCGGCGGTGCCCTGTGTGTGAGTTTTAGAGGAAGGGAGAGGAAGACGTTGAAGGTAGTGTGTGTGGGTGAGTTGTGTGGCGGTGTAATCGGAGGAGAGAGAGAAGATGAGACGGCAGAGGAGAGAGATCCGACGGTGCTGTGGGTGAGACTGTGGTGACGGTGGCTGAGAGAGAGTTAGAGAGAGGGAGAGAGGTGAGAAGTGGAGGCAGAAGGGAGAGAAGGCCAGCAGGGGGAGTGGCCGGTGCAGGAAAGAAATGGGGAGGAGGGTCGACGAGAGCAGAGGAGGGTGGTTAGGGGGGAGAGGGAGAGCGGCCAGGGGAAGATGAGGCTCGAGATAAAGGTACGAGAGAGAGGGGGAGGTGGCAACGTATGAGAGAAAAGGGGGGGGAGGAGATAGAGAGAGTGGGGTTCCCACCTTTTCCAAAAATTTAACTTCATTTTCATTGCTTAAAATAAAGGTTACAGGACTCTTTTTATAGACTCCACAAGGAGACCAAAAGACAACTCATTAAAACTTCAACTAATACCTAACACTCATTATACCTCTAATTGGAAGATTAAAAGACACTATTAAAAAAAGACTCTTTCATGGATATAGCTTAAATCCTATAAAAAGAAAACACACATATTAGGCCTATACATGTGGCCCAATTAACATAAATATTTATTTGATAATTTTGTTGAAGCGACTTGCCGATCCCGTCAGGTTCAACCATGAATCTTGAATCTCGAACCGACGATCCCGTCAAGCCCCTCTGCTTGGAGGAGGTTCGACCTCAAACCTCGTAACTCAGGATCCCGGTCTGATGGAACAGTCCGGTTCCCTAAGCTCTGATACCATTTGATGTGAGACGACCTTCCGAGTCCGAGATTTTTCTTTTCTTTCCATTTCTTTGATATTTCTCATCACTTTTTTTTTGAATATCTCCCTAAAACCTTGCATTACGTTGATTTATCTTGAAGAACACTTCTTTAAATCAAGCTTACAATCATACCAAGTTGCACATCGAATAGCCACACCTAGAGTCACGATATTCTTCATATGTCATGAATCGTATGCTGCATTCAAACTGATAGAGCTGTGCGGTTCCCTTGAGCTCCATACTGTTGGAACATGCACATTCCTGGGTTTAGTCTTGAAGGGCATGACGAGGGAAAATTCTTTGCAGAACCATGCACTGTTTTTTATCATTATAGAAATCTCTTATGTGTTCAGCTCCTGTGATGTCTTTCGCATTGGTGAAGCAACCAGCAACCAAAGCATCCAGGGGAGCGATGATAACAGGTGGACTTCCACCCAAGCTCACTGTCCCTTTGAGGTAGCACTCTTGACATAAGTGATGCCCACACAGTATTCATCAACCTTCAGTAAGATCAGCATGCAAAGATAGATGAACAAACACCCATGTGTTCCATCGAACGCCATTCTGTTCAGGCATGCTAGGAAGGGGCAAGGGAGAGACTGGTGTTGCCGGAGAAGCGAAGGCAGGCAGTGTGGGGCTAGAGAGAGAAGGTGAGAAGGGGGATCACGTGAGTGATTTAAAGAGAGAAAAGAAAGAGTTAGAGTGAGATGGGAGAGAGAGGCATGTAGTGAGAGAATGGAGAGGATGAGCGGCGTCATCGGCGGAGCAGCGAGCTCGGGAAGGTGGCCTTGCTCGGAGGGAGGCGGGCACTCGCCCATGCATGCTCGGGAGGCCGTCATACTCAACGGGATAGTCGTCGCCATGCTCGCCATGCTCGAGCATGGGGGTGCCCACCACGTTCGGAGGGGAGCGTGCTCGCCATGCTCATGGGTCGCCTTGCTCGGGAGGGAAGGTGGACGTGCTCGGACGCGAGGTTGCATGGCCGGATGCCGTGCTCGCTCCATGCCACGCTCGACTGGATGCTGCTGTGCTTGGGAAGGGAGGCAGTGGCGCTCGCCCACGCGTGCTGGGGAAGGCCCACGTGCTCAGAGGGGGCGGCTACAGCCAGGCCCAAACGACGTGCCCACCGTGCCCGGAGGGGACGGTGTAGTAGCGGGTCTTGACGACAATGAGCTGGTGCATTCTGGCGTCTTGTGTGCTGGCCGTGGCGGGAGACAACGGAGGTTGCGGGATGGGACTAGTTCTCCGATGGGGTAGGTGCGTGGCGAGGAGCAAGTTGCAATGGTCGTGGGGGTGGCCGCAGCGGGAGGCAAGGGGAGCCGCTACGTGCATGATAGGGGGGGTCGGGTACTCATGTGAGGTTGGCAGATGGTGAGGGGGTGGGTTCTCTGATGAGCAGAGGAAAAGAGGGAGTGGGGAAGTGAGACGAGGGAGGGATGGGAGGCTACAAAGGAGAGAGAGGGGAGGCAGACGGGGGCACCGGCGGTGCCCCTGTTCCAAACAGGGGACCGGCCGCGAGATTGGAGAGGGTGAGGGGGAGGGAGAACGAGACTTGGGGAGGCTAGTTTACATGACGGTGGGCTTGTGAGGAGAAGCAAAGGAATGGGGAGGAGGTGAGAACAGAGAGATAGAGGGCTGAAGGTGAGGCTCCTGGTGGTGCAAGGCAAGAAAGAGAGGGGGGAGTTAAAAAAAATGTCGGTGCCCCTGTTGTGAACAGAGGCACCGCAACGGTGCAACGAGTGTGAGTGTGTGAAGGGTTATGTGTGTGTGTAAAGAGAAAGGGGACGT
Organism: Amorphophallus konjac; assembly: GCA_022559845.1. Lineage (NCBI taxonomy): Eukaryota > Viridiplantae > Streptophyta > Magnoliopsida > Alismatales > Araceae > Amorphophallus > Amorphophallus konjac. The sequence goes on from CM040122.1 coordinate 53,819,146, forward strand.
GAGAGGGAGTAGAGAGGAGAAAGGGGTTGAGGGAGTGAGGAGAGGGAGAGTGGGAGGGATGCAAAGGGGAGAGAGGGTGGAGGGAAGAAGGCACCGGTGGTGCCCTGTGTGTGAGTTTTAGAGGGAGGGAGAGGAAGACGTTGAAGGTAGTGTGTGTGGGTGAGTTGTGTGGCGGTGTAATCGGAGGAGAGAGAGAAGATGAGACGGTAGAGGAGAGAGATCCGACGGTGCTGTGGGTGAGACCGTGGTGACGGTGGCTGAGAGAGAGTTAGAGAGAGGGAGAGAGGTGAGAAGTGGAGGCAGAAGGGAGAGAAGGCCAGCAGGGGGAGTGGCCGGTGCAGGAAAGACATGGGGAGGAGGGTCGACGAGAGCAGAGGAGGGTGGTTAGGGGGGAGAGGGAGAGCGGCCAGGGGAAGATGAGGCTAGAGAGAAAGAAACGAGAGAGAGGGGGAGGTGGCAACGTAGGAGAGAAAAAGGGGGGGGAGGAGATAGAGAGAGTGGGGTTCCCACCTTTTCCAAAAATTTAACTTCATTTTCATTGCTTAAAATAAAGGTTACAGGACTCTTTTTATAGACTCTACAAGGAGACCAAAAGACAACTCATTAAAACTTCAACTAATACCTAACACTCATTATACCTCTAATTGGAAGATTAAAGAACACTATTAAAAAAAGACTCTTTCATGGATATAGCTTAAATCCTATAAAAAGAAAACACACATATTAGGCCCATACATGTGGCCCAATTAACATAAATATTTATTTGATAATTTTGTTGAAGCCACTTGCCGATCCCGTCAGGTTCAACCATGAATCTTGAATCTCGAACCGACGATCCCGTCAGGTTAACCCCCCCTACACTCTGCAACCCTATTGGCCTATGGAGTTCTGTCACTACATGCTCTCCTATGGCCTCTCGAAGGGGATATTAATAAATATCACGATGAGTGGACATTGTCCCATCGGATTGTGATCCTTTTGGATCTCGGGCTACGCCCATTTCTCCTTTGACTTCCATCTCGGCACTCCGTGGATGGATGACCTATACTCCTCTTTTGGCACGGTCCAAAATAAGGGGAGATGCTGTCAAAATTCATTCACGATCTTTAGTTTATCGAATCGTGTGATGTTTTCATTAAACCAATGCCCCATTGGGTGTGGCAAAAGCCCTGAGAAAGAACATCTTACGGCTCTTTGTTCACTGTAAGAAGAGTACATAATCATTATGGTTACATAATCTCCCTGGGCAACCTTATGTGGATGAGCTGTTCCCCTTTTCAGTTTACCTAAACATCACCATTGATGAACTCATGAAACCTTTACTGAGATGGACATAAGAGATCCCCTCAATCTCAGAAAGCCCTCAAAATACCTGAAACCTATAGAAACCTTAAACCCCTTTTCGTCGGCGCCATACAGCCTCTCGGCGCTGCCCTCTCTCGGCGCGACTTCTGCGCCGGGTGATAGGCGTGCCGAAACCATGTCGCGCCGGCCATACACCACGCCGATGCCCTCTTTGCGCCGAAGCATACCGCGCCAAGACTCCATCGCGCCGGTTTGCCTTCACGCCGATTCCTATTCACGTCGGGTCATCTCAATACCAACTACCATTCAAACACCCAACTTCCCAGCAACCTTAATGAGCCTTAAGCTCAATCTAAACCCAATGCCCCAACCTCATCAGCCTCCCTGCCAACCTTCATCATATCACGGGGGAATCATGTTTCTCTATCCAAGTCTAAGGGAGCTAAATCAACGGGTTTTTACCCCCCCACATTATGCCGTTTGACTGTAATGTTTTCTGCTAACCCTACTGACCTTTGGAGTTCTGCCACTACATGTCCTCCAATGGCCTCTTAAGGGGATATCAACAAGTGCCATGATAGTGGAAAGTGTCCCGTCACATTTAGATCCTCCTGGATCTCGGGCTATGCCCATCCTTCCTTTGGCTTCCATCTCGGTACTCCGTGGATGGATGACCTATATTCCCACTTGGCATAGACTAAGATAAGGGGATATGCTGCCGGATTTATTCCGCACATTATTATCATATCTTGCATCGCATGATCATCCACATGTATTTCACAAATGGAGTCAGCATTATAGTCTTATCTTGTCTTGCCCCTGGGGCATCCTCTCTTGACAATTAATCACGGGTTGTCCTATTTCTTAGAGGACGTAATTAACGTCATAACATTTATGGTATAACGGACTCCGAGTCCCGACACGAACATCACAATCGACTGACCAAGTCAGATCGAGCGCATAATAAATTATCACACCGATGACTGGCACGCCTAACAAAAATAGCTAATAAATAAATAAATCCATATAAATAATTAACTAAATAAAAATAATAAAATAAATAAATAATCTGTCCCCACAAGAGTCCCCGTAGGCTTTGAGGCATTTAATACCCATGTGGAGAGCCATCTGGAGCCCAATGAGTAGAGTTTCATACTCGACTTTATTGTTGGTCAGAGATTTCATGAGGGCACAAGAGTTGTACAAAACTCCGCCCTGAGGAGTCAGGAAAACTATGCCAGCACCTGCCGTGGTGGCCGGATCCTGGTTGCTTCGGGTAATCCCTCGGGAAGCGCCATCGAAGTAGAGTTCCCAACAAGGCACGCTGGTTGTGAGAGCGCTTTGTTGCTAATAATGCAAGACATCTCCGCTCTGTTCAACCGGTTGTTGTGATTAAGTGGCAAGGGACTCCTCGTCAGGGAGCTCCGAGTTGAAGGGTGAGTCGTCTGGCACTGGATGGGCTACCAAGAATTCAGCCATAGCCTGTCCCTTGATTACTTTTCTGGAGACATAAGTAATGTCGTACTTCATCAACAGGAGAGCCCACCTCTCCAGTCTGCCTGAGAGGATAGGTCGTCGAAGGAGTTACTTCAGAGGGTCGTGCTTGGATATAAGCTCGACTTGATGGGACAGGAGGTAATGCCACAGCTTCTTAACTGCGAACACCAATGCCAAGCAAACCTTCTCCATAGGGGAGTAGCGGTACTCGGCACCGATTAGCTTCCGACTGGGGTAATAGAGGGGCTACTCTTTACCTTCTTCATTGATTTGCGCCAACAGAGCTCCTATCGAAGCGTCCATGCCAACAATATAGAGGATGAGGGGTTTACCCTTGATGGGCTCCCCCAGGACTGGGGGAGTAAGGAGGTACTCCTTGATTTGCTCGAAAGCCACCTGGCATTCCGAGTCCCATGTAAACGGGGCATCTTTCTTCATCAGTTTGCCAAAAGGCACGCACCGACCGGAGAGGTTAGAGATAAACCTCTGAATGTAGGTCAGCCTCCTTTGGAAGGACCTGAGTTCGGTGATGTTGTTGGGTGGAGGAAGCTCCCGATTGCTTTGATCTTGCTGGGATCCACCTTGATTCCTCGTTACCTGATGACAAAGTCAAGAAATTTACCGCTGGATACGCCAAAGGCGCATTTCATGGGGTTCATCTTGAGCCCATATTGCCGAAGACGCTCGAAGACTTAGCGGAGGTCGCGTAAATGGTCTTCGTGCCTTTTAGTCTTGACGACGAGGTCGTCAACATAGCATTCGATGGTGTTGTGCAGCATCTCGTCGAATATTTTGGTCATGGCCATTTAGTAAGTAGCGCCGGCATTCTTCAAACCAAAGGGCATGCGCTTGTAGTTGAAAATCCCTTTGGGAGATCTAAAAGCTGTGTAATTCTTGTCTTTGAGGGACATCCGGATTTGATTATAACCGGACGACCCATCCATGAAAGATAAGGCCTCATGCCCGGTGGTCATGTCGGCCATTGTTTTTGTGATTGGGACTGGGAAGTCATCCTTCGGACAGGCTTTGTTGAGGTCCCGGAAGTCGACGCAGATGCGAACTTGACCACTCTTCTTCTTAACTGGGACTATGTTGGGGAGCCAAATCGGGTAGATACACGGCTTGATGAAGTCAACCTCTGCCATTTTATGGACTTCGGCTGAAATCTGGAGCTCCAGCTCATGGCGCATGCGCCGCTGTGGTTGCTTGACCGGAGCGATTGAGGGAGAAATGGCTAGGTCGTGCTCCGCTACGGAGGGGTCTAGCCCTGGCATCTCCTTGTACGTCCAGGCGAAGCAGTCTTTGTATTCAAGCAAGAGTTGCTTGTAATCCTACCTTTCTGCCTCGGTGAGGAGAGCACTGATGAATGTAGGCTGAGGGGCTTTATCTTCGCCTAGGTTGATCTCCACGAGATCATCGACGGTCGCTTGGCCGCCGTCCTCCAGCTCGGGAGGAGCGGGTTGAAGGTCGATGAAATCCTCATCATCAGTGTCAGCTTCGTGTATTTCTTGGTTCTCGAAGCCACTGGTTGATGTTGAAGGGACTGGAGAGTGGTTGTTGCTGGGATCCATCGAGGATTGATCTGGACCGCCGGTTCCTGGCCAGCAGTTGTCAACCGGGGCTACTGAGATCTCCTCGGGGTTGCCCGGTGAAGTTGATAGTCCTTCATAGCTCGGACTAGAGAGATATCCCCCCTCAGGTGTTGAACTGGGTCCTTCGACTGGCTGAGAGACCGGAGGAGCTTCTTCATCCCCGATGCCTTTGCAGGAGATGAGGAGAGTTCCTTAACGGCTTGAGCCAGAGTTCTGGATTTGACGGAGATCGGGATCAGAATTTCCTCTTCCTCATCCCCGGAGCTGTCGAATTTGGCTTCGACTCTAGCTCGGTCGTCAGCTGGTTGTGCCAAGCCTATGATGTTAACTGCTTGGTAGATGTGAAAGTCCGGGTCTTGGTCGTAGCCAAGTCCCCTGGTATCTTATGGAAGGACGGGGGTTGCCCCCGGACCTGGGAAGGGGTCCACAGCTGACGGAAGTATCTTTGTTGTGCAGAAGTTTGCCACAAGGGAATGTGTTGCTTCTGACACATTTCTTGAATATGCGACGACAGATCGGCCCACACCTGAACTACTTCAGGGGTATCATCGGCTCGCCTAGACCAGACGAAGTCATCATCTGGCGAGGCTTGAGGGACTATGTCTCCCTTATATAAGACAATCGGTTTGTCCCTATTAGCCTTCTTCTTGTTTCGGCGTTATCGCTTGAAGGTGACAATGAATGTCATCAGCGACTCGACGTTGTGCTTCTCGGATGCACATGGAAGCTGGATGCAGTATGGTGACAAGCATATACTCTTGTCGATAGCTCGGCTAATAATATTAGCCTCGAAGTCGATCCGGCACCTCTCGGGGTGATCTGGGGTTGACTTGGAGCCGAGGCGCAGCCGATGAAGCTTAGCCTTTTCCTCGTCAACAGAGAAGAGATCATCATCATCTTCCTCTGAGAGCCAACCATTGCTTTTGCTCTTAATCACGGGGTACGGACTAATCCCCTTGAAGTAGAGCGCAGCGTCGGCCAGGTTGCATTCTGCTGGTGTGAACGGTGACAGGTCTGCAAAGACCATATGTTGCTCCCTGTCCTTGGCATACTTGATGCATTGGTGGAGAGTTAAAATTTTCATGGAGCCAGGGTCTACCCAGTAGCATCTTATATGATGTGTTGGAGTCGATGTTGTAGAACGTCACTTTGGAGGTGAAATCATCGAGCACCATGTCAACATCCCGGCCGAGGACGTCCTCGGTGTTTTGGTTAAAGCCGGATATCTTGACCGCTTGAACCTTCTGGAGGTATGGGGCTAGATATAGAGTGTTGAATGTCTTGAGCGGCATGATGTTAACAGTGGCACCAGCGTCTACCAGGATCCGGTTCACATCATGCCCGTTGATCTTCCCCTTCATGTAGAGAGGACGGTTGTGGCACAGAGGGGAAAGCAGCATGTCTTTCTCCGTGAAGGAGATGGTGGCTATGAAGGCTTCATAGGCAGTTGCCTTCATTTCCACGGCATGCACTTCATAGACTTCCGGCTCTTGGAGTATCTTGATAAGAGTTTCCCTTAGGTCCTTACTCCAAGTGATGGCTTCCCAAATTGTAATACTGGCAGGGAAACGCTTCATCTGGTGGAGGACTTTTCGGTCAGCTCGGGCTCGAGCATCCTCCAGAGAGGGTAGTATGTCAGGCTGAGCCTTCTGTGAGCTACCGTGATATTCCCCGTCGGGAAGTTGCACTGCCTTGCCCTTACCACCGGGATCAGACTGACTTTGATCGCCAGCGGGCTCCTGGAACAGGGATAATGATGGCTCTTCTGGGGGTGACCGGGGGGCTGGCTCGTCCTTATTGGACGGTCCTGCTTGCTCTGCTGCAGAAATCGATACTGGCGCAGGGACTGGGAGGTTAACAGTAGCCTCGTCAATGTCGAAAGGATCAAAGATACCGGGTCCCCTCCGAATTTCTACTTCTGGAATGGGAGCCGGTTCCTCTCCTCGAAAGAGGATGATTCGCTCCGGATCGAAGGTGGACGGAGAGAGGGGTAACTCAGGAGTTCTCCCACAGCCTCTACCGTGTCCCCGACCGCGGTTTGGAGTTGGCTGTAGCCTAAGAGGAGCAATGGTCCTTTGTCTTGTCCGGGAGGCTACTAGCTCGCCGTGCCGAGAAGCATTGATATTGTCAGGAGGTGGAATGGCCACCATGTTGCAGGTGCAGCGCCGAAGCATTTCTTCCAATTGCTCTGTGGTGATCTCCTTGTCTTTATATCATAAGGAGAGCTCATCCTAGATCACGAGTCTTTCGCCGCTCTTGAGCTTTTGGATCATCTCTTGGACCCAATTTTTAAGGCAGGCTCGTATCTGCATTTCTTCCCACATGATGTAGCTGTCGAGTGGGAGAGCTCCGGTAGGACGAGGAGGAATGTATTCCTCTAGGTCATCAATGAGCCGTTGGAGCCTTTGGAGAGGCGTTGGCTCGGCTGGGGATTGTAGAGCAGCTGCTTGTTCAGCTTGTTTCTTGAGCCGCCTTCTGAGGCTCTTCCTCCTATTTCTCTCTTGTCTCTTGGCAATAGCAGTCTCCAAGGGAGTAGGAGGGAGAGGTGCTGGAGTCGGAGTTGATAAATCCTCATGAGGATATCTCCGAGCTGGTGCCTTCGCCGGGCGAGGTCGATGACTCTTCTTTGCCCGGATTTTGATCCAGGGGCCTTTCGCCTGTTGTATCTGGAAGGTGGTGTTGATCGCCTACTCGATTACCTCGAGCGGCAATTCCTGGTATGCTGGAATGTTGGGACTGGCGTCTGAAGACGTGTGCGCAGTTTGGTGGCTTACCCGCAGTGGCGATAGGAGCCTACGAGGAGTCGGTACGCTGGTGCTAGCGTCCGAAGACGTGTGCGCGGTTTGATGTCTTAGCCGCGGTGGTGACAGCTTTTGTTAAGAAGCGGACCGAGAGATATGCTTGTTGTCCTACTCTTAGCCTTGCCTTTGTAATCATACTGAGAGCCGGGTCTAGCGACAACCGAAGGCGCCACAGGATGTTGTCGCTCTGCACAGTTATCCCAACTCTGCGGACTGCCTGAGCCTTGTGGCGGTGGGCCTGCCACTTGAATCGAAGCCTCTGAAGACTCCGAAGATGTCTTCTTTGTACTTCGGATTGTGTTAAAGGGTAGGCGGAGAGGATTCAACGGCCCATCCGCTGAGGGGATGTGACAAGGCTGAGGCGGGGCCTCACCCTGCTTTTGCATTCCCTTCCTATCCACGGCTGCCGGAGATGGGATGGGGGGATGGTGAGAGAGAGCTGAAGAGCCCGTTGTCGTCTCGCCCACCAGAACGTCCTCTTGGCCGAGAAGGACCCGGAGGAGCCTGGCGGTGTCTTCTTCAGGGAAAGGGAGAGACTTTAGCTCCCGCCAGGACCGCCACTGCACGGCTAAAGTGGCTGGGGCTGGCTGGCCGAATGCTGGCGTCTGAGAGCCCGAAGGGGCCGGAGGAGCAAAAGAATGGATGACGTTGGCCGAGAAGTTGGTCGGCTCCGTCTCTTGACTGGCATCCCTCTCTCTATGCCTCCGCAATCGCTCGAGCGCTTCTTGGTTGTCAGTCCGAACTCGAGCCATTCTGGAGGATGCTGATAAGACAACCCGTGCCCATTTTCTTGAGGGGATTCTGGCCGTTCTGGCGCATCCCTGGCGGTGCTCAGGGTCTCTTCGACAGCTTGTCGAAGCCTGACGAGTGACATAGAGTTCCCTTCCGTATCGATCTGCTCCCATTGGATCTGTTCCTGGATGAGGTGTTGAACTTCCTCACAAGACTCGATCGGGTGACAAATTCTAGCGTGGAAGGGGCAGTATTGAGGGTGACTACGGTCCCAATGGGTGTAGTCAGTAGGCGAGTCGCCGGGCATGATTTGCCCCCTCTCGACGAGGATATCGAAGAGTCGCTGGGTTCTCTCCCTAGGGAAGGACAGGGGTATGTGATCATGCCAGGGCCTCCACCCCGGATACCAGATCGAACGTCCCCTTCGACTGGCGCTGGGCTCCTCTGACTCGTCATCGAAGAGAGAAAATGCAGCCATCATGTGGATGACATTGGCTGAGTGGTGAATCACGCGTGCGGCCTTAGCTGGCCTGGTCCACGTATGTGGTTGCGAAGGATCGACGAGACCACTCTTCATTTTAACGAGACCGTCTCGGATCAACTTCTACGCCTGAGTCTTGAAGACGTAGCAATCTTCAATTGAGTGACCCCGCATGCGATGGTACAGGCAATAGCTGGGATCGTCGGTCTTCAGGGCCTCGTCCAGCTTGCGGATTTCTGGCAGCTCGACAATCTTATGGGCCATGCAGAGGTTGAAGAGCATCTCCGTGTGTTCCTTCTTGAAGGAGAAGGGTGTCTTCATGCGCTCCGAGAAGGAGGGAGCAACCGGCTTGTCCACTGGCTTTTTGTCAGAGCCACTAGATTCGGCCTCCTTGCTGGCTTTGGCGACAAGGGTGAACTCTATGATATTCACCTCCTTGCTGGGCTGACGTTCTCGCGCTTGCTTACCCTTTGCTGCAGTATAGCTCGGGTTATCGACGAAGAACATATCTATTTCGGCGACTGCCGAATTGAGTTGGTCGAAGCTTTTGATATTGGTGCCGAGAAGCTTTTCGCTGACCTCGACCGCCAGACCTCATCACGCGAAAGCTCGTCGTTTAAAACACACGTATCAATCTTAAAAATTCCAACTCGCACTAGATGAAAGAGAGACGTAATATGATGGCGAGAAGGGTCGAATCCACAGGGAAGAAGAGAATTTTAAAGTTAAAAATCTTGTAACCTTTTAGAAAAACACTTGTGATTTTACTTTACTTAAAGAAAATAGTGAAATGAAGAACAAACCAAACACTTAATTAAAAACACCTATGATTATGTGCCTATGCTATAGAAATTAATTGCATGAAGTGAAAAGAAGAGATAGAAGAAGGGGGTAGAGATGGAAGAAGATCAAAAACTAGATCAAATACATGAAATGTGAAACAAGTTTACACTAATGACACAATGAGATTACAATGAAGTGAAATAAAACTAAAACAATAACAAAAAGAGTAGCCTAAGGTGTGAAGATGGTAGTAGCAATGGTGATGACGCCGTCGTCTCCTCCTCGCCGAGCCTTGGAGAGGATCGTTCCGCCTTGAAAGAGATCGCCGTGGAAAGAGGTGGATGAAGAAGCCGTCGCCGTCCACGTCACGAGCCTTGGAACGTCGCCCGTCTTGATGTGCACGCCGCCATGAAAGGGGAGTTGTGGAGGATAAACTTTGGAGAGAAATATATAGAGAAATGTGGAAGGATTTGTGTGGAGATGAAGAAAGAAGAAGATGAGAGAGTAAAACAGTGAGAAAATAAATATAACTCGTAAACGAAGAAGAATTGGAGGAAGTGATAGAAGAATAAAATCTAGATCTGTATAAGAGGAAGAACTTTGATGAAGAACTCAGAGAGAAAAGAAGAGTGGAAGAACTTCAAAACGGAGGAAGAACATAGTTTAGTGCCTCAGATGAACAGTAAAATCACAGGACAGCAAGTTGACAAACGGAAAATAACTTCCAAAACAGAACGAATTAGAGGATGATGTAGAATAAGAAATTGTAGAACACTTAAAAACAAAGAACTTTCATGAAGATAGTAAGAGAAGAAAATGATAATAATGGGGAGAAATAAGGAGAAGAATAGAGAGAAATACTGATTCGCAGATGAACAAGATAGCACAGTGAAAAATACGAAATACCTTGAAAACTAGAAGGAATTAGAAGATGATGCAGAAGAAGAAGTTGTATAGGACGTAAAAAAAGAGCTTTCATGAAGACAGCAAGAGGAGAAGAGGGACGGAAGAGGGCAAACTCGGTGAACTAAAAGATGTGAGAGGGAGAGAAAAATGCCAAAAGATGAAGTCCCTTTCTCCTCCTTGTCATGGGCTATTTATAGGGAAAGTTGGGTAAATGAAGGGTGGAGATTGTATCAAAAGAAGATGGATGGCTGAGACTTAAGTGGAATATGATGCATGGGGAAGAGAAAAGTATGTGGGCACCCCCTTTCTTTGAATTTGGGCACCCCCTTTCCCAAGGCTCATCATGTCTCTCCTTTATTTCAAACTTTGAATTCAATTTTCCCTCCAACCGAAATATGTGTTTCTTTTTCTCAATTTTAAACTTTTGAAATTTCTTTTCCCTCCAATCAAAATATGTGCTTTTTGACTTGGTCAAAGTAGTGGTGACAGTTTTGGCCCCGGCTTCTTTTGTAATTACCTTCGGTGTCCTACACACACATAATTACACTTTAGTCCATAAAAATTATCACAATGTGCACATAAATCTCAAATGCTCATGATTATGCAATGGAGAATTAATGCTCATGGATCTAAACTTTAAATTATTAAATAAAATTATCAAATTAATCAATTTACGTGAAAGCTCCAATTTAAATGCGGAGTTGAGGTTAACTATGAAATATGCATAATTACTTAATTATGTGCACATAAAATGGTGTACATGCAATGAATTGTCATAGCAAATGGACACTTATCACATCCCCCAACTTATTCATTGCTAGTCCCTTAGTAATGCCAATAAATTAAATTTTAGGACTAACAAGAGTTTGCAAAATTCATGCTCTCATATCCAGTTATCCCTTCATAGAATCAACCAAAGATTAGGAATCTGGAATCATTAATACACACTAGCCTTATGTAGGAACTTAATAGTACATGATTAAGAATTCAAATTAAAGCCCAATAGCACTTGTGTATGTGTAACTACCAAATCCACAGCTTAGACAATTGCATCCCCATTCGCTATTCCAAGCAAATGCCTTTCAACCCTGCACCTCTTAGATCAGAGCATTAAGTATATTAGCTTTTTATCTGCCTTATTGTTTTGTCCCTTTGGGATCTTTTATACCACACATGATGCTGCACTACCCTTCACTGCTCAACGTGAACCTCGACTCTTGCCTTAGGAGAAGCATGCCCAGTTTCGTAGATCCAGATTCCTCTTTTCCGTTTTACGCGAACCTCAACACGTCTTAGGTGAAGTAGGCCCGGTTACTAAATTAGGGGTATTTTTCATGGTGTTTTTTTCTTTTTTTTTCATAGTGTCATTGCACTTATTTGATAGATAATTTGGCAGAAAGCTTTGTATAAAGATCTCTTTTCTTAAGAAGTGCAGAATATCAGACAATATACCTAAAATAGCATAGGACTTGTCTTGCTTGTTTCATTAGTGTGTAATGTAAATATTTTTTTTAAGTGCACATGAACTTTAAAGGGATTCTTATATCAATTTTTCATGGCTAGATTGACTAAAATTTCCATCATCCTTCTCCCTAGCCTTTTCTATTCCAGAATTACTTTTAATTTAAGCATGAATCATGAAACTCAAAATGGGGTTTACATCTTTATGCAAGACAGAACTCCTATCAGGTTGTACTATATGCATCATGAAAATTTCTCTCCCCCCAAACTTGAATGACATTGTCCTCAATAGCATGTAGAATTGAAAGTAAATGAATAATGTATCAATAAATACTTCTGAGTGGGAAAGAGACAACCGGATATGCGGGACGAAACCTCGATCAATGTCATAGGCGGCGATGACTTCCTCTCCTTGACCTTAACCTGACTACTAAAACACACTCAAACAAAAACGTCAAAACAACAAAAACTATGAGTTGCCTCCCAGAAGCGCTAAGTTTTCCGTCTTCAGCCAGACGCATGAGAGCTCACGAAGATTTTATTCCAGACCACTTAGGACAATGGATTCATTTTACAACTGATCATTTTCCAAATAAGATTTCAATCTTTGACCGTTGACAGTGAAAATTTGACCATTTTTAGGATTCAAAATTTTGACGGCACCGTGGTCAAAAGCTTTGACAACTACAAACGGTCCATCCCATCTGGACTTGAGCTTTCCAGGGAACACGCGCAGCCTAGAGTTAAAAAGCCATACTTTCTGATTTGGTTGAAAAGTTTTCCTTTGAATATGCTTATCATGGAAGACTTTCATTTTGGCTTTATAGATTTTTGAATTTTCATAGGCTTCATTTCTTAGTTCCTCCAATTCATTGAGTTGTAGAGCTCTTTGGGCCCCGGCTTGAATGAGATCAAAGTTGACTTGTTTGATGGCCCAATATGCTCTATGTTCAAGCTCTACAGGTAATTGGCAGGCTTTTCCAAAATGAGGCGCTAAGATGACATGCCAATGGGAGTTTTAAATGCAGTTTTGTAGGCCTAGAGTGCATCATCTAGTCTCTCGGACCAGTCTTTTCTATCTGGTCGAACTGTCTTATGCAGAATAGTTTTTATCTCCATGTTGGACACTTCTACCTGGCCTCTAGTTTGGGGATGGTAGGGGGTAGTGAGCTTGTGAATGATGCCATATTTGCGAAGCAGAACTCGGAATTGAAAATGAATAAAGTGAGAGCCCCCATCACTAATGATAGCTCTAGGACAACCAAATCTAGAAAAGATGTGTTTCTTCACAAACTTCATCACAACCTTGTGATCATTTGTCCTAGTGGCAACAGCTTCAATCCATTTCGAAACATAGTCCACCGCCACCAAAATGTATTCATTACCAAATGAAGGTGGAAATGGTCCCATAAAGTCTATTCCCCAAACATCAAAAATCTCTACTACCAGAATGGGACTGAGCGTCATCATATCTCTTTTTGAATTGTTTCCCACGGCTTGACACCTTAAACAAGTTTTGGAAAATTCGTAAGCATCTTTGAACAATGTGGGCCAATAGAATCCGCTCTGCAACACTTTCGCCGCTGTTTTCTTTCCTGAAAAGTGTCCCCCACAAGCGAGATTATGACAGAAATTCAACACAGACTGTTGTTCCTCCTCCGGGGACACATCTTCTAATGATCTGATCAGGACCCATGTGAAACAGCTCTAGGTCCTCCCAAAAATAGTGTCTTAGCTTTGAAAAGAATTGATCCTTCTCCTATTTAGACCATCCTCCCGGAATCTGTCCTACCGCCAGGTAGTTGACTATATGAGCGAACCAAGGGGTTGTTGTATGTGAGATAGAGAGAATTTGTTCATCGGGGAAGGAGTCGAACATAGGAGCACTTTCAGGAACCACAATCCTAGACAAGTGATCAGCAACAACATTATCCAACCCCTTCTTGTCTCTGATTTCCAAATCAAACTCTTGTAACAAGAGAATCCACCGAATGAGACGGGGTTTAGCTTCCTTCTTGGATAGTAAAAATTTTAAAGCTGAGTGATCGGAATAAACAATGACTTTTGCCCCTAACAGATAAGATCGAAATTTCTCAAGGGCGAAAACTACCGCAAGCAATTCGTTCTCCGTAGTGGTGTAGTTCAATTGTGCATCGGCGAGGGTGCGGCTTGCATAGTAGATCACCACGGACTTCTTATCGACTCTTTGACCCAGGACAGCTCTAACAGCGTAGTCTGAAGCATCACACATGATCTCAAAAGGTAGCGCCCAATCAGGAGACTGAAGAATTGGGGCTTGAGTAAGGGCCACTTTCAAAGATTGAAATGCCTTAAGACAGGAATCATCTAAGTTAAAGGGAGTGTCCTTGGCGAGTAATTGTGTGAGAGGACGAGTGATGCTGGAAAAGTTTTGGATGAATCTGTGATAGAATCCAGCATGGCCAAGAAAAGATCGAATTTGTTTGACAGAAGAAGGAGGAGGAAGATTGGAAATCACATCAACCTTGGCCTTGTCAACCTCTATTCCTCTCTCTGAAACAACATGGCCTAAAACTATTCCTTCTCTTACCATGAAATGGCTTTTCTCCCAACTCAACACAAGATTTGAGTCAATGCACCTTCTCAACACCTGAGTTAAATTCTCCAAGTAACTTTCGAACGAATCACCAAACACAGAAAAGTCATCCATAAACACTTCCAAACATTCCCCCACCATTTCAGAAAATATCGACATCATGCATCGCTGAAATGTGGCGGGGGCGTTACACAGCCCAAACGGCATTCTTCTAAAAGAAAATGTGCCATAGGGGCACGTGAATGTTATCTTCTCTTGATCTTCCGGGTAAATAGCAACCTGGTTGTACTCGGAATAGCCATCCAAAAAGTAATAGTACTTCTGCCCTGCCAATCTCTCCAAAATTTGATCTATGAATGGTAGTGGAAAATGATCTTTTTTATAACTAAATTTAATTTTCTGTAATCAATGCAGATTCTCCACCCTGTTGGTAATCGTGTAGGCACTTCATCTCCTTTCTCATTTGTTACAATTGTCAGCCCTGACTTCTTGGGAACAACTTGAGTTGGGCTGACCCACTTGCTATCAGAAATGGGATATATGATCCCAGCATCTAACCATTTGACAACTTTTTTCTTTACTATCTCCTTCATACTTGGATTCAGCCGACGCTGCATCTCTCTACTCGGCTTGGCATTTTCCTCTAAGTAAATGTGGTGCATACAAACATCCGGACTAATCCCCTTTAAATCTGTAACAGACCAGCCTATTGCGCCCCTATGCTCCTTAAGAGTATTTAAGAGTTGGGATTCTTGAGCAGAAGTGAGATTGGAGGCAATAATGACAAGTATCGTGTGGTTAGGTCCAAGGTATGCATATTTAAGGGAGTCCGTGAGACGCTTGAGTTCCAGAGCTGGAGGACGTTCTAATGATGGCAGGATTGGTTCGATTGAAGTGCAAGAAGTGACTCTATCTTAGACCAGGGTACAGAAGAGAGAGGAGAATCTTGAATCATACCACCCTCTTCCAGGGTGTCCTTAATGTTATCCAGAATCTCATCCTCAAAGATATCAATGACATTGCATTCCTCTCCTTGATCTGGATATTGAGATGCCTTAAATACATTTAGAGAAACTTTCTCGCCTCCAAATGAAATATCCATCATTCCCGTGGCACAGTTGATGTTGGCCTTAGCTGTTGTTAGAAAAGGACGTCCCAAAATAATAGGTGTGTGCTTTAGATCCTGGGATGAGGTCATATCCAAAATGAGAAAATCCACCGGGAAATAACATTCATGCACTTTAACAATGACATCTTCCAACAAACCCCTTGGTGTTTTAACCGACCTATCCGCCAATTGAAGGATGATTGAAGTGGGTTTTAACTCCCCCAGATCAAACTGCTCATAGATAAAGGTGGGCAAAAGATTCACGCTAGCACCTAAGTCTAGCAATGCTCGATCAAAAGTGACGTCACCTATATCACATGAGATTAAAGGGGCTTCGGGGTCCTTCAATTTTTTTGGCAGATGATTCATCAAAACAGCACTCACATCCTCAGACAAGCGGATCTTTTGAGTTATCGCCCTTGGCTCCCTCTTTGGAGTACAAAGCTCTTTCAAAAACTTTGCATATGCCGACACATGCTTGATTGCATCTAAGAGTGGAATATTGATATTCACCTATTTAAACAATTCCACTAATTCTTCCTGTTGCACCGGCAATTTCTTGTGAGCCTTCGGCTTTAGAGCATCGGGAAAAGGGACCTGAGGCACATATTCTTGGGGTCATTCATCAACTTTCGCCTTTCCTTTATCCAACTTCTTCTCTCCACCCTCCGACTTCTTTTTCTCTTGCACAATCACCGGCTTCTTATCCTCACTATCACTTTCCATGGGGGCATCTTGACCCGAACTACTGCCAACTTCCTTAATCCTATAAGGATTATCTAAAACCTTCCCGCTCCTAAGAGAAGAGATTACCTTTGCATTCTCAAATTGGGACCTACAGGAGGGGGCAGCTGAGGTTGATTGGGCTGATTGGATTGAGGAAGAAAGGGAGCTCTTGGAGGGAAGCCTGGATGTTGTTGATTGCGGGGGTTGGCCACCGGTTGGCTAGGGAGCTGACCTACCTCTCTTCTCATGTTATTAGCAGCAAGTTGCCATATCTGGTTTTCCAATTTAGAAATGGATTGTGCTTGGGTAAGGATGAGTTGTTGGAGTTGTTCAAACTTGTCATCAAAATTGGACTGCGGAGGTTGAGAAGGAGGTTGGAAAGGAACTTGAGCTTGAAAACGGTTTAGAGGATACTGATGATACTGGCCCTGAAAATACTGAGTGGGAGGTTGAGGATATGGGGCCTGAGAATGCTGAAAAGGAGGTTGAGAATATTGTTGGAAAGGTGCCTTGGATTGAGAGAAATTATGATGAGACTGAGCTTGTTGAAAAGGAGATTGGTAATGTTGGTTGGCTTGAGCTTGAAAGGGTTGTTTTTGAAAAGAGAGATTAGATTGGGTAGATGAACCTTGCTGAGATTTCTAAGAAAAATTCGGGTGGTTCCTCCAGCCTGGATTATAAGTGTTGGAATAAGGATCATAAGGAGGCTTAGAGACACCCTGAGCAGCAAAGATTTGTTCTTGGATGAATGGGGGAAGTTGGGCTGCTGTGGGGCAATCAGTTACCCCATGATCAGGGATAGAACAAAGATCACATATCTCTTCATGACTGGGAGCGGAGAATGGTTGAGGTCGAGAGGCTAAAGAAGAAGAAGGTTCATGCCTAGATAACAACTGATCTAGCTTCTGAGTTACAAGATCAACCTTCTCTATCTTCTGTGCCAACAAATCCATTTTGTTCAATTTCTGGGTTAAGGCATTAATGTCCATCCTGTTCTCACACTCACCTTGGCTCTTAACTTCATAAAGTCCACCCCTCTTAGCCGGCCCAATCATTCTCTCATAGGATGAGAGCGAGGTATGACTAATTGAATTCTCACTAAGTATTTCAAATAAATCGTAAGCCTCATCTTCGCTCTTACTCATCAATGCTCCCCCACATGATGCATCCACCATATGTCTATAATTCTCCGTCAAACCCTCATAGAATGCCTGTACAATTTACCATCTTGATAACCCATAGTGGGGGCATTTCCTCAATAAATCTTTCAGTCTATCCCACGCTTCATGGATATGTTCTCCAGGGTTTTGTGTGAATCCAGTAATTGCTCTTCTCATAGTATTGGTTCGTCCTATGGGATAGAATTTCTTCAAAAATTCTTTTTGTATTTCCGCCCATGTATCAATGGTCCTACCCAAGGCTCCTAACCAATATTTGGATTTATCCTTGAGAGAGAATGGGAAGAGAGTTAGTCTAAGAGCATCATCAGAGAAATTCTAGATTTTAACAGTTGAGCAGATCTGAAGGAATTCATCAAGATGTTTGTAAGGGTCTTCATTGGGATTTCCATAGAAAGATGGCAATATTTGGATGGTACTAGACTTGATTTCATAATGAACCGCCTGGTTCTGAGCTGCTTGGACATAGAAGGACGGTTGATATTGATTAGGCAAGAAATAGTTCTTCATTTGCTTTGGAGGATCAGGATTTTCGGCCATTAGATTTTGGTGGTGAGGTCCTTGATTGTCGGCCATGAGATCTTGTTGGAGATTGACCCCTCGATACAAGACTCTCTCAATTTCTTGACTGGGTCCTAATATGTTTGGATGTTGAGATCTTCTACCTTGCATGAACTAGGACGAAGAAGGAGATGAAAGAGATTTTTTATGATGATTTTTATTTTTTTAATTTATTATTTTTTTGACACAAAATAGGACGAAGAAAGAGAAGAGGATTTTTTTTTATGCAAACACAAATAAGTTGTCACACAAATTACCTAATGACCTATGTGTGACCTAAACCTACAAATTGGGTTTCACAAAATGACTAAAGTGTAACTTGAGTTCACCCTCAATATTTTCACCGGCCAGGTAAGGGGTGGGGTAGTGGGAGGCTCCCCTTGCTTTCGCAAGGTCCTAATTAAAAACCACTAGCCCGCTTAAGGCGTTTACCGTCCGACCGTCTTTTTTTTTTTTATTAAACCCAGTCATCTAATGGTGTAAAGGGAGAGTGCACCCCCATTCCAGAGGAAGGGAATGTTCTCACTCCACCTAACAACCATTAGATGCTTATATTATTGCTTATTCAAAAAGAATTACATCATCAGAAAGAGGCATACCTCTTATCTACAAGTATGTAAGGAAACTAGAAACAAGACCTATACATGTTTCACCCTAAAATTGGGTAAGCCTCTAGCATCAGCTATAACATATGCCCTTGCTAACAGTGGTAGCTCACGGATATGATGAAACTCTTTGTTTTCCCCCACATGAACTGCATGGTTAGCTAAAGAATCAGCTAGCTGGTTAGCTTCTCTATATACATGATTGACTGGATATTGAAGTGTATGGTGCAGTTGTAGTAGTTGTAGCCACCAAGGGAGCAAAGTCCAAGGCGGGTCTTTTTTGGATTTCAGCAGGCCTATCAAAGTAAGGGAATCAGTTTGAATTGCTGCTAGAGGAATGTTGTGGAAGTAAGCCAATCGAAGACCATCTAATAATGCTCTACATTCAGCAACCATGTTTGTGCCAAGGCCATAGTAGTAAGCGAATCCCAAAATAAGCTGACCACTTTGATCTCTGATACAACCTCCTCCCCCGGATTGACCAGGATTCCCTTTACAAGCACCATCAACATTTAAAGTATACCCTACTGGAGGAGCAGTCCACCGAACTATTATGCAAATAGTGTGGGAAAAAGCAATATTTATCCCAAAGCTTTCTAACACTCTTAAGAAATTCCAGCTGGAATCTTGTTTAAATTTCATCTTTCCAACCGAGCAAGCAAGATCTGCAGATATGATATCAGCAATTTTCATAGGACTAGTATGATTTTCTTCATATCTAGCACATCATCTGCATTTCCAAATTGCCCAGACTATCATTAACATTAGCTTCAGCCGAATGAAATCCTTGGGTTTGTTCAACATAGTCTTGTTTATAGTGCTTTCCAATCTGCTGGTAATACTATCAACATTCATGCATGTGTTGCTGAATATAGGAGCAAATTTTCTCCAAAGACAGCAGGCAGTATCACTCTTTATGAATAAATGGTCTTCATCCTCTATATCATAAGAATTATGGCAGCAGTCACATTTATAAACCAAGTAAATTCCACTCTTTTGAATGCGGCTATCAACAAGGACAGCATGGTTTAATAATTTCCAGCATAATAGAGATGCCCTTGGGGGGAATTTGTTATGCCATAGCTTCTTGAGAGACAATTTAGGTCTGGCTGACTGTCCTTTCAAAAGATTATAAGTGGATTTGATACTGAACATGCCTGTATTAGACTGAGACCAGATGTGGATATCATCTCCATCAATGGTTATAAATTTCTGAACTTGTTCCTTCAGCTGTTGGTCTTCTAACCTCTCCCATACAGGGTGCTGGAAATCTGCCATTGCATCTTTAACAGAAACATCAATTAGCTCCAATTGATTCTGTATAGATAAAATGTCAGCTAATGATTTTTCCTTATACCAGCTGTCCTTTAGGAAGTTGGTTTTAGCCCCATCATATACCATCATTCTTGAGCCAGTCAGGAAAATTGATAGAGCCTTATCAAAGTCATGCTTTTTAATCCCTCCAGGGAAAGGAGTTTTACAGTTGAGAATATGCTGGTTATGAAGGTATTTACTCCTTGTGTAATTGGCCCAAAGGGATTTACTGTGAATAGAATGGCAAATAAGTTTGACATAGAAGCATAGTTGTATGTCAAGAAGGCCTCTGATTCCTAAACCGCCTTCAGGGACTGGACTGCAAATCTTTTCCCATGATACCCAGTGTTTTCTATGCATAGTTTCTAGTCCCTGCCAAAAGAAATTAGAGCATATTATCCCAATATGTTTAATGACAGTGTATGGAATAGAAACAGCAACAGCAGTATATATAGGAACCGCAGATAAGACTGACTTTATGAGCACCAATCTGCCAGCCTGAGATAGATATTTACTTTGCCAGCCTGCAAGTTTACTGTTAACTTTGTCAATAAGATACTTGAAATGTGGAACCTTGACCCTGCCCTTAAACAGAGGAATTCCAAGGTAGGTAATGCTTCCACTTTTATGTGTATATCCAGTAAGCTGACTAATGCGAGCTATGGTTCTATGAGGCATTTGTTTAGCAACAATGATACTGCTTTTGTGAGCATTAACCCGTTGCCCAGAGGCTGCTTCATATCTTCCCAAAAAAAGGAGTAACTTCTTAATTGAGGGGACTCCACCACTCATGAAGATTAAGGAATCATCAGCATACAACAAATGTGAAATGGGTTGCACCCCTCGGGGGAGATGATAATATTTACACATGCCCTCAGAAAACAAGTGGTTAAGACCCCTACTGAGCACCTCCTCTGCAATTATGAATAGGGCTGGAGCTGAAGGGTCCCCTTGTCTGAGTCCTCTTGTAGATTTAAAGTATCTCCCGATTTGACCATTAAAGGATAGAGAAAACCAGTAGTTTACCAATAATTGAGCAATCAGAGACATAAATCTATAGCAGAAACCAAATTTTTTCAGAGCCATTATAAAGTCCCACTCCATCCGATCATAAGCTTTGGCCATGTCTAGTTGAATTATCATGTTATGACCTCTAACCGGTCTGTCAAGCTCCATTAATAACTCTTTAGCCAACAAAAAATTGTCAATGATGAACCTTCCACAGACAAAGCCACTTTGCTCCTTGGAGATTATCAAGGGAAGAATAGTCTTAAGTCTATCACTTAAGATCTTTGAGACAATTTTACATGTGAAATTGCAGAGACTAATTGGTCTAAAATCAGCATAAGTGGTGGGACTTTTTATTTTCAGAATAATGCTGATGATAGTAGATGTAACCCCTTTTGGGAGGCCCCATCCCTGAAAGAAACTCTGAATTGCTTGAATAACATCATTGCCTATAATATCCCAACACTGAGAATAGAAAGCTCCTGTGAATCCATCCAGCCCTGGGGAACTGTTACCTGACAGAGAGAATATAGTGTTCTTGACTTCCTCAACTGAAGGGATAGAGCATAGTAAGTGATTTTGATCTTCATTAATCAAGGAAGGAATAGCAGCAATCAGGCTCTCTTCAATTATGTGATGTTCAGAGGATAAGAGAGACTTAAAATATTCCACAGCACCATTAGCCAGAACATCCTGGTCATCAACCCATTGCTCATTGATTTTCAACTTCTGGATGTGGTTTTTCTACCTCTTGACCTTGGTGTAATGGTGGAAAAATTGTGTGTTTCTGTCCCCACAAGAGATCTCCACGTGGGCCTTTTGGAACCAAAATAATTCTTCGCGAGATAAAATGAGTCTCAATTCAGCATTTGCTTTGTGTAGATTCATACGGTTTTCAACTGAGGGATCCTCATCATAGTGATTTTGAGCTTGCTCGACAAATAGTTCAACATGATTTTTAGCCTGAAAGATATTTCCAAAAATTTCCTTATTCCATTTCTTTAAATCAGCCTTCAGGTACTTTAGCTTTATTTGCAGCCTGGCAAAAGGATGACTATCAACCAGATGATAATTGCTCCAATGGACTTTGATGAACTCCAGAAAATCTTCATGTGTATGCCACATTTGCTGATACATAAACCTCCCAGGGGAAGACTGATTTGACTTTAAAGATAGTAGCATTGGTGAATGGTCTGAAGGGCCTCGAATTAAATGTTTCACTGATAAAAGCTGAGTTGAGTGAAGCCATAAAGAATTATACAGAACCCTATCCAAACGGGCTTTAATTTGATTTGATCCAGTTTGGTTGTTGGTCCAGGTATATTTAGTACCAGAAAAGCCTGCATCAATTAAACATGTTGCTGTTATGAAGCCCTGGAAATCACCCATAGCAGTCATGGATGAAAAGGAGCCTCCACTTTTTTTCTTCAGGGGAAATAATGCAATTGAAATTCCCTCCCACAATCCAGGGAGTATTTACAGTTTGACTAAAAGCCATAAGAGAGGTAAACATATTTCTGCGCTCACTGGTGCTGCAGGATGCATATATAGCAGTAAAGAGCAAAACAATGTTATCATTATCCTTAATAGCCACAGTCAGATATTGTAGGTGAGCCTCTATAGTCTCAAGGCAGATATGAGGCTTAGATAATATCCAAATTCTGGAATCAACACCATTATTTCCCAATGAGGCATGCATTCTAGTGCTCCGAGCAACTTTCTGAGCTCTACTGAAGTCAATTCGAGGTTCAGATAGTGCAACAAGACAGATATTGTTAGATATTATATGTTGAGCCAAACTATTTACAGTGGCTTTATTTCCTATACCTCTGACATTCCAAATTAATGTAGTTTCAAACATTAGCATAGGTGGAGGGTAAATGGGCAGCCATACTTTTGGCTTTAGCCCTTGTTAGCCGGGCATCACTGAAAAGCACCCCAGACATAAGAGACACCTCATTTGACTTAGGGAGCAAAGACATAGTGTTGTTATTAACCTGACCAGCCATCCTTGAATTTTCAGCAGCTGACAGTTTAGAAATCACATCTGAACTGTTAATAGTAATGTTCTTCTGATGCAACTGAAGACTGGACACATGTGGGATTGGATCTATCATCTGCGAGGCCTCTTGTATGTGACCATGGATTGAAGGCAGCTCCTCTGGTTCTGAGACTTTCTCGATCTCAATTAAGTTGGACTTGTTTTTTAATTCCTTCATGCAAAAAATTAGAGCCTTCTCTTTCCCAGATATATTTGTAGTGGACTTATTGGCTGAGTCTTTTGTACAAACAGCTGATGGGAGCTTGGCCTTAATAGATGTCTCTGCTTGATAGGATGTAGTATCAATATGCTGACAGCAATTCAGGGTATCAGAATTTGAGGTATTGGTTTCTAAATTCTCCGAAGCTTGATCAAGAACAAAAAATCTATATCCAACTGTTTCAATCTTTGAAGTACTGGCAATAACCTATCTGGGTTTAAATTCCTATCAAGGCTTTTTAGCATTCCACATCAAAATTACAGGACCAGCTGATGGTTTTTTCTTGCAGTCCCTCTGTAGATGTCCAATCTTATGACAATAGTCACACATGTATGGCACTCTATGATAATTGATAGGTTGCCAGAAGCCACCATTATCTATCCCTATCCATATCCGATCTTTCCTCTGCAAATCAAGATTTAGCTCGACACATACCAAAGCTTCTGTAGTATTAGTCATTGCAGTGGTAGCATCGTTGATCCTCAACAAAGGACCAATATTACCTGCTATCGATCTAAGCATATCCTCATGGAAAAAATTAACAGGGAGAGATGGGAAGCCAATCCATACCGGAATTGTAGCTGGATCATAGTCAAAGTCATGAGTCCATCTGAAGAACCTGAATAAGTATCCTTTGACATATAAGCTTTTTTGCAGCAGCACATTCAAGAAATCCACTTCACTTCCCAATCTGATTAGGATATGTCTTGCATTTAAGCGGCTAATGATAAAGTCCGAGCTTAAATGAAGACGTTGAGAAAGACATAGCTTGATTTTCGGGATCGAAGGTCGGCCATATGAGCATTTTGCAATTATTGTATTCTGAAGATGTGAACATGAGGCTTTCACTTCATCTTGTGAAAAGAATACCGCAGGCTCACCTTTATCCATGAACGCCGGAGCTTTGACTTGCAGAGGAAAACGCTGTCGACGCTGAGCTTCGATCAATGTCTGAGCATAAGTTTTCCGAGGAGGCAGTTCTTCAGCTAGATCCGTGGAAGCATCTGCAATATGTCCTGAAGGTGCCTGGGCCTCCCCCACCTCGCCAGCCATGGTCGGCAGGGAGGGGAGATCGCTTCGATGAACAGAGAGAAAGATGGCGGGAGGAGCAAGACCAGAGCTTCTCACTCTAGAATTCTAGAGAGAGGATGTCCCCGAATGTTAGGTTTATCTATTTGAGTTTTTTTCTTCTGACCGTCTTGCCTTAGGCACCGGTTTTCACAAGAGGGTAAGCTCAAATAACACAAGAATCACAGTGTGAACCTAGGGCCAACGTCTACTGAATTTTATTTAAGGTCTAGGTGATGCAAAGATGCAAGAGAATTATGGTTTGTGGGCTAAGGAAGGGTGATGAAATCCCCACCTTATCTTGCTTATGGGTGTTGCCCTTAGAATATTTTAGAAATGATTTGCAACAAACCAAATTCAAATAAGGGGTTCTATGCAAGTATGCATGGGCATGTGATTTAAGAAAAAGATTAGAAAAGAACTCACCTTGCCCCTCGCAATCTTCCAAAATGAAATTAACATAAACTGAACAATAAGGAAGGAAGAACTTCTATCTTACATGATGCATGACCTAAAGCATGAAAGTGTGGTTTCTACTCTTGCAATGAAGATTTTTATTGAAGTTCAAGTGATGATTTTTTTCTTTTTATTTAGTCAACATATCTAACCACAAGATATGAAATGTAGAGAAATGAAATTAAAATGAAGGAGGAAAAGTTTGGATACTTACTTGAAAAGCGTTCCTCCGTTCTTTTTTTTTCAAAATGAATGACAAAAAGACTAAGGAAAATGTGGAGACTTACCTCTGATTTTTTTTTTGAATTTTTAAGTTACTTTTTTTCTTTTTTTCTTGTAAAAATAAGAAAAGAGAACTTTATTAGTACACTATATACATAAGGAAAACAAAGTTCTTAAGTCAAAAATACACATTCTTCCCCGGCAACGGCGCCAAAAATTGATCACGCGAAAGCTCGTCGTTTAAAACATGCGTATCAATCTTAAAAATTCCAACTCGCACTAGATGAAAGAGATACGTAATATGGTGGCGAGAAGGGTCGAATCCACAGGGAAGAAGAGAATTTTAAAGTTAAAAACCTTGTAACCTTTTAGAAAAATACTTGTGATTTTGCTTTGCTTAAAGAAAATAGTGAAATGAAGAACAAACCAAACACTTAATTAAAAACACCTATGATTATGTGCCTATGCTATAGAAATTAATTGCATGAAGTGAAAAGAAGAGATAGGAGAAGGGAGTAGAGATGGAAGAAGATCAAGAACTAGATCAAAAGAACAACTTTCATTAACTTAAAAGAAAGAGTACATGAAATGTGAAACAAGTTTACACTAATGACACAATGAGATTACAATGAAGTGAAATAAAACTAAAGTAATAACAAAAAGAGGAGCCTAAGGTGTGAAGATGGTAGTAGCAATGGTGATGGCGCCGTCGTCTCCTCCTCGCCGAGCCTTGGAGAGGATCGCTCCGCCTTGAAAGAGATCGCCGTGGAAAGAGGTGGATGAAGAAGCCGTCGCCGTCCACGTCACGAGCCTTAGAACGTCGCTCGTCTTGATGTGCACGCCGCCATGAAAAGAGAGTTGTAGAGGACAAACTTTGGAGAGAAATATAGAGAGAAATGTGGAAGGGTTTGTGTGGAGATGAATAAAGAAGAAGATGAGAGAGTAAAATAGTGAGAAAATAAATATAACTCATAAATGAAGAAGAAATGGAGGAATTAGTAGAAGAATAAAATCTATATCTACATAAGAGGAAGAACTTTGATGAAGAACTCAGGGAGAAAAAAAGAGTGGAAGAGCTTCAAAACGGAGGAAGAATATAGTGTAGTGCCTCGGATGAACAGTACAATCACAGGACAGCAAGTTGACAAATGGAAAATAACTTCCAAACCAGAATGAATTAGAGGATGATGTAGAGGAAGAAATTGTAGAACACTTAAAAATAAAGAACTTTTATGAAGATAGTAAGAGAAGAAAATGACTATAAGAGGGAGAAATAAGGAGAAGAATAGAGAGAAATACGGATTCGCAGATGAACAAAATAGCACAGTGAAAAACACGAAATAGCTTGAAAACTAGGAGGAATTAGAAGACTATGTAGAAGAAAAAGTTGTAGAGGACGTAAAAACAAAGAGCTTTCAGGAAGACAATAAGAGGAGAAGAGGGCGAACTCGGTGAACTAAAAGATGTGAGAGGGAGAGAAAAATGTCAAAAGATGAACTCCCTTTCTCCTCCTTGTCATAGGCTATTTATAGAGAAAGTTGGGTAAATGAAGGGTGGAGATTATATCAAAAGGAGATGGATGGCTGAGATTTAAGTGGAATATGATGCACGGGGAAGAGGAAAAGTAGGGGGCACCCCCTTTCTTGGACTTTGGGCACCCCCTTTCCCAAGGCTCATCATGTCTCTCCTTTATTTCAAACTTTGAATTCAATTTTCCCTCCAACCGAAATATGTGTTTCTTTTCCTCAATTTCAAACTTTTGAAATTTCTTTTCCCTCCAATCAAAATATGTGCTTTTTGACTTAGTCAAAGTAGTGGTGACAGTTTTGCCCCCGGCTTCTTTTGTAATTACCTTCGGTGTCCTACACACACATAATTACACTTTAGTCCATAAAAATTACCACAATGTGCACATAAATCTCAAATACTCATGATTATGCAATGGAGAATTAATGCTCATGGCCCTCAACTTCAAATTATTAAATAAAATTATCAAATTAATCAATTTACGTGAGAGCTCCAATTTAAATGCGGAGTTGAGTTTAACTATGAAATATACATAATTGCCTAATTATATGCACATAAAATGGTGTACATGCAATGAATTGTCATAACAAATGGACACTTATCAGACGGCATATGGTGATGGCATCCTCTTGAATGGGTGGATTGGCACACCTCATGCTGAGGTCTCGCCACTTTTTGATAAAGTCGAGGGCGCTCTCGCCCTTTTTCTGCCGAAGAGAACAAAGTTCGGCTAGGGAGACCTTTGGCTCGGCCGTTTGAAAGCGGTCGGAGAATTTCTTTTGGAGATCCGCCCAGTCAATGACTGAGTTAGGCTTCAGGCGGGAATACCATTGAAAGGCCATTCCTGTAAGAAAGGTAGCGAAGTAGCGGAGGAGATATGATTCATCCAGCGCTAATTCACCCATGGCCGTAACATAGTAGGCCAAGTGTTCATGTGGCGACCCCTACCCGTCGAAATTTTACAACTTCGGGGGCTTGGCATACTCTGGAGGAAGCTTTTTCAGCTGGTGGTGAAGTGGGTAGGGTACACTATAGAGGTCTACCGTGACAACCCCTTCACCATATTGGGCGAGCTTTGTCTCGACAATATGCTCGATCATCTGGAGTTGCGCCATGAGATTTTCTAGCACTGGGGTATTGGAGGCTCGTGGCTGGGCCTCGACCGGGGGCATGCCGAACCCTATTGCCAACGAGGTTCGGGCGATCACCATTGAGGTGTTGGCAGCTTCGCGGGCTGCCGGCAGTACTGGTGCCTCGGCCTGGGGCCTAGCAGGTTGCTGAGGATGAAGGTCCCGTTCCTGGAGGAGGTCTTGCAGAAGGGCCTTCAGATGCTGGTTCTCCTTCATGAGGGTATCGAGGGTCACTTCTTGAGCCTCGTTCGCAGAAGGGTCATTGTTGACCGGCTCTGTGAGAATAGGAGGGTCGCGGTCTTCCAATGGGACCTCTTCCGCGCGTTCTGACACCTACGGTCCGACAGAAGTGCCGATGTGACCTGTTGGGGGAGGCGGCGGAGCCTGATGGAGTGGCCTCCTAAAGTGGGACAGAGGCTGATTCAAGTCATCAGACTGGGTATCCGGCTGGTGTCCGGTGGTGTAGCACGCGAACACTCAAACCGCATCATTAATGAACTGAACTGTCCGTTTCCGGCACAGGTGCCTCTCTGGGCGGACAGGCGCCCCTAGTCTGTCAAAGACCGAGGTGCGTTGCAGAGGGGGCTCACTTCCGATATCGATCGGAGGAGATCCCTAGACAGGCTGCTGGAGGGCTGGGAGCGGGCTCGCCTTTGCCTCCGCTTGCTTGTGCGGGGGACATTAGACGACTGGGCGTCATCAGACGATGCTACTGTGAAGGTAGTCGCATCCCGTCTGATGCTGCGTCTGAGTGCTCCCAGGGGGTTTCTGATATGCGCATGTCGAACGGCTTGAGCTTCTTCTGGGGTGACCTAGATTCTCCTCAAGTCGGATTGTTGGTCTCCCTTGTCACCATTTTTTCGACGAGTTACCTTGGGAGCCGGTGTGTCGGGCTGCGGTGGGTGCCCCTGGGCTGTTGCCAAGGAACCCGCTCCTTTGAGCTTCACCCCATCCTCTCGTGTTTGCCGCAAGAGGTCAAAACGATTGGAGGTGGGGATTGTGGGAACGGTCCGTTCCTGGGTATGATTGGTTCGCCCCCGTCGAGACGGACCCGCAAGTCTCCGACAAGGATCGTTCTGCCAGAGTTGCTAGTCGCAGTGGCGAGCCATCTGCCTCTGCGGCCATGGCGACGCTTTTTCTGAGGAGTGGAGGAAGACTCCGCCCCAAGATGGTAGACCGAGAAAACCCAGCTTGGAGCGACCGGCAGCGTAAAGCTGTCAGTCGGAGGTACTGGGACCGGCCCCCAGGGTATGAAACCCATGCTGGGAGTCGATGACTGGGCGACCCGGGTATAAGCCTTTGCCCACACCGATAGGAGTGTCGCCAATGCTCGAGATGACACTCTTGCATCGGAAAGCGACGCCGTCGAAAGTGCTGAGGTGCCAACGCCCCTGGGTCGAGGACCCACGGTAGGTGTCGGCGTAGTCTGAGCTCGGGTCGGAAGGCCCAAGAAGGGTGCTGAGGAACCTTGCCCCCTGGGTAGAAGACCCGCGGGGAGAGCCGGTTCAACTGGAGCTCAGAATCGGGGTCCCGAGTGTAATATCGGAGAGCCGCGAACTCGGGGCTGGGAGCCCGTATCGAGGGTCGGCTTTGCCGGGGCTCGGGCCTATGGGCCCGAGGAAGGTACTGAGGAGCCGTGGACCCGGGGCTGGGAGCCCGTGTTGGGTGCCGGCTTTGCTGGGGCTCGGGGTTGGAGACTCGAGGGAGGTGCTGGGAAGCCATGGACCCGGGGCTGGGAGCCCGTGTTGGGTGCCGGCTTGGCTGCGGCTCGGGGTTGGAGACCCAAGGAAGATGCTGGGAAGCCGTGGACCCGGGCCTGGGAGCCCGTGTTGGGTGCCGGCTTGGCTGTGGCTCGGGGTTGGAGACCCGAGGAAGATGCTGAGATAGTGACCAAACTCCGGGGCGCGGGGCCCGTGCCGGGGATCGGACGAGGCTAGCCTCAGGAGCTAACGCTTACCCGGGCCGGTGTTGATCTAGGGGCCAGTGGTGGCGGTCCGGTGCCTGACGCTCAGGTGGGACACCGGTGCTGGAGGTGCGCGTGGCGCATTGGCCACGGAAACCAACGGAGAAACTAGGGTTGGCTGAGGAGCAGCCACAGGGATCACATCTAAGTAGGGCGATCCGATGACAGGGGCGAAGCTGCCGAAAGCGATTGGCGTCGCCAAGTAGCCCACCCGGGCATGGGTGACGATGACATTGGGACCGTAGGTGACGGACGCCATGGTTGCTGGAGTGCTGAGTGTTGTGGAGGTGACGATCGCTGACAGTCGCCGAGCGCGGTCCGATGGTCAGAACGCGAACCGGACACTGCTGGAGAATGCGCACAAGTACCCTCCTCTGCCTCTCCTACAAGGACAGGGAAAGGGCACTAGGGCTTCAGGGCTGGCACAGACTTTTCTTCAGTAAAAAGAAGGAAGGCGGGAGACGTCCCACCGGGCATGCCATCCTCTCTGTTGCGCGGCTTTTTATGCCGAATGATCGGGGTGAAGGAAGGGATACATCGGGGAAGGAAGACACGGGAGTTTGATATATCTCGGGTATCCTCCTTACGGTTGCATGTCTCTCACGACGGTATCGGGCACTCTCCTTTTACGAAAAGTCGAAAAGGGTCGAATGGCGCGGAAATGTAAGAGTACGGGTTAACCGGACGTGTGTGGGCGTGCCAGTCGATTTCTTGACAATCACCCCTAGAACCAAGGGTTGACTGGGGAAGCGTCACCAGGACGCGGCACGTGGGCTCGGGCGATCGAGCGACATGTGGAGAGAACGGGTTCCACGGGTGCGAGTGCGTAGGTGATTATGGTAATCGTGTATTGGACGTCTTTCGCCACCGGTCGCAAGCAACTGATGTTTATTTACATCGGATTGAATCCGAACACCTTCGTTATGAGATGAAGAAAAGTCTGTATATATGCCTGAAGCCGTAGGTAGTGGGTCAGAAGCATTCTGCAGCTGTGGATGTGCTTTCGACTGAGGGGTGTTCACTGGGGTTAGGGTGTTAGTGTAACGACCCGAGAATCCGATTACCGGGAAGGCCCGATAACCCGAGACTCGCACCGCCGCCCACGAGCCGGGAGGGCTCGGAAGGACTAAAAGGAGTGTGGAGGCACAAAGAAATAGAAATAAAGCAGGACAACCAACAACAACAAGCTGAAAGAAAGAACAACTACAGCTACAACAGAGTCCAGTCCAACAGAAAGTATAGTCTAAAACAGTAAAACGTACCACATGCCAAGTGAACACTCGGCCCGGCAAGCTGGCAACTGAGAACCTCTGCTCCGCACCCTCGAACCTCGAGGAAGAACCGCCATACCTGAAAAGTAGGGAATGAGTCTCCAAAACAGAGACTCAGCAGGGATCCCGCGGAACCCCAACCGAAAACAACGGCGGTAGCGGAAAGGAGGGCTACGAGAGCAACCACAACGGCAGGAACAGCAAACCCGGTGGCCGGTCGAAACTCGGCACTACAACTACTCCTACTGTACCAAAAACACACCCCAAACTCACAGTCGAGGCTACCGTACTACACTAGTACCGCTTGCCGTAGAGGCCTGTCCCCCGGACACAGCCGACCTGGACACGCTGTCCAAGGTGCAACCCTGACCATCCGATCGCGGGTACCGCACAACAAGGCGCAACCTCGGTAAAGCCACTAGCACTAGTCTCACTGCGCGAGAACCGACACACGCGCCACGGTGAAACAACCGAACTCGACGGTCAACACGACCGAGAACCCGAAGGTCGAAGTCACAGAACTGATAGTCTGTCACTCTCAACTCGACAGGAGTACCTCCCACTAGAAGCATAGTCGGTAGCGTCCCCTGACGACTTACACCGCACCACAGGTGAACTGCCTGACGTGGTAGCGCCTACCAAAGGGACGAACACCGTACAAGTAACCACAAACAAGTGACTAGCTGGGGTCACGACTGTCGACGTGGGTCCAACCACCCCCAACCACGTGTGCACACAAAGACCACGTGTCCTAGGTCTGGCCCTCTGACCGATTTTCCCCCATAGCCAGACTCTGGCTAACGACGAGGGGCCCGACGGAAACCAGTCCACAAACCGTCTCAAAGGGTGAGTGCCCGTACACCACTCCCAGGTGAGACCAGCACCTCGTACTGGTGGACTACGACTAGTGGAGGGTCACTGAAGGAGTAGACTCTCAAGTCAATGGAAAATAGCGTCCGTGTCCGACGACGTACGGGGACCACCCCACGTATTGGCCCCGTCGCACGGTGACCACAGTCGGAGAAGAAACAGGACTCGCAGTCCACGGCCACCCACGCACCCTGCGCGAGAGTCGAGAAAACTCAAGTGGCACTAAGCCACTGGGCTCTGGACAGTCCTCTAGACGCACTACACCCAACGGTCCTTGAGTCACAAGACTCGGGATCAAGACCGTTGTACGCAACAGCACAAGGCCGTCAATCTAGTCCAATCTCTAGGTCTAAAACCACGGTAGCACGAGTACCGAGATAACTCACGAGCCGCCAAGACCACTCCCTCGGGAAGGGAACGCAAGGGACTAAGGCCACCCACACGGGCCACACGGAAAACATAGAAGCACGATTCCCAGGGCAGCACACAAGCCACCTTGTCGATTTCCCATCTCAGGGCAAGCGGGAAACCTCCAGCCCCAGGCCGGATAACTGGACTCGCAGTCCAAGGCCAAACACGTGGCCCGCACGGGAATTGCCTTCCAAAGAAACCCACGACATGCGGGGGAGACCTCACCGCGCACACACCGATACACGGTGACTCGATCGAGCGTAACACGAAAGTCCGGAACACGTGAGGTCACCCGGACCCACTACACCTACGGGCACGCTAATCGAGGTAACATGGAATCTCCGGACACCCAAAGACACGGTCACAGAACTTCATGGGGTGTCAAAGACATTCACAAGACCTAAAGTCAACCACTGGGTCACAACCGGGTCGACCGGAGGTCAAAACAACGCAAACGGGAACCGCAACGTAGTCACGGTCACCTGGGGACCGCGACCATAGTCACGGTCGACAGGGGACCGCGACCACATAGTAGTGGTCGACCGAGGACCGCGACCACGCAGTCACGGTCACCTCACGACCACAACTAGCCACGCGCAAACCCGATGGTAGCGGTCACCCAAGGACCGTGACCACACAGTCACGGTCGGGTCACGACCGCGACTAGACGAAAACGGTCTATCGCACGTCCGCGACCAATGAACATGGTTACTGGTAGACCGCGACCATTTCGGAAAACCCAGAACGGCGGGAAAACTCCAAAAAATCCACGCCACGCCCCCAAACATCCACAGGTGAGGGGGAAAACATGGGGGAAGCTCCCCAGTAGTCCCTAGCATGCATCCATGGCCTCGGATCGGCCTAAAACGCAACGAAACGCTAGATCGAGCGATCACTCCCCCAAAACATGATTTTCCCCAAAACGCCTCAAACGACCCTGTTGACACCCGTTTTAGCCCACAAGTTGAGTTATTTCTCTTATTCATCATTTTTGATGCCCCGAATTAGCCATTATTTTAGAGCTTTCTCGGATGGATTTCAAGCCCATTCTTACCATTTCATATCCTTTAAGTCTTGGAGATCATGATTTCCTAGAGCCCTGGAGCTTATTTTATCAATTTCTGGCTTCCAAGTCGACTTACGGCCCATTTAGGCCAGCTTCCCTCAAGTAATCGGCTCTCTCTCACTACGCAGTCCTAAAAGTGGTCCTTTATCATCCCTTTCTATTCCTCTATTCAAAAAGTTATCTTCATCAAAGTTGTTCATCTTTCAAAGATCTACAATTTCTTCTTCTACGCCATTGGCTAGTTCTACCCTGATTGCGAGTTATTCGCATTTTTCCGACGTGCTGTGCTGTTTACCAACATCCTAGAATTTTCCTCTATCTTCCAGCCCCATTTTATCCCTCTTCCAATCATTTTCTCAAATTTCTTTCTTCATGAAAGTTGTTCCTCTCTCAGTTATCTACAATTTCTTTTTTTACCACTTTCACTAGTTCTGCCCCGTTTGAGAGCTATGCTTCAATTTCCAAAGTCACGCGCAGTCTACCTAGAATCTGCCTTCATCGATGTGAAGGTCTAGTGTAGGTGCGTTACATCAGTGTAACTGATGGGAATCGACGTCGAGCACTGACATTGTTATTTTGCATTTGTGTCTTTTAGTTTACTTTTATATCCTTGGGAAAGTATATGTACAATTGTAAGGCTTGGTAAGCCAATGTGTCATTCCCTAGGATTGTTTGGGTTTTTGTGCAAATGTGTAGTAGGTCCAGCTAGGGGGCCCTCTCCCCTTCCCCATTGGTCCACCTCATCCATGTGGGGCTGGTCAACCATCCTAGGTGGCCATCTAGAAGGTTTGAATGCTAATTGACCACATGGGAGATAAAGGGGTTAAAATTTCAAAGGTAGGCCACCTACCTTACCTACCTAGTCAAAGGAGTGCCCATTCATATGTAATTTATTTATTTTGAGTTTTGACCATATGGGGGATGAAAATGACATATTTCCCACGAAATTATCAGCCCCCCCACCCCTTGCTATTTTCTATATAAGCCTATGTATAGTGTCATTAGAGATTAATGAAGAAATTATGTGAAAATTGCTTGAAGCAAGAAGGGTGTGCCCTCTCTCCCTCTCTCCCCTGGTGTTCTTCCTTCTCCAACCCCAAATTCTAGAGTGGTTCTATCTTCAATCCCCTCCCCTCAACCTCCGGTGATCGTCTGTGCCGCCGCCGTCGCCGTTCGTGCCGCCTTCGAGCCGCCACGGGATCGTCTTCGGTTTTCTGTCCTGCTGGACAGATGTGTGGTTCGTGAATTCCTGAAGCCAGCCACGAGTTCTGATCGATTTGAAATTTTGAGGGTTGGTTCATATCTTCTAACCCCTTCTCCACAAAAAAATCCAGGTTCAAAAGCCACCGTTTCATATTGTTTCCTCTTCGTTCAACTCTCAATCTCAGATCTGTTCTGTCACTGTCTACAGTGACAGTAGCCTTGATTTCTCCACCTTCGACTACCCTTTTGATTTTATTTATACCTCCCAATTTAACTGTGTGTTCTGTCCATCGTCCCCTATCCCCACAATTTTTCTTAAATTTTTATCATCCTTCTACCTATTTTTCAAAATTCATGTTCTACCGGAGCTACAGTACTTTCAGCCAGATCCCAGATCCGACCTTTGTCCACTAAACAAATCACAGAAAATCATAGACACATCCAAACGTGTCCAAACTAATTTTTCCATCTTCCCATCTCAATTTCCAACAACTTTTCTGAAGAACACATCTTCGAATTCGGACGTCTACCTCGCGGTCAAAGGTAATCCATAGTCAAGTTCTCTGCAGGCCTGAGTCTTCGGTTACTGTACAACAGAAGATTGAAAATTCCATAAGTCAAGATCCGAGCAGATCCAGGTCAAATCTTTGGGCCTAGGTTGAATAACTTCAAGCTAGCTTTCCAACGGCGCCAGTCTCGTGTCGATCCGACATCGGGGCTGATCGCAGCGTCCATTCTCTCCGGAGCGCGCGTAGCAAAACAGCAGCATCCAGTCCGCGGGCAGCAAACCCGACGGGTGCCGAACGAAGCCGCCGGGCCTCCGGCCGGCGTTCCAGCACGCCGCCATCCCAAGGAGCGATCCTATGGGCATCCACCCCTACAGCGGTGCCACCGGGTCCCACACGGCCCCTCCGGACAGCACGTGGGCCCCACCGTCACTAGTTCGGGTGCTGCCAAATCAACGTGAGAAGCTGCCCGTCAACCCGAATTCGGTCCTCCCGGACCCCATTGTGTAGCCCTTTACCTCCCTGCGTGGAGTGGGCAGCGGCTTGCATTTCTGTAATATTGGGTAATATTGTTCCGGGAGTACGAGTTTCGGCCGGGCCCGTCGTCCCCACGCCGAGCGCGTTGAGGTATCGCATTCGCTCCCTTACTTGGCATTTTGCTTAATTTTCATATATACTTGCTTATGCCACTGCTAGAGAGCATGATAGGGTAATTAGCTCACTTTCTATTTTTATCACCGCTGCTGCGAGAGAGAGCGTTACCGTCCCGTGACCCGATCCGGGCACAAGTGAGAGCCGACCACCCTAGCTCACAGTCGGTTCCTCAACCGCACACATCCGACGCTTCCCTCGTTAAGGGACGATCGCGAGCTTGTCATGTCCGTGGTCCCGTCCCGCATCAATTTGGTATCAGAGCGAGTTGAGTCTAGGGTGTCAAAAAGAAAAAAAAAGAGTGTCATTTACGTCTAGTCATTAGTCCGTTTAAGTCGAGTCTAGGATCATCATATTTCTAAAACACAAAAAAAAGTGTCTTTTTGCATTTACATCCCTTTACTCGGTATATCAAAAGGTGTTGTCCGAACGTTAGGCTACGCCTATCGGGAAGGCCGCACACTTGCGCGAGTGACCTTCGGGTCAATTATCTCTGCCACGTACCAAGTCTTGGTTTACGTCTAGGGTCCTTAGTGTGCATGCATTCCAACTTTGCATTACTTAGGGTCGTGTCTAGTGTCTTGCCCAAATGGCCTTGCATATCCATTCCTAGGGATCCATTCCCGTATTTTGGCAACTATGGCCCACCCATGTCGACCCGTCCAAGGTGATAGGTCCGTGTCCGAGTACCTTCGGGCATATCATAAGTATTGGTTGGAACATGGCTTGGGAGAGGAGAGCAACACGGCCGCATTTCAGTTCCGGAGAGGTTTGCGCCTTCACTTCCAATTGGAATGCCTTATCCGCAATGCATTCTCTCTAGCGGAATCTTATACGGTCGCTCTAGTGGTCGAACCATTTGAGTCACACTTCTCTCGGTATGGTGGCTTTCGACAAGCATCCACCTCCCAGCCGCCTACACCATGGCCTTCACCACTCGAGAGAGTTCCAATGTCATCCATCTCTATTTCCGAATTTGATTCAGAATCCTCTCATTTGGAACCACCAAGGCCCGAGCCACCCGTATTTCTAACGGGTACGCTTTTCATAGCCGAGCCGCTTCTTAGTTGGCTCAAGGATGGCTTGGTCCCACCTCCCTTCCCATCAATGGACCCCACACTACCACTAGTGTCAAGCAACTCATTTCATACCACCTTCCGGTCTCGTCACTATGTGGACACATTGGACGACCTTCTTAAAGGGTTAGACCGGCAGTTGACCTTTACACATTTATTGGCCCGAGGCTTCGACCAACTCGCTAGTCTTAGCTTCACCCATCCGGCCTATGGGTCCATTACCTCCGAGTGCACCGTGGGTTGTGTCACCACGGAGATCCTCTTACTCCTTCCCTTACCGGCCGAATCCGAATCCATACCCTTTTGTCCGAGGGAGGAATCATACTTCTTGCTTACGGTCCCCATCCCACCCATCAGAATGCAAGAAGGTGACTATCCACACCTTCAAAACTTCTACACGTGGGACCGTGACTTGGGGGATCCCACCACAAGGGGTCATACCTTCTTCGATCCCTTTGACCCATTCCTTAGTGGACCCCATGACCCACCTTATATAGTTCATTTCTTCAAGGGAGTCCACTATCACACTCCTACCCCACGGGCCGGGTCATTTACACCCACCAAGCCCGTCCACGATACAACAACATTCGGCCCTCCTAGCCCTCTCAAGTCCCCCAAATCCAAAGGGCCGTCCATGCATGACTGGGTCATACTTGGATGTTTAGGTGTTCCCCATACCACCCATCTCCGGTTACATAACATGCATGCATGGCACACATTCGGGTGTCCTGGTCCGCCGTCACCTATGTACGGGTCGGACTAACAATAGGTGTGTCTAGAGTCATATATGAGTCGGTGTGTTTTCCTTGTGTGGTTTATTTTGTGTGGTTTGTTTGCATGGTTTGTGTGTCGTTTGTTTATCTGCATGCGTCTTGTGTAAGCTCGTTGTCGTTCTCTTATGAGTAAGAGGCGAGTGGACTCACTTGATGAGTATGGGATCGGTTCCACATCTATACCCGGATCAGTCACCTATAGGGACTCAGCGGTGATTCCTAGTGAGTCTTCGAGCTATTTTCTTCCCTTTTGAGAGTGCCCCTTCGGAGTGATCACCTTTAGCCCATAGCAGTTCGCATATCGAGTATATATGGAATGAGCAGGTAACGATCACTTGGAGCGGAGCGTACCCGCGTTATTTGGCACGGTGACGGATCTGCCGGAGTACTCGAGCATCCATACCCCTACTCGACGGGGTCGAGTTCCTCCCACCCGGGGAGAATTGATGGGAATCGACGTCGAGCACTGACATTGTTATTTTGCATTTGTGTCTTTTAGTTTACTTTTATATCCTTGGGAAAGTATATGTACAATTGTAAGGCTTGGTAAGCCAATGTGTCATTCCCTAGGATTGTTTGGGTTTTTGTGCAAATGTGTAGTAGGTCCAGCTAGGGGGCCCCCTCCCCTTCCCCATTGGTCCACCTCATCCATGTGGGGCTGGTCAACCATCCTAGGTGGCCATCTAGAAGGTTTGAATGCTAATTGACCACATGGGAGACAAAGGGGTTAAAATTTCAAAGGTAGGCCACCTACCTTACCTACCTAGTCAAAGGAGTGCCCATTCATATGTAATTTATTTATTTTGAGTTTATAACACATGGGGGATGAAAATGACATATTTCTCACGAAATTATCAGCCCCCCCACCCCTTGCTATTTTCTATATAAGCCTATGTATAGTGTCATTAGAGATTAATGAAGAAATTATGTGAAAATTGCTTGAAGCAAGAAGGGTGTGCCATCTCTCCCCTGGTGTTCTTCCTTCTCCAACCCCAAATTCTAGAGTGGTTCTATCTTCAATCCCCTCCCCTCAACCTCCGGTGATCGTCTGTGCCGCCGCCGCCGCCGTTCGTGCCGCCTTCGAGCCGCCACGGGATCGTCTTCGGTTTTCTGTCCTGCTGGATAGAGGTGTGGTTCGTGAATTCCTGAAGCCAGCCACGCGTTCTGATCGATTTGAAATTTTGAGGGTTGGTTTCTATCTTCTAACCCCTTCTCCACAAAAAAATTCAGGTTCAAAAGCCACCGTTTCATATTGTTTCCTCTTCGTTCAACTCTCAATCTCAGATCTGTTCTGTCACTGTCTACAGTGATAGTAGCCTTGAGTTCTCCACCTTCGACCACCCTTTTGATTTTATTTATACCTCCCAATTTAAATGTGTATTCTGTCCATTGTCCCCTACCACCACAATTTTTATTAAATTTTTATCATCTTCCTACCTATTTTTCAAAATTTATGTTCTACCGAGCTACAGTACTTTCAGCCAGATCCCAGATCCGACCTTTGTCCACTGAACAAATCACAGAAAATCATAGACACATCCAAACGTGTCCAAACCAATTTTTACATCTTTCCATCTCAATTTCCAACAACTTTTATGAAGAACACATCTTCGAATTCGGACGTCTACCCCGCGGTCAAAGGCAATCCATAGTCAAGTTCTCTGCAGGCCTGAGTCTTCGGTTACTGTACAACAGAAGATTTAAAATTCCATAAGTCAAGATCCGAGCAGATCCAGGTCAGATCTTTGGGCCTAGGTTGAAGAACTTCAAGCTAGCTTTCTAACGGCGCCAGTCTCGTGTCGATCCGACATCGGGGCTGATCGCAGCGTCCATTCTCGCCGGAGTGCGCGCAGCAAAACAGCAGCATCCAGTCCGCGGGCAGCAAACCCGACGGGTGCCGAACGAAGCCGCCGGGCCTCCGGCCGGCGTTCCAGCATGCCGCCATCCCAAGGAGCGATCCTCCGGGCATCCACCCCTACAGCGGTGCCACCGGGTCCCACACGGCCCCTCCGGACAGCACGTGGGCCCCACCGTCACTAGTTCGGGTGCTGTCGAATCAACGTGAGAAGCTGCCCGTCAACCCGAATTCGGTCCTCCCGGACCCCATTGTGTAGCCCTTTACCTCC
This sequence comes from Amorphophallus konjac, assembly GCA_022559845.1. Lineage (NCBI taxonomy): Eukaryota > Viridiplantae > Streptophyta > Magnoliopsida > Alismatales > Araceae > Amorphophallus > Amorphophallus konjac. Next base: position 53,858,359 of record CM040122.1, read on the forward strand.
CTGCGGGGAGTGGGCAGCGGTTTGCATTTCTGTAATATTGGGTAATATTGTTCCGGAGTACGAGTTTCGGCCGGGCCCGTCGTCTCCACGCCGAGCGCGTGGAGGTATCGCATTCGCTCCCTTACTTGGCATTTTGCTTAATTTTCATATATACTTGCTTATGCCACTGCTAGAGAGCATGATAGGGTAATTAGCTCGCTTTCTATTTATATCACCGCTGCTGGGAGAGAGAGCGTTACCGTCCCGTGACCCGATCCGGGCACAAGTGAGAGCCGACCACCCTAGCTCACAGCCGGTTCCTCAACCGCGCACATCCGACGCTTCCCTCGTTAAGGGACGATCGCGAGCTTGTCGTGTCCGTGGTCCCGTCCCGCATCAGTAACGGTCTATCGTAAGACCGTCAGAGCATTATGACGGTCTACTGTAGATGCGTTACACCGAAACTTATCCGAAATCGTCATGTTCGACCCCTAGAGTGTGACGGACCTACCCTAGTCCGTTACATAACTCTGACGGTCGTGTGATAGACCGTTACACACACCTGAGAGTCCAATTCGTGCTGGACTCTGCTCCGTTTCTGTGCGCCGTGGCCCTCTTGTAGAGTCCATAACTTCTTGAATTCTACTCCGAATTGAGCGCCGTTTGTTCCTATGGTTTCTCCTTGGTATTATCTTGAATTCAGTCTGAAGAACTCCAAATTTAATTGGCTATCTTGCTCAGGATCTGGGTCGAAAGTTGAGAGTTTAGGTGTCCTGGTTCAACTCAAACTCTGCAGATTAAGCTCCGGGGCTCCCTTCTAGAAGCCATATCTTCCAGATCCTTCATCCAAATAGAGTCATGTTTTCTCCTATGACTTATCTTGACTATTACCTCGAGATTGATCCATAGATCTCAAGATTTTATGGACTATATCTCTTAAACTCGTGGAGGAAAGTTGGGGGTTTCATCACTTTTCTATAAAAACTGCCCAGTTCGCAGTCGCGACGGGGGGCTCTTTCCGGACGTGGGGCGAAGCCATGCTGCAACGCCGACTCAATCCTTCGACCCTGGCTTGAAGAGGGAAGTATTAGCTTTCAATTCCATCCTTCTGGACTTGATTTCATGGTCTACACTCTTAGTTCTCTTCTCCTCAAAATCACAAATCATCACAGTTTCCTGCACTTTCTGCTACACATGCATTTTTCTCCGTTTTGCATCATCGTTTTCTCTCTATTCTCTCAATCAAATCTCGTGATTTCAAATCTCATGCATGCACAACACACCCACCTATCTTTTTCACCCTTCCATAGGGGTTAAAAACCTCCCCCCGATGCGTTCTCCCCCTTTTATTCATGCTATTTTATCACTTTGGGCAGATTTCTACACTTCATGTTCTAATGGGTTTTTGCCTTTGTGTTTCATCTTTATTTTGCAGGAGAGCATGAATACAACGTGAGGCCCTCTTCATCTAGCCGGCTGGAAGGAGAGGAGGTCGACCCCACACCATTCCCCGCATCCCGTTCTTAAGCGCGATCAAGTCTTCATCCCTTTCCGAGGTACACGGCGCCGTTGCACTCCTTTCTTCATCCTTGCGGCGTTGTTAATCCTTGGTGGCGATCACGGTTAGTATTTCTATCCTTTCATCCCCCTTGTCTTTGATTCACATATTTGTTTATGCATGTATGTATTTAAAGGGGGCGGGATAGGAATCTAATTAAAAAAATGAATCAACAGACCCGCTCGGCTCACCACGGCCTACGAAACTCGCGAGAAATGAAGCGCACGGGCTGGGGGTCCATCACCCTACCTTCACCGAAGATTTCGCGCACCGTGGACGCCGATCCACGAAGAAACGCCGTTTAAACCCTCGCCGGTTCACGATCCCACGAACCGCCTCCACCATCGCGATCCTCGTCCCGTGCCCGTCGCTCCACGTCCCACGAGCCACGCCGCCCCGCCCTCGCCGCCTCCGTCGGTCGCCCGGAGTGAGAGGGGGAGAGGAGAGAACGTGAGAGAAGAGAGAGGGAGGGAAGAGAGAAATGAGAGGGGGAGAGAGAAAAGGGTTATATATAGGAAAATCCAAAAATTTGGAAAAATCTCGAAAAATAGAAAATCACACCCTCGCGATCCTCGGAACGCACCGATCACAACGGTACCACACTCGCCTAGGTGAATGGCCCGGTTCACCCGCAACAAGGTTCCGAAGGAATTACCGAAACACACACTGGGAATCGGAAAACACACGCCGAAAAGCCGCGGAACGCTTCCGGGCCTCCGAAACGACTCCGGATCGCGCCGATCTGAACACGAAAGATGTCCGAAATGAAATTTCGGACACAACAGAGTCAGACACTCCGAAAAACTAGATCTGGGACCCATAAAGAGGGATCCAAAAAACCCGGGGCATTACAGCCCTCCCCCCTTAAAGGAATTTCGTCCTCGAAATTCAGGACCTAGCACAAAGTCACAGGGGAAGAACACTGAACCAACTGACACGCTGTGAGAGCCCCAGCACAGAAAACCTCGATCCTCATGAAAACACCAATCCTGAGGGACATAGCCAGACTTACAATCACACACAACACCTCGCTCCTCGCGCCGAGCACACTGGCCAACAGAGCAGTCATATACTAAAGGGCACAGTCCGGCATCACCTCAGACAACGCGAGAATCCACCATGGCACCGCAGCCACAATCTTGCTCACCGAGGAAACACAACCCTCGACACGAGCAACAGCTACTGATCCATCCAATGGTCAGCAGACAAATCGCACATCAGCTTCGCAGCCAGCTGACAGGTCGTGCGCCCTCCTCAAGGGAGCAACCAAAATAGAGCCTCCATCGGCTCACGCAGCCATCTCGACAGACCGCAGCCAGAACATCGGCTCAGCACCAAGAAACACCTCACACATGGCAAGCCAAAAGCCGGATATAACACTGTGCCAACTCTTGTCAGAAGACAAATTTCGACAAAGCCCAGATCCCATCCGGAAAGGCACATCACAGAAACGACCACCAAAGGTCTCGCTGGTACACGGCTCTCGCCACGCTCGAGTTCCGACAACCAGCACCTTCTGTCTGTGAAAAGACCATCCACTGGTCGCCAGATACACGTCAACGGGAAACCTCCACCGGCCCAACAGGCACGATCCAACTCACAGCAGGCCATCTGTTGACTCACACACAGACCAATGCCACATCTCGAGCTACACTCCTCTCGGACTCCGCATCCGAGCTCGAACATCACACCAACTCGACCCTCTCGGGGAGCACGATGAAACCAATTGACAAAATCCTGGTGTCTTCAGTCATCACCTCACTGGACCCAGACTCACAGGGGAACCCTCCCATGCTGGTCACCAAACCAGGGATAACCATTGCGACACCAACGTCCTATCTAGGACCACCAAACCGACGCCAATCTCACAAAAAGGCCTCCGCCCAAAGGCGTCACTCTTCCATCTGGTCTCATCAAATCTTTCGATCAATCCAAGTAGACACCTGCCAATCCCGATTCCGCCCTTACCACAGAGCCACGGGACACCACCTGAACAGTGCTCACGGCGACCTGGTTGCCGACACCACGACCAAAGCACTCTGGGTCCCCGATCGATTATACATCTCACCGTCACAATCCGAAAAGACCGTAGAACCAACAGACACTGCTGTGGTCGGTCACACGGTTAGGCTCACCAGCCACTCACAGCCGCCAACCGGGACCCATCGTCTGCCAGAGACCACTTCCTCAAAACACGATCTCAACCGAGGACACGACTGGGAACACAAGTCGGACACCAAGCCACCGACTCTGACAAACACGTCCTCGACCTCCGTCAGGCGACTTCCTCAACAACCCCATCCAGGTCCAACACTGACGTCTGACACGGCTTCCAACACAGAAACAGGGTACTCATGCGGCGCACTAGCCAGCACATTCCCCAACACTCCATCCTGCCAGTGCCAAGAATCACGATATATCGGGCAATGGCACGGCAACAACACGTTTCACACAGAGGAACTAATCCTCCAATGCTCAACGTAAACTCAGGAATCCGCCCGTAGCAACCAACGCTACGATCCTGAACCAATGGGTCACAAGCCCACCACGCTTCAGCTGCGCACTCCGATCCGCACGCACAGCCGAGAAAGCGAACACCGCCCAACCTGCACTCGTCCTTCCGAAACAGTGCCAGCACCCTCACACGACAAGGGAATGGGCACGACTTCTCACAGGCAACCGCCTTGCCAAGACAAAGAGCACGTCTCGCACAGACTTCATGGCACATAAGGCCAACCAATCCGAACACACAATGCAAGATGACGAACCTTAGCCCAACACAATCTCTCCAACCAAAGGGGAGACTAAATGCACTTCCGACCAACGGAAGAACTCCACGCTCGACCTGACATCGAACCTCGCGCATGCTAGAAATAGCACCATTCAGCACCAAGGAAAGCCATCGCTTCCATCAGGTCAGCGCCTCCGACACACTCGGCGAGTGTCACATCGGACCATAATCACAGCATCTCTCGATGCACCACCGCTGTAATTCCTCGAACTGCAACACGGCATGCCAAGAACCGCAACACGAGCCATAACGACAACCGCCGACGCTCATCCTCGAGTCCCGAACTCGCCGTGGAGCCTTCACATCTCAATCCAACTCCAGGGCGAACACAACCCATTCGCACACAAGAGCGCAGGAGCAAGACTTACTAGGACACCACAGCCCAATCCTGCCTCGAAATCCACAAAACAACCGGGACCGACACGTCATTTCTGACGCCACAGAGCACGACAAGGACATCAGGCTCGATGAAATAGCAGCTCACCGAGAAGATATTCCGCTCACCCGAGCACACTTCTCGATCAGAACACCTCAGGAGCTGGACAAACCTCAAGCTGGAATGGCCAAAATCGACAGCAGCTCCCTCAGAGCACGCTCACGGCCACTTAACCACGAAAAATCCTCTCCAGCCACCTGACCACGCCGCAGATTCCTCGAACGCAGCGCCGCGAGCTCGCGCCTGCCAGCAACCTCTGCCCAACGCAGCACAACCAGGGCCACCACCGATGAGGGAGAAGGCTCTCAACCTCAATCCTTAGACCCCATGCTGGCACAAAAGCCGCGGACAGCAACCACCTTCACAGCGCCGCACAGCACACTCAAGCTCTCAAGCGAGAAACAAAGCAGAAAAATAAGCACAAAACCCTAAGCCAGCTGCCAACTGTACTTGACCTTATGGACTCTGATCACTGCAATATTTCGAATTCCTATGTACATCCACAACCACCGCTCTGATACCAGCTGTAACAACCCGAGAATCTGATTACCGGGAAGGCCCGATAACCCGAGACTCGCACCGCCGCCCATGAGCCGGGAGGGCTCGGAAGGGCTAAAAGGAGTGTGGAGGCACAAAGAAATAGGAAATAAAGCAGGACAACTAACAACAACAAGCTGAAAAAAAGAACAACTACAGCTACAACAGAGTCCAGTCCAATAGAAAGTACAGTGTAAAGCAGTAAAACGTACCACATGCCAAGTGAACACTCGGCCCGGCAAGCTGGCAACTGAGAACCTCCGCTCCGCACCCTCGAACCTTGAGGAAGAACCGCCACACCTGAAAAGCAGGGAATGAGTCTCCAAAACAGAGACTCAGCAGGGATCCCACGGAACCCCAACCGGAAACAACGGCGGTAGTGGAAAGGAGGGCTACGAGAGCAACCGCAACAACAGGAACAGCAAACCTGGTGGCCGGTCGAAACTCGGCACTACAACTACTCCTACTGTACCAAAAACACACCCCAAACTCACAGTCGAGGCTACCGGACTACACTAGTACCGCTTACCGAAGTAAAAACACACGGCAACCATGCCGTAGAGGACTGTCCCCCGGATACAGCCGACCTGGACATGCTGTCCAAGGTGCAACCCCGACCATCCGATCGCGGGTACCGCACAACAAGGCACAACCTCGGTAAAGCCACTAGCACTAGTCTCACGGCGCGAGAACCGACACACGCGCCACGGTGAAACAACCGAACTCGACGGTCAACACGACCGAGAACCCGAAGGTCGAAGTCACGGAACTGATAGTCTGTCACTCCCAACTCGACAGGAGTACCTCCTACTAGAAGCACAGTCGGTAGCATCCCCTGACGATTTACACCGCACCGCAGGTGAACTGCCTGACGTCGTAGCGCCTACCAAAGGCACGAACACCGTACAAGTAACCACAAACAAGTGACTAGCTGGGGTCACGCCCGTCGACGTGGGTCCAACCGCCCCCAACCACGTGTGCACACACAGACCACGCGTCCTAGGTCTGGCCCTCTGACCGATTTTCCCCCGTAGCCGGACTCTGGCTAACGACGAGGGGCCCGACGGAAACCGGTCCACAAACCGTCTCAAAGGGTGAGTGCCCGTACACCACTCCCAGGTGAGACCAGCACCTCGTACTGGTGGGCTACGACTAGTGGAGGGTCACTGAAGGAGTAGACTCTCAAGTCAACGGAAAATAACGTCCGCGTTCGATGACGTACGGGGACCACCCCACGTACCGGCCCCATCGCACGGTGACCACAGTCAGAGAAGAAACAGGACTCGCAGTCCACGGCCACGCACGCACCCTACGCGAGAGTCGAGAAAACTCAAGTGGCACTAAGCCACTGGGCTCTGGACAGTCCTCTAGACGCACTACACCCAACGGTCCTTGAGTCACAAGACTCGGGGTCAAGACCGTTGTACGCAACAGCACAAGGCCGTCAATCTAGTCCAATCTCTAGGTCTAAAATCACGGTAGCACGAGTACCGAGATAACTCACGAGCCACCAAGACCACTCCCTCGGGAAGGGTACGCAAGGGACTAAGGCCACCCACACGGGCCACACGGAAAACACAGAAGCACGATTCCCAGGGTAGCACACAAGCCACCTTGTCGATTTCTCATCTCAGGGCAAGAGGGAAACCTCCAGCCCCAGGCCGGATAACTGGACTCGCAGTCCAAGGCCAAACACGTGGTCTGCATGGGAATCGCCTTCCAAAGAAACCCACGACATGCGGGGGAGACCCCACCGCACACACACTGATACACGGTGACTCGATCGAGCGTAACACGAAAGCCCGGAACAGGTGAGGTCAGCCGGACCCACTACACCTACGGGCACGCTAATCGAGGTAACACAGAATCTCCGGACACCCAAAGACACGGTCACAGAACTCCACGGGGTGTCAAGGACATTCACAAGACCTAAAGTCAACCACTGGGTCACAACCGGGTCGACCGGAGGTCAAAACAACACAAATGGGAACCGCAACGTAGTCACGGTCACCTGGGGATCGCGACCATAGTCACGGTCGACTGGGGACCGTGACCACACAGTAGTGGTCGACCGAGGACCGCGACCACGCAGTCACGGTCACCTCACGACCGCAACTAGCCACACGTAAACCCGATGGTAGCGGTCGCCCAAGACCGCGACCACACAGTCACGGTCGGGTCACGACCGCCACTAGACGAAAACGGTCTATCGCACGTCCGCGACGCTTGCCGACGCTCTCAGGCAAACGCGGTTCTCCCAAGACCGCGACCAATGAACGCGGTTACTGGTAGACCGCGACCATTTCGAAAAACGAGAACGGCGGGAAAACTCCAAAAAATCCACGCCACGCCCCCAAACATCCACATATGAGGGGGAAAACATGGGGGAAGCTCCCCAGTAGCCCCTAGCATGCATCTATGGCCTCGGATCGGCCTAAAACGCAACGAAACGCTAGATCGAGCGATCACTCCCCCAAAACATGATTTTCCCCAAAATGCCTCAAACGACCCGCTCGGCTCACCACGGCCTACGAAACTCGTGGGAAATGAAGCGCACGGGCTGGGGGTCCATCACCCTACCTCCATCGAAGATTTCGCGCATCGTGGACGTCGATCCACGAAGAAACGCCGTTTAAACCCTCACCGGTTCACGATCCCACGAACCGCCTCCACCATCGCGATCCTCGTCCCTTGCCCGTCGCTCCACGTCCCACGAGCCACGCCGCCCCGCCCTCGCCGCCTCCGTCGGCCGCCCGGAGTGAGAGGGGGAGAGGAGAGAACGTGAGAGAAGAGAGAGGGAGGGAAGAGAGAAATGAGAGGGGGAAGAGAGAAAAGGGTTATATATAGGAAAATCCAAAAATTCAGAAAAATCCCAAAAAATAGAAAATCACACCCTCGCGATGCTCGGAACGCACCGATCGCAACGGTACCATACTTGCCTAGGTGAACGGCCCGGTTCACCCGCAACGAGGTTCCGAAGGAATTACCGAAACACACACTGGGAATCGGAAAACGCACACGGAAAAGCCGTGGAACGCTTCCGGGCCTCCGAAACGACTCCAGATACCGCCGATCCGAACACGAAAGATGTCCAAAATGAAATTTCGGACACAACGGAGTTGGACACTCCGAAAAACCAGATTCGGGACCCACAAAGAGGGATCCGAAAAACCCGGGGCATTACAGTTAGGCACGGATGCCGAGTGGTGTAGGTAGAAAGTTGGGGGCCCGAACGTGGATGCGAGAGCACTCGTCCAATTGGCGGTATAATTTTTGAGATATACATGTCTTTATAGGTAGGCCGTAGTGGCCGGGGTACAACTGGCGCACGCCACGGGACAATTCCGATATGATGATCGGTCCCCGGGTCAATGTGTGACAGACGAACACATGTGTGTTTTACAGAGGGCCCCTACCGTGGCGTAGGCCATGGTTGCGACGTCGAACGGGGGGCTTATGACTGGACGACTGGAGGGATGCATCGATCCAGTGTCTGGGCGAGGGCCGATCACGGCCCGAGTAGAGCGGTCGAAGATGGCCTCGTGACTGCGGGAGAGCGTTATGTCATGATACGTGCGTGGTTGCAACCGATGGGCACGCAAGGGGGAATCCCGACATGAGGGGACGTTCACCCTTGTCATAACGTCTCGCACATGGTGGGTGTTGACTTGTGTGTTACGGCTAAATACGGCGTGAGGGAAGTGCAAACGACATACCCCCGGCGTACTAAGCCGATGAACAAGTTACCCACACACAATTCTCCTTAGCTCGTTGCCTGGAGCTGCTTGAAGCTTGAAGGATGGATGTCTTCTTGTCTTTGATCTCCCCTCTCTCCACCCCTTGAGCTTATAAGGGGTTTTATAGAGAAGTTGAAGGGGCAGGATGGGTTTAGGAGGACTAGGTTGATAGGTTCAAGCTAGCATGCGTAAAACCAATGGAATAGTGCACTGAGTAGGGGAGAAAGGGTTTACGCGGACCAGCTCATAGGGTTGAGCTGGGTCGCCTAAACCCCTCCCCTGGGTGGGGTTTAGGCGGACCAGCCCAATGGACTGGTCTGGTCCGCGTAAACCCCTCCACCGAGGGTGTTTTTTGTAAAAAAAAATGGGCTGGGAAGGGTTTAGGCGGACCAGTCTCAGGGGGCTGGGCTGGTCCGCCTAAACCCCCTCCCCCAGGGGGTTTAGGTGGACCAGCCTGGGGGGCCCAGGCTGGTCCGCCTAAACCCCACCCCGGGGGGTTTAGGCGGGCTGGCTTGTGGCTTTTTTAATTTTAAAAAAATAAATTTTTTTATTGAAGGGAAGGGGTTTACGCGGACCAGCCCAGGGGGCTGGGTTGGTCCGCCTAAACCCCACCCCGGGGGGGGTTTAGGCGAACTAGGTGCTGGGTAAGAGAGAGGGGGCGGTCCCCACTATAAAATCTAATTTTTTGGATATATTTCTCCCTAAATTAACTAATAAGAAAAGGACAACTTGGCTGGGAGGATACGTGGAGGCTTGTGTGAGCATTGACTCGAGGAATCTTCGTGCCGTTGTGCCGTTGCTTTGCCGCGTCCACGTGTCGACTTCACGAACTGGTATGGCACACGAACCGCGTCGTAGGACCGCAAACTGGACGAACTGAGGCTGAGCGGGGTCGTGGAACCACCGGACTGAAGAGAGGGTGCGACCCCCGGGGAGTCCGCCCTCCCTGGGGGCGCGCGGCCTCGCCCCGGGGTGAACTGGCCCCGGGGCCGGTAGTGACCCCGAGGGATGGCCCCTGGGTCTCTTTGTGTCTTCTGCAAGTGTCCTTTCAAGGACATTAAGCTCCGGGAAACTGGGATGGGCCCGTGGGAGCCGTTGTTCTTCGAGTTGTCGTAGTCGCTCACAAGGTGTTCGGGTAAATGCCCGACACACCCCGGATTGCCGAACAGCTTGGGTAGCTGGCCGAGGGTCCCCAAAGTGGGCCTTGGGTTGAAGAAGGGAGCTCGTGGGAGCTGAGGAGAGGCATCTTAGGGACGTGAGTCATGCCTCGAGCTGCGTGTCACGTTGCACGGTAGGTTGGTAGGGTAGCCTCGGGTTGGCCCGAGTACTAAAGTTAAGTGGCTTATTGCCACGTGTCTGAGTGTCAGGGTTGACCCTGACCTGTCAGGGGGTCGTTGTAGGACCCAATTGATGTGCTGGAACCACGGGGCAGCCCATGGTTTGGTGTAGACGGGCTGGAATACACGCGCCCACAAGGTGTTTGATAGAATGCCGAACCCACCCGTGCGGGTCGTATATGCGCGCGGTAGGCCTCCAAAGCCTGTGGTTGACTTAGTTAGGTCTCCCTTTGACCTTGGAGGGTTGAGAGAAGTGTTTCGGGGTGGGCCCTCAGCCCTTTCACTGGGTGCCACGTGGCGTGGCTTAACGTCGAGATGCCCCCGGATGGCCCCGGGCGGCCATGTGGGATACGGGCAAAAGCCCGTATGTGAGTGGCCGGGGTTGACCCCGGACGGTTGCTTATGTCGCCACGTGTCGCGGCGAGCTGGTCAGGGCCTTTGTAGAGACCCGCAGGGTTGTAGAAAGGGCTAGATAGCCCATGCCTTGAAGGTGTTCAGGGAAATGCCCAAACCCCTATTTCTTGTTATTTTGCTTGGAAATAGTCCGGGTACAACACCCGTGTAGTTGTTTATTTTTACTCATGTACAGTGTCGGACTTGTAAAGTTGGATCTGGACTATTTTACGTAAATATATCACTCTGTTGTTTTAATTTGCTTCTGCTTAAAATTGCCATTTTATAAATGCGCGTGTAATTCCAATTCATTATGCACCTCCTCGACCAATCCTCCCAATCCTTCTGGGGTCTCATCAACCTCTTGGGTGGCGTCTCCGAGTTCTTGGTATCGGTTTACCAGTATCTTGATCTCCGGGTCATTACAACCGCAGACAGAAAGGAAGAGGCAGTCATCGTGGAATTGCTTTATGGAAACTGCGATCGTTCGGAGACCGCTTATTGGAAGCTGCGGTCTTTGTGGGACCGCCTTCTACCTCTCAGATAGAAGGGTGAAAATCATGCGTGCAACGCCCAATCCAGGGCAATTAATGCATGGAAATCATGGTAAACAAGGAAATAAGACATAATAGAACAAAATTAATTCATGGGGGTGCATAGATTTGCAAGAATTTGGCCAAAGTTATCATATTTTCTATTAAGGTGTAAGGTCATGCATGCAGAAATAACCTAACTACGCAGTGATAGTAAAACATGAAATACAACACGTACGAAGCATGAAATCTTATGAAAACAGGGGGTTTTTACTCCTAACACGTTATTTTAACCATCCATGAGATAACCTACCTCTGGGAAACGCCCTAAACTTCGAATTTCTGACTGAAAGATGATGCTAGCACCTACGCGTCCTGCGTGGAACCGGCAATTTCTTAACCTTCTAACTCCTTAACCGCTTGGCCTTAATTCATGAGAATTGGAGGGTAGGTAGAAGATACAAAGGAGAACAATTTGTTCTAAAGGATGGACATGAAATTACATCTTCTAGGACTTCTAAACTTCTAATCTTCACTGGACGGACACACTTGTTCCTATGCAATCTGCAGGGAACCAGTGACTTCCAATCCTCCTAACTCTCCAACGGCTTGACCTCCTAGCATGAGATTTGGAGGAATGTTAGACAAAACTGAAGAGAATAAAGTCCTCTAAAGGACTAACACGAATTAACATCATCTTACCATCGAACCACGCGAGCTAAAACATGGGTTCATGTAGATCGATTCTGGGCCCTATTTATAGGGTTTGAACTATGGCTGAGGATTAGGTCAATTTGGGAGTCCCAATTGTTGGAACGGATGGACACTAAGATCTAGAGGGGGGGTGAATAGATCTACCCCTAAAAATCTACAGCAGTTAAATGTTGAAATTAGATGGAAGGCTCTTTCACCACAGAATGTGGATCTAGAGGGGGGGTGAATAGATCAGTTGGCCAATAAAAAATTATGCCTAGATTCAGATGCGGAATTAAAAGAACGCTGATTAAACACAGTCAATGCACTGGATAATAGAGATAAGATCTGCTAGACAGACAATCAACCACACGAGAGGCACAAAGAATTTTAGGTGGTTCAGTCAATCCGACCTACGTCCACCCCACATTCAACTCGAATGTGGATTACTGCTGATACACAGCTTCAATTTGCTGGGCACTACAGCTTGCCAACAACGGCTGGGGCTTACAGCTTATCCCGACCAGAGGAACCTCCTCTGCAACAGCTGAGCTTCACAGCTTGCTCTGCTGGGCTCTACAGCTTAGCCGACCAGAGGTAACACCTCTGCACACTGCTGCCTCACAGCTTGACACCACTGACTAACAGCTTGATTGAACAAGAGTTTTCAAAAGAAAAATAACAAAGACTGAAAAGCAAGAAACGCAGAATCGAATGGAATGAAAACTAAAACGACTGTAGCTCAAATTGAGCAATATCAGCTCTAGTATCTGAACCAAGAGACTGATTCATAAGCTCTCATATAACTCTCTCAACTCATCTCTCTCACTTTCTTCTTCTCTCCTTTTCTTCTTCTCTGCTTTTCTTCTCTTTGGATCTCGGTGGCTCTCTGCTGCCTCAGGTTTGTCTCACTGTATAGACTTGCCACTAGTCGATCTGCCTTCAACAGAAGATGAAGACTTCTATATATATCAGCAGCATATTGGATAAGGGCGCGTGGCTTCCACGTTTTCCCGCCCAATGAATTCGCCAGATCCGAGGTGCTTTCATCCACGTGGCAGCATCTGGTCACCTCGTCCTCCTAGGATCACGAGCCATGTCAGCAATCTCAGTAACAAATCCCTGTCAGACAGAGTATCGGATTATCAAGTTAAGTGAAGAACTCTGTATAGACTTTGTAAGATGAAATGCCTTGTGTAGACTTCATGATGTATAGACTTTGTGAAATGTGAATGCAATGTACAGACTTCGTGAATGGAAATACAATGTAGAGACTTCAGTGTATGGACTTTGTGAAACGTGAATGCAATGTACAGACTCCATGAGACTCTAATGAAGACAGACGATGTATAGACTTCAGGACTGATGCACGATGCAGACTCGTCCAATGTATACACTTGCTCGTTGTTCAGTCTTCACGAAAGATGTACAGACTTCCAATGTGTAGACTTAACAGTCGCCCTGGCTGTACAGACTTGGTCACAAGCTGAACAGTCGGTTGTATAGACTTCGCCCCAATGCATAAGACGCTAACTGAGACGGACAATGTACAGACTTGCTGTAACAGTCCAATGTATAGACTTTGCCCAATGCCTGAGACGCTAACAGAGACGGACGATGTTCAGACTTGCTGAAAGACCGATGTACAGACTTTGCTCGAATGCATGAGACGCTAACTAAGACGCTGGACTCTGTACAGACTTGAGCAATGTATGGGCTTAGCTTCGTGCAAGCTATAGTCAATGTATGGACTTTGAAGTTCAACTGGTGAGTGTACAGACTTCACCAATGAGACGCTAACTAAGACGCTGGACTCTGTACAGACTTGGCATCGACCAATGTATAGACTTGACAATGTTGAATGAACGAATGAGCAAAGTATAGACATTGGGTGCCACAATGTGCAGACTTCACGATGTATGGACTTGAGTGTTCGTGTGAGCTGCACTGTATAGACTTTAACAAAATGCCTAAGACGCTGCATGAGACACAAGACAGACAGACAGTGTATAGACTTGTACTCTGGGGGTGTCGACCCACCTGAGAAGGGGTTCGACCCACTACTGTCCAGACTAAACAAGGAAAAGTATAGGCTCTATGTTCATGCTGCAATGCACTGTGTAGACCTGTGAGTGTATGCATAACAATATATAGACTCTGACTGCATTATATACACAGACAACCTGATAAAAATAATTTCATCAAAATAAGAACAGTTGCCAATCAATCAAAACAAGCTGTTGCCAATGAAGTAAAACTTATTGTCAACATCATCAACACAGAGGGGTCACAACAATCTCCCCCTTTTTGATGATGGCAACACCCTATTATATAGAATAGCAACATCCTGTTATGCAGATACAATTTTGATGAAGGACATGATTTGTTATTCAGATTTGTCATACAGATGCTATGAATGACATGCTGAGACATGAACACAACTCTCTGCTCACAAGATCTCCCCCTTTGCCATAGACATGATGCATACACTTCCCTGGAATGAATTCATCAAATAGACAATATATTCTCCCCCTTTGCCATCAACAAAGAGAAGGGATAGAAGATGCAAGGGAATGAACAAGAAGAATCAGCTGACTTGCATTCTTAGTAGGTAGTTCAGAAATTAAGCAGCTAAAGCACAGAACCTTCAGTCATATGAATTGAGAAACTGCTTAGAAAGTGAAGTTCTGGTTTAAAGGTTATACAAATGAGAGTTCATGCACTACATTCATTGGATAAGGTAGTTGTGCATGATAAAATAATAAACTGGAATCATATTTACATGAGAGATTCAGTTTCAGAATATCTTACTTTCATAGACTCAGTAAAATGTGCTAAGAGATACCAGGTCATGTATTGAAATTAAACAAATAGACATCCATGACATTTCTTTTGAAGGAACAGCATTTTCAATATTATTTCATTTAGGGCATTCAGGTACCATAAGTCTTTTTGCGTAAGGGTATACGTTTATCAGACGTCAATACCCCTAGATACTCAACATGATGGACCATTTTGCCTATGATCAAACTCAATAGAACTGATTTACACCTTTCTGTGTGAGGGTACACGTTTATCAGACGCCAGTTACCCCCAGGTACTCAGTGAAACCAACCTACTGTTTTGATCATTTTATACAGAGATAGCTGATACACCTCATGACATGAGTGTTATCCACTTCTTTGATGGATCACTCAGTTTCTCAGTGATTTACCAATCATTGCTCTGCCAATGCTATTTTTCAATTAATTTTCAATATTTTTCAATATCTTTCTTAGCTGTCCTTTATTTGTTTCAGAATGACTTGTTTAAGGACAATACACATACTTAGTGTCTCTAACATGATTTCAGATGAGTTTTCAGATTTCAGATATAATTAGCTTTGTCTGACATGAAATAAGATGAGGGTTGAGTGCTTTATCAATTTTCAGCATCCTTATTTACTGATTGTAGTCTTTCAACTCTAAAGATTATAAAATTTAAACCATTAAGTCAGTCTTTAAGCAATTAAAGTTCTTATGAGGGAAGAAGTCTGTTTTCTATTGCTTAATATTAGAACTGACTAAAAGATTGCCATACTGTCAGACTCAACTCTGAATCATATGCAATACTCCCCCTGTCTATGTGCATGTGGTTTTGCAAATGATGACTGAACAGATGATTTTGAAGTTCATGCTTATTCAGACTGCATTATCATGCAATACCAGGGTTATGCAGAGAAATGTAGTGCAAAACAGTTCTATATGCATGTGATTTTAGACACATTCATGACTAAATAATATGCAGTGATGATCATGAGAAAACAATATGAGTGTCATGCATGATCATGAATCTGTTGCACCATTCAACCTTCACAGAGTTTTATACAAGCTATCAGATGCAAGTCCAAATCAGAAATTTTATTCAAAGCAGCTGAAAATTTTATTCATCATGCTGAAACTTACACAAGCCAAGTTCTCTTCTAAGAAATTTAAACTTTTCATTTCCAAGTGGCTTAGTAAAGATATTAGTAATTTGTTTGTCTATTTCAATGAAATTCAGTTCGATTTCCTTTTTATTCACAACATCTCTAAGAAAATGGTGTTTTATCTCTATGTGTTTAGTCCTATAATGATGAACAGAATTTTTAGCAAGGCATATGGCACTAGTATTATCACATAAAATTGAATACATTCCAATTTTATCTGATAATCATCTAGTTGGTGCTTGATCCATAGTACTTGGGCAGCACAATTACCAGCTGCAACATATTCAACCTCAGCTGTAGACAAGGCTACAATGTGTTGCTTCTTAGATGCCCAAGATACTAGACAGCCACTAAGGAATTGACAATAGCCACTAGTGCTTTTTCTATCTACTCGACACCCAGCATAATCAGTATCAGTGTAGGCTAGAAGCTCTAACTCACACCTAGCAGGATACCATAATCCTAACTCTTGGGTGCCTAACAGATATCTAAAAATCCTTTTTACTGCTTTAAGATGGGTTTCTTTAGGACTGGCCTGAAACCTAGCACATAATCCTACAGCAAATTGAATATCAGGCCTAGATGCTGTTAAGTAGAGAAGGGATCCGATCATGCCTCTGTATAGCTTTTGATCAACAGGTTTACCTTTAGTGTCTTCATCCAAGCTTGTAGAGGTACCCATTGGAGCAGCTATCTCATTGAGGTTGTCCATCTTGTATTTCTTGAGTAGATCCCTTGTGTACTTGGACTGAGTGATAAACATTCCATCCTTTATTTGTGTAACCTGCAGTCCAAGAAATAATTTGAGCTCACCCATTGAGCTCATTTCAAACTCATTAGTCATTTTTTTAGAAAATTCCTCACAAAATTTGAGGTTAGTTGACCCAAAAATAATGTCATCCACATAAATTTGTACAATAAGAATGTCAGAATGACTCACCTTTGTAAACAAGGTCTGATCAACTACTCTTCTAGTGAAATTTTGATCAGTAAGGAACTTACTCAACCTGTCATACCAAGCTCTGGGAGCTTGCTTAAGACCATAGAGAGCTTTATTTAATTTGTAAACATGATTAGGGAAATCTAGACATTCAAACCCAGGGGGCTGTCTTACATAGACATCCTCACTAATTTCCCCATTCAAGAATGCAGATTTTACATCAATCTGCTGGAGGATTATTCCTAGAGAGCATGCATAAGCCAATAAAATCCTAACAGCTTCTAATCTGGCTACAGGGGCAAATGACTCTTCAAAGTCAATACCAAACTCCTGGTTATACCCCTGAGCAACAAGTCTGGCTTTATTTTTAACAATATTCCCTAATTCATCAGATTTATTCCTGAATACCCACTTAGTCCCTATGACTGTTGCATGATCAGGAGGTGGGACCAAGTGCCACACCTTGTTCCTGTCGAACTGATTAAGCTCCTCATGCATGGCATTAATCCAATGCACATCCTTGAGGGCACAGTCAATGGACTTGGGTTCAATTTGAGAGACAAGAGCATATGTATTTAATTCATCCTGAATTCTAAAGTGACCTCTAGTCCTAGGGGGATCATTCAGATTGCCAATGACATTATTCACAGGGTGATCTTTAAGATATCTGATATTAACAATCTGAGTTTCAGGAATTTCACTTACCTCCCCCTGAACTTCAGATTCTTCTTCATTCTGCTCTTCTTTTTCTTCCTCACCATCAGACTGGTCTGCAGAGTTATCATCTTTTAAAATGTTCCCATCTTCATTCCTGCAATGACCATGGTTAGTTTCCATCAAGGATTCATCAAAGATAATGTGTGGAGATTCTTCAACAATTTTTGTCTTTAAGTTGAACACTCTATAAGCTCAGGTGTTTTCAGAATAACCAAGAAAAATTCTTGGTTCACCTTTTGGCTCAAATTTATCAAGGTCCCTCTTATCATTTATATGTATAAAACATTTACAACCAAAGACCTTGAAATGGGCAATTGAAGGTTTCTTACCTTTCAAAATCTCATAGGGGGTTTTCTGGGTAGAAGGTCTTACCATTGCCCTGTTAATTACATAACAGGCTGTGTTGACTGCTTCAGCCCAAAATTTTCTTGGCAGTTCACCTTCAACTAGAAGTGTTCGGCCCATCTCCACTAGAGTTCTGTTCCTCCTCTCGACAACACCATTCTGCTCAGGTGTCCTGGGTGAGGAGAACTTATGATGAATCCCACTAGACCTGCAAAATTCTTCAAAGTGTGAGTTTTCAAACTCACCTCCATGATCAGTCAAAATATTTTCAATTTTCTAATTTATTCTAATACAGAAATCCTAAAATTCTGAAAATACATCATTCTTGTGTGACAGAAAATATACCCAAGTATACCTAGAAAAATCATCTACTAAGACAAACCCATACCTCTTCCCTGATAAACTGACAGACCTGGTTGGCCCAAATAGGTTCATGTGTATCAGTTCATAAGGTTTAGTGGATATGTTTTCTGTCCTAGATTTGAATGATTTTCTAGTCAACTTGGACTGAATGCGTGCATTACAAAATTTATTGTCCTTTTTAAAAGAGACTTCAGGGAGTCCTCTAACCATGCTATGCTTGTTTAGTTTATGCAAAACAGTATAACTCGCATGGCATAACCTACGATGCCATAAAAATGCTAAATCTTCTCTACTGGCAGTAAGACATAAGTTAGAATGCTGAATATCATCTAAATCTATCATGTATGTGTTATTTATTCTTTTTCCAGAAAATATGACAATTTTAGAATCAGGTTCAAAAACCTTGCAGCATTGAGAATCAAATAAGACTTTATGTCCTTTATCACACAATTGGCTGATACTGAGTAAATTATCAGCTAACCCTTCAACCAGCATAACATCATCAATGCAGCAGGTAGAACACTTACCTACCTTACCTGATCCAATGATTCTACCCTTTGTGTTGCTTCCAAAGGTGACAAGGCCTCCTAGCTTCTCAGTCAGCATGCAGAACTTGGCCTTATCTCCTGTCATATGTCTGGAGCAGCCACTATCCAAGTACCATAAGTTGCTCTTGGCTTCCAGGCATACCTGCACAGATAATTAGGGCAAAAAGTTTGGAACCCAAGTCTGTTTGGGCTCCAATACAGATGAAGTGCAAGTAAAGGAAGAAAGCATGACTTTGGGAATCCACATTTGTTTAAAAGAACTTTGTTCAGTGGATTTTGCAGATTTCCTTCTGTTAGTCTTTCTCTTATTTTTGTTGTTTTTCCTTTTATTTGCACCAACAGAGTTATTCACAGAATTGTTGTTGTTGTGCCAATGCTTCGGCCAGGTTGCATTCATAAAGTTTTGGTCAAGGTGATATTAGGGCTGGCTGAAAGATTGGAAGTTTCTAGTTGTTCGACTACCATACCCATTACCCCAATTTCTGACATAGGGTTTGTAAAATTGTGTAGGTTGATGAACGTACCCTGTATGCATCCTTTGAGTTCTAGTCCACCCAAACCCATTAGAATAGATTGACTGTGTGGGGTAGTAGGACTGGACTCTAGGTGGATTGAATTTGTTGGGCTGACTCCTGAAAACATTTTATCTTCCCTGCACCCTTGACCCTGCTAACCTGTTCATAGGTTTTTGTTGGGTCTTTTTCTGTGATGGTGGTGGTGAAGACTTTTTGGCATTGACATGGGGTTTGTTTACCTAAGCAGTCTGACCCCTAGCCTTGGATTGAGCACTAGAGCTAGGTTTGGAGGTGCCAATTCTACTAGGCTCACCAACTTTCTATTTGCCCTTCTCCTCTGCATTGGGCTTTTTCAGATTCACATTTATTTTCACAGCATTATTAGAATTCATATTAATCAGAGGTCCTTTCTCCTTTTGTGCAACAAAGGAAATAGTTTTTATTCCAAAGCTCTTAGTTGCACTAGAGTTGAATCCTAGGCCCTCTCTCCTGAAATTAACCTTTGACCCCAATAATGCATCTAAATTTTCAGATCCTTGGGTCATTTTCTCAATGGTTTTCAGCTTATCCTCATTGTCTTTCTGAATTTCATCAATAGACTTTTTCAATTCATTATTTACATTGAGGACAACTTCATATTTTTCAGAAGTAATTTTTATCTCACTTTCATAATTCTGAATTTTCAATTTCCATGCATCAATTTCATTGTCTAATCTCACATTTTCTTCCTTAGAGATTTTAAGTTCTTTCTTGATTTCTTCAAATTCAGAACATGTGAGTTTCAGCTTACTGTTCTCATTCTCTAAGCATGCAATTTTATCAGACAATGAAGTATCATTTTGCATGATGTTAATTTTTTTTCGTAGATGCCTATTTTCTTTTCTGACATCATCTACTCTATCAACAAGTTCATTATAAGCATCCATCCAATCAGCAATAGTAAAGTTTTCAAAACGAGAGGATACCTCATCAGATGCTTCCTCTCTATCTTCTGAGCTGGTTGCCATGAGACAGATTGGCTTCTCAGCTTCAACTTCACTGTCCGAAGTGTTGCTCAAGGATCCCTCGTCCTCATCACTCCAGGTACTCACCATAGCTTTGCCTCTTGTGTTCTTTTTCTTGGACTTGTCCTTGAGGTTCTGATTTGTCGGACATTCAGCTTTAAAGTGACCAGCCTTCCTGCACTGATAACAAACATTAGTCTCAGATTTCTTTACAGGGTTTGATTTGTACCTTGTGTCTCGGCGGCCACCACTGGGATTTCTTCGGCTGAATCTTCTTCCTTCTTTCTTGAGAAAACGCCGGAATTCCCTAGTAATCATAGCGATATCATCATTTGCCATTTCTTCTTCAGACAAGCTCTCTTCAATTGATGATCCGTTGGGGCTGGATCGACTGGATTTGCTAGCACCAGCCTTCAGAGCTATTGGCTTCCTCTTTCTATCAGCCTTCTCTATCTTCGGCAGATTCATCTCATATGTCATTAGAGATCCGATAAGCTCATCTACCCTTGTATTGTGCAGATCTCTTGACTCTTCCATAACAGTGGTCTTGGTGTGTCAAATTGGAGTCAAGGATCGCAATATCTTTCTGACTATATCATACTCAGAATACTTCTTCCCAAAACCTCTGAGACTATTTGTGATAATAGTCAATCGAGCATACATTTCTTTGATTGTCTCGTTTGGCTTTATCTTGAAGGCCTCGTATTCTGAAACCAATAGATTAGTCTTGGTCTCTCTAACTTGTGAAGTCCCCTCGTAGATAACTTCAAGTGCATCCCACATTTCCTTCGCTGAAGAGCAGGCAGATACTTGTGAGAACTCGGTGGGATGCAGAGAACACTGGATTGCATTGATTGCACTCCAGTTGAGCGTGGACCTTCTAATTTCCTCCTTGGTCCATACATCTTCATTAGGGGACAGCTCGAAAGGTCCCTTGCTAACTACCTTCCAGATCTCATAATCTTTAGCCCTCAAAAAAACCTGCATACGGTTCTTCCAGTATGCGTAGTTGGATCCATCGAAGTACGGGGGCTTGGATGTGGATTGTCCTTCAGCTATCATCCCTCTTCCGTCCATCTGTACCTTCCTCTTCGGGCTGTAAGTCCCTGCAGAAGAGTTAGGCTCTGATACCAAATGTTGAAATTAGATGGAAGGCTCTTTCACCACAGAATGTGGATCTAGATGGGGGGTGAATAGATCAGCTGGCCAATAAAAAATTATGCCTAGATTCAGATGCGGAATTAAAAGAACGCTGATCAAACACAGTCAATGCACCGGATAATAGAGATAAGATCTGCTAGACAGACAATCAACCACACGAGAGGCACAAAGAATTTTAGGTGGTTCAGTCAATCCGACCTACGTCCACCCCACATTCAACTCGAATGTGGATTACTACTGATACACAGCTTCAATCTGCTGGGCACTACAGCTTGCCAACAACGGCTGGGGCTTACAGCTTATCCCGAGTAGAGGAACCTCCTCTGCAACAGCTGAGCTTCACAGCTTGCTCTGCTGGGCTCTACAGCTTAGCCGACCAGAGGTAACACCTCTGCACACTGCTGTCTCACAGCTTGACACCACTGACTAACAGCTTGATCGAACAAGAGTTTTCAAAAGAAAAATAACAAAGACTGAAAAGCAAGAAACGCAGAATCGAATGGAATGAAAACCAAAACGACTGTAGCTCAAATTGAGCAATATCAGCTCTGGTATCTGAACCAAGAGACTGATTCACAAGCTCTCATATAACTCTCTCAACTCATCTCTCTCACTTTCTTCTTCTCTCCTTTTCTTCTTCTCTGCTTTTCTTCTCTTTGGATCTCGGTGGCTCTCTGCTGTCTCAGGTTTATCTCACTGTATAGACTTGCCACTGGTCGATCTCCTTCAACAAAAGATGAAGACTTCTATATATATATATCAGCATCAGATTGGATAAAGGCGTGTGGCTTCCACGTTTTCCCGCCCAAGGAATTCGCCAGATCCGAGGTGCTTTCATCCACGTGGTAGCATCTGGTCACCTCATCCTCCTGGGATCACGAGCCATGTCAGCAATCTCAGTAACAAATCCCTGTCAGACAGAGTATCGGATTATCAGGTTAAGTGAAGAACTCTGTACAGACTTTGTAAGATGAAATGCTTTGTGTAAACTTCATGATGTATTGACTTTGTGAAATGTGAATGCAATGTACAGACTTCGTGAATGGAAATGCAATGTATAGACTTCAGTGCATAGACTTTATGATGGCGAGTGCAATGTATAGACTCCATGAATAGAAATGCAATGCATAGACTTCAGTACTGATGCACGATGTACAGACTTCATGAGACTCTAACGAAGACAGACGATGTATAGACTTCAGGACTGATACATGATGCAGACTCATCCAATGTATACACTTGCTCATTTTTCAGTCTTCACGAAAGATGTACAGACTTCCAATGTGTAGACTTAACAGTTGCCCTGGCTGTACAGACTTGGTCACAAGCTGAACAGTCGGTTGTATAGACTTCGCCCCAATGCATAAGACGCTAACTGAGACGGACAATGTACAGACTTGCTGTAACAGTCCAATGTATAGACTTTGCCCAATGCCTGAGACGCTAACAGAGACAGACGATGTTCAGACTTGCTGAAAGACCGATGTACAGACTTTGCTCGAATGCATGAGACGCTAACTAAGACGCTGGACTCTGTACAGACTTGAGCAATGTATGGGCTTAGCTTCGTACAAGCTACAGTCCAATGTATGGACTTTGAAGTTCAACTGGTGAGTGTACAGACTTCACCAATGAGACGTTAACTAAGACGCTGGACTCTGTACAGACTTGGCATCGACCAATGTATAGACTTGACAATGCTGAATGAACGAATGAGCAAAGTATAGACATTGGGTGCCACAATGTGCAGACTTCACGATGTATGGACTTGAGTGTTCGTGTGAGCTGCACTGTATAGACTTTAACAAAATGCCTAAGACGCTGCATGAGACACAAGACAGACAGACAGTGTATAGACTTGTACTCTGGGGGTGTCGACCCACCTGAGAAGGGGTTCGACCCACTACTGTCCAGACTAAATAAGGAAAAGTATAGGCTCTATGTTCATGCTGCAATGCACTGTGTAGACCTGTGAGTGTGTGCATAACAATATGTAGACTCTGACTGCATTATATACACAGACAACCTGATAAAAATAATTTCATCAAATAAGAACAGTTGCCAATCAATCAAAACAAGCTGTTGCCAATGAAGTAAAACTTATTGTCAACATCATCAACACAGAGGGGTCATAACATTAAAGACAATGCGGAATGAGAACTAACCACTGTAAATCAATCAAGAGATCTAAATTTCAAAACAAATCGGCACGCTAACAAGTATGCACAAAGGAAATGCACAATAACAGTTAGAAAAATTACTGTAAAATGTCAGACAGTGAGAATAGAAATTTTAAATTCAGTAAGAGATGAATTTCAGCAATATCAAGAGAAATCAGATAATCGCACTTAACAGTCAGCCAAACATCCAGGTATGGTACGATGGCGGAGGATAGCCTCACGCAAGAGGTGAAATTCCAGATGGGCGTAACCTATCCTTCCAATCACACCTTTTGATATACCTACTAGATGAAGAGCTTTAGCCAGAATCTCAGATAGCAATTGTAACAAGTGAAAGTATGTTTCTCTTAAACGCTCCTAAGCATTCATCTAAATGATGAGCAGACAGAAGTTATAAACACACTGGAGCACAAACTAATCACACAAGAGAAGATAATTTTTAGGTGGTTCGATCTCTATCCAGAGATCTACGTTCACCCCTTACTCAATTGAGTAAGGCTTACTGCTGTCACACAGCTTGAGTTCGCTGATCCACAGCTTCGGACAGTGGCGGAGCCAGGGGGGCAATTGCCCCCCCTTGACTTGGGTAAATCCCTCTCTCTCTTTGCATTTGTCCCCCACCCCTGTTGGGTTTTTTGGGCCTATTAGATGTCTATCGATGGTGGATATCTAGATTTTACGATTAAGTTAAAATATCTACTGATGGTGGATATTTATCACCCACATTCATTGGTTAGTTATTTAACTGTAATCGACGATGGAGATTTTATTTTATAAGATAGAAACCTAAAAGAGGCAAAGAGGATAAAAGCAGCACAATAGAACCGTAAAAAGGTATTGCGGCTGTCGGCTGAGAAACTTTGTCTGTAGCTATGTAGGGTTATTTTTTGATGGTTGAGTATAAATAAAAAAAGGCTATCGAGCTGTGCACATGGTTGATTTGCAGGCTTGTAGAAGGTCTCTCCGATCCGCACGTCCCCCCCCCCCCCCCCCCACTCCACTCTGAGGAGCTTCTATGTCAATACGGTGAGTTTTCTCCCTTACTCAGTTCTCTTGTTATCTATTTGATGAGTTTTGCTCGAATCGTAGGGCTTTGCCATGAGGTTTTACCTGGGGAAGACATTTCATTCAAGACTTTGATTTTGTCTTTCTTTTTAATTCTTGTTTCGTATATTTTCAATCACGGGGATTTTACATGTCTCAGTAGCTTAACCTGGTTCTCCCTCTCAGTTGTTCATGTTTGTGATTCATTATCTCGAGTATATAATACAAAGCCAGCTCCCACTCATCGGAAACATTGCACCTGATTTTGAAGCTGAAGTAATTTTTGTGGTGATCAATAGATGAATGATAATTTTGTGACATATATTGAGAAGGAGGCATTCGAGAGTATTGACAGTGAGACAATAATGTAACACTTTCAGAATATGAAGACTCGTCGTGGACAACTCACTTGTAAAATATCTTCTACTTGAATGAAAGTAAATAATTTTTATTATATTAATTATATTTTGCCCCCCCTTTCAAATATTTCTGGCTCTGCCACTGGCTTCGGGGATATAATCCCTACAGACCGCTGATCCACAGCTTTGTGGATTAGATCCCAGACCGCTGAGTCTCACAGCTTGCTACTGCTGAGCCTTACAGCTTCGCTGTCCAAGGTTTCACCCTCGCCCACTGATACAAAGCTTAAGAGAATTCAGGAAAAAAAATGGAAAGAATGAAACGAGAAAACAATGTAGCTCTCTAGGAGCAGATTGACTCTGGATTTGATCCAGGAGTCAATTACAAGGATAGATTCTCACAAACTCTCTTCTCACTCTGACCCTATATCCAGCTTACGGCCCTCCTCTTTCACCGCAGGCTCTTCTTATATCTACTCTCAGCTTTCAGTGCTCAGTACTCTTCTATCTCGAAATCCTTCTCTCTGCTTCTATGCTCCCCTTCTCTTCTTCTATCAACCTTCTCTTTTTCTCTCTTGATCGGAGAGATCTGGTCCCTTTATATAGCCTCGCGAGAATAGGGCGCGTGGGAAACACGTTTCCCGCCCAGAGATTCAGTAAAAGAGGCTCTGGTGAAGCTTCATGTGTCAGGAGATGCAGATGCTCTTTCCACGTGTCAGATGATAGACGCGCGCGGCCCAAGTGTCAGATAGATCTGATTGGAGAACTGTCTTGGATCACGTGCCACTTATTATCTTGGGATCACGTGTCCACTTAAGTTTTTGTTGTTTCCAGAGACGTAGTAATTAATCCTACAATTCAAACGATAGACAATTAGTCAAACACTTAGAGTGCATGCTTAATGCTCAGACCTTGAACATGTTTAGACTAAAATGTGTACAGAGTTTACCTAGTGCACAGACCTTTATAATACATGTGCTTAGCCTTCGAAGAATGCATATGCACTGACCTTGTAGCATCATATGAGAATAGAGTGTGCACAGACCTTCACAATACATGTGCTTAGCCTTCAAAGAATGCATATGCACTGATCTTGTAGCATCATATGAGAATATAGTGTGCACAGACCTTCATAATACATGTGCTTAGCCTTCGAAGAATGCATATGCACTGACCTTGTAGCATCATATGAGAATAGAGTGTGCACAGATCTTCCAAGCGGTCAATGCAAATGTGCACCGACCTGAGTTTATGCAAATGACTATATGCACAGACTTTATATAGACATAAGGCAGACGTGCACATACCTTATATGCACATGGCAAGATCTGCACCGACCTCTTTCATGTGTGAGGCAAATCATGCACCGACCTTTATATGCATGAGATAAAAGGTGCACAGACTTTTATATGCATGAGGCAGAGACGTGCACCGACTTGTGTGCAGTCATACACGATGTGCACGGACCTTATGTGCAGGCACTTAAAATGTGCACTGACCTACATGAGGGAATAGTGGTATGCACTGACCTTCATGTTTGCATAAACAGAAACGTGCACTGACCTGACAATCATGTGTGCACAAACCTTATGTGCTGTCTGCAAAAAGATGCATCGACTTATATGCGCACTTCTACAAAAACATGCACCGATCTTGTATAAATTCATACAAGACGTGCACCGACCTTAAATGCGCGCTACAAGATCTGCACCGACTTGTTATGCACTTCTACAGAAATGTGCACCGACCTTAGTAGTTCTAAGATATGATGTGCACCGACCTTGCCTCTGCTTACAATGCAATATGCATTGACCTTCATGCGCAAAGCTATAAAACTGTATGGACCTTAGTATGAAATGCGTGCACATGAAGCTATGAAATGCTCACAGTGTAGTCATAATAAGAATGGTTTCAGAAAATTATTATCAGAATCCAAAAGCTGAAAAATAGAATGTATTGTTGCCAATCATCAAAACCAAATGGGAAATTACATTCAGAGAATTAAGTCAAAAGAGACATGACATGAGCCACATTATCCCACATGAGCTCCCACAACACCAATTGGGGTTAAAGTCAATCCCCAAGAGTCCTAGATAGGTTTACATGCCAGATAGCATCGATCCAATGAGATTTGGATGCCAAAAATTCAAGCTTTTCACGTCTCTTCAATCCTCATTTTCGGAAGGAAGAAGCGGTCGCCCAGGGACCGCCTTCGTCAAGTTGCGGTTTCGCGACTGACCGCGACTATCTTGGATGTCGGAATTTGAATTATATTCAAATTCCTCCTATAATTATCCCCAGATTATCCATTTAAATTAGAGAATTCATCCTATTACGTTTCTAGAAATGGGCTTGGGCCTAAAAGTCTTAGAATTTGATTTTTGGGCCTATTTGGATTGGGCTTAGCCCTTTGGTTAATATAAGGCCTTTAAATCAATTTAATTAACCCATAGTTCATTAAGCCTTTTAAATACTTAATAATTATATTTAATTCTAAAAAATTCTTAGAAATTTCCAGAGTGTTACACAACGGGACTCAACGGGTCAACCTATATGAAGCAAGGGTGGAACAAGGGGGTGGGAAGGTCGATCGGCCAAGGCATGGTCGACCTGCCCCTGGGTCAGTCGATCGACCCATGGCACAGGTCAACCGACATGCTGGGCTGGTTGACCCACACAGGGCCTAGGTCGATCGACCCAATGGGGCAGTCGACTTGGCTAGACGAACGGTTGACCGTTCCCCTTGAAGGGTCGATCGACCCCCAAGAACGGTCGATCGATCCCAACAAGTTCAGTCGACCGAAATTCTCAGTGCAGCCCTGCTGTACTATGTTCTACATAGGTGATCCATTGGTCAATTGACCCCAAGCATCGATCAATCGAAAATGGTCAGGAACCCGCCATAGGGCCCCAAACCACGGCCCATTAGCCTCGATCACGGGGAAAAACATCAAGAAAACTCTCCCCCCCATCTAAACCATCCAAACCATGCGATTAAATTAAGAAACACCGCTCAAATTGGCAGAATCCGTCACTCGCCACAAAACATGCGTTTTTTCTCCAAAACAAGAAAGAAAACACTCTCACTCACCCGAATCACCATGAAACCGCACGAAAGTAACACATAAGGGTTTCAGATCTGTCCCCCTACGTACCTCTCATGAAGATTCCACACGAAAGGGATGTCGATCCACGCCGGAAATCACCCAATTCTCGTGACCTTTCCTCTTCTCCTTCACGAACACGCTGCGTCCGCCACCCATAATCTCTTCTTCATTCTCGCCACCCGTCACCACTGTCATCTCACTGCCTTATCCCTCTACGTCACCGTCGACCGCCAGAGATGGGAGGGTGAGAAAGAGGGAGAAACAGAGGAGAGAGGGAGAGAATGAGAAGGGGGTACGTGGGGGGTTAAGGGTTTATTTATAGGTTTTAATTTCAGAGTTTAAAAATGTAAAAATAAAAAAATACTAAAAATTAATCTCGTGACCTTGAAAAACGTATAACTCGACTGTCACATCACGACGACAGAAAATAAATTGATATTTAGAAAATTTTATTTTAGTTATAGAACGCAATGCGGGATCCTGTGGAACGCTTCAAAATCAGTGGATACTTGATCGGAAAACCTGGGTCGTGACATGATCACTGCTGGAGGGTCTCGATGGGCATCTTAGAAGACGTCACAACATCGCCATCTCTGTCACGTTCTAGTGAGGAGGTGGGAGGGTTGTAGGGTGGGGGGGGGTACTCTGACGGGAGGTAATTTTCGGCGGGTTCTCTCTCTCTGTAAGTGGTGGAGAGGAGAGAGATATTTTGACCATTTTAAGACCATTTAATGAGAATATTAAAATTTTTAAGAAATATTGGTCACCCCGCATAAGTTAATACTTGAAAGTTTTTAACAGAAATAATAATATATCTACTAATATATTTTCAAGAACAATAACTTTGCAAATTCATCTCTAAACATACTTTTTTGGGTAAAAAATCCTTAAAAATATTGTGATCAAGTGTAAGGATACGTTACAAAACCTCGTTTCTTAGGTATTTGTGTAACAAGGAGGCTCATTCCTTGGCGAGGAAAACTGTTCAGGCCTGTAAGCTGTCCTCTTCGGTTTTTGGAGCCTCTCCTATGTATCTTAATTTCTATGGTTAATGACTGGCCAAAAAAAAACCTTTTTCACTCTTTATGTCACGCGTTTATTATTATCTTTATGTTTTTAACGTGTTGAATCTGGGCAACATAAGCTAATCTTATATTTTTTTAGATCGTTAGATAAATATTTTTATGATCTAACTGTGAGGAATTGAGATGACAAACAACTTTCTTGTTACTAAACCCACAAGGTACCCTCTTTTATAATATATAAAGGTTTTTAGACAATAGTATAAAGTATGGAAAATAACACGAAGTGAGTTAATATTTGGCACTTACTCATTTTTCCTGAAAATCACGTGGTTAACTTAAAAGGAATTCCAAGTTACCATGATCAAATTTATCACAAGTTATAAATTTTAAACAAAATAGTAATCTAAATGTACAAACATAATAATGATTTTTTTGCATAAATAGTATTGTTATAAGTAAAATTACAGATATATTATTTTTAGAAATATATTAACATATATATATTAATATTATTTAAAAATTATAAATATATCATGTCTCATGACATATTTTTAAGTTTTTCAAAATAATAATGATACACATGTTTAATTAAATTTATAAGTTTTTTAAATAATTATGATATATATGTGATATGTTTAAGTATCTATAATTTTATTTGTAATAATATATTTTTTTAAAACACACCCAATAAAAATTTACAACTTTCGGTGACCCTTGCTGCCAATGACACACAGAGGTCACAGCACGGTGAACGTAACACCCCATGCGCGCTCCGGGGGTGGGGCAAACCTGTCTCCCTACAAAAGCCCCCCTCTTTCTCCAACCTCGCAGCACTCCGCAGAACAAAACCAAGCAACAAGGCCTCTCTCTCTCTCTCTCTCTCTCTTTCTGCGTGTGCGTGTGCGTGTGCGTGTGCGTGCGTGTGCGTGTGCGTGTGCGTGTGCGTGCGTGTGTGTGTGTGTGGTCTGGGCGGCCATGGCGTCGTCGTCCGGCAGCGGGCTGACGTTTAAGCTCCATCCCCTGGTGATCGTGAACATATCCGACCACTACACCAGGATCAAGTCCCAGGCGCAGCACCACCAGCTGTCAGCCGACCAGGCCAGCTCCAACGGCGCAGCGGCGGTCTCTGCGTGTTCCGGGTCGTCGGAGCCGCCGCCCAGGGTCTTTGGGTGCGTCATCGGCGTCCAGCGGGGACGGACAGTCGAGATCTTCAACAGCTTCGAGCTTGTCTACGACCCGATCTCGCAGACTCTCGACCGCGCCTATCTCGAGAAGAAGCAGGAGCTGTGTAAGGCGCCCTTTTTTTCTCTCGGGCTTTTTTTCCCGTTAAACGTTGGCCTTTATCTAGGGTTTTGGTGGGATTTGGGTGAAACGCAAGTCTGAGTTGTTGCTTCACAATTATTAAGGTTTAAATCTGAGTTTTCCTGTCGGGTTCTCATTGTAGTTGAGATTTTCTGAATGATCTGGCATAATGCCGTCTATTTTTAAGGCCTTCCTTTTCCCCCTCTAATTCTCATTGTTTAAACCTTGATGGGCAGATAAGAAGGTGTTCCCTAACTTCTATATATTGGGTTGGTATTCAACCGGAAGCGATGCCCAGGAATCAGATATGCACATACATAAGGCTGTAAGTCTGCAATTTCATGTTTATCTTTGTCAGGTGGCCTCTTCAGTTATAATGCGTGCTCCATTCTTGGAATACTGAGTTTTGACGCTCGCTACTCTGCTTACATTGATTTGATCCATGAAGGAATAAATGAAAAGTTTATCGAATGATGTAGAAACATGTCTTCTTTATTGTGTAATGTTTTTGGGGGACATTGCCTATTTCTATCATCTTATCTCATAGTCAGGAGGAAGAAAAAAATTCATGATGCAATCTGAAAGAGAAGCTGAGAGAAAGCTTTTAACAAATTACAAGAAATAGATAAATCTTAGACAAATGAAAGCATGATATTTTGGAATTTAGTTATATCTTAATAGTAGCTCTGTTTGACATTAAGTTGCAGGAGAATAAGCTTAGATGGACAACATTAGGATTAGTCAAATTAAGTTGAACCAGTCAGAATATATGAATCTTAGGTTGTAGGATTGGTTGAAATATGGTTTTAGGATTGAATAAGGAATTAGCTGCAATTGAATTACATTATATGAAGTGTAATTTTAGTAAACATAAGGATGGGCAACTGTATTTGGTTATGAGTGATTAGTATGGTACTCCCAGGGTAGTATTTGATATCTTTTCTGTTATTCAGGAGAATTTGGGAGATCTACGTTGACGTTACACATATAACTAAGGGAGATTTGATGGAGTGGAGGAGTGGTTCTAGATTCCCATGTGATTTTGATGTATTTTTATTGGTTAAATGGGAGTTTTGTATGAACATAGTGAGGCATGATATGTTCTACGGCATTGTGTGGGAACTGTGAGGACAGAACATGTACATAAATTATGTGTCCAAGACAAAGATGTTGACATGGATGTGTAGAAGGACAAAGAAAGATATGTTTTGGAATGATAGGATTTAGGATTGATGTTAAATCTAGGGAAAATAGATTTGCTGGGCATGTGCCTATGTAGTTTGAGGCGTGAGGCGACCAGGGGGTCGCCTCATGTCTCAAACGGCTAGGCGATGGCTTAGGCGTTTGAGGTGAGGCTTAGGCGTTTGAGGTGAGATTTTATTAAATATATATATAATTCAAAAAATAAACTATATGTCTAAATATTATAAAATTGCCCATATAAAGTCAATAAATTTTCTAAAATCATTCAATCCTATGATTCAAATTATTATGACTCACTAAATTCTCATAGAATTTAACAAACCAAATTACAACTATGAAGATACCAATAATGAACAAACTAATAAATTCATAAAATTGACGTAAAACAAATTCTAGTGAGTCAAAAGGTAATCTCTCACATTCTGGAAGAGAAGAAATAAAAAAAATTATAAATCCTATAGGCATAGAGAGAGAGAGAGAGTGAGACAGACCATCGTGAAAAAGCAAGTTATGTGTGTGTCTATGTGAGACAGAGAGAGTGAGATCAACTGTGGTCAGAGCGAGGCGAGGCGACTGCCGCCTCGCCTCGCCTTAGCGCCTAGGCGAGCATCTAGGTGCACCTTTGACAACATAGGCATGTGCGCATTGTCCATGTTTATTGCTAGTTTGAAGATGTGATCAAATTTGAGAGTATGAGGAAGACCCAAGGTGTGATGGTTCAATGTAGTAAGAAAGGGAAGTACTTCACTAGATTTAGCTATGAACATGGTTCTTGATAAAATAAGTGGAAGAGACCCTGATAATGATGCATTTGATTTGGAGGTGGGTGGTGCCACATGTTGTATTAAAGAAGAGAGAAAATGTACAAGCAAGTGTAAGTTCTCAAAAAAGACCCCTATACAAAAGGCACCGAGGAGGTGTAAACAGGCCTACCCAGCCAAGAGGGACAATAAGGGGGGCGAAGTAGAGTTGAGATTACATGACACCCTCCCCCATTCCCTCACCCTCTTGCAAATAAAAGACACCTCACTATCCGGAGGCCTAGCTTCCCTTTTAAAGACCATGATAATGATGATGTTGACACTAGATGAAAAATCTTCCTTTATTCACCAGGTGCCATACAAAAAGGGAAAAAAATGACGCTAAGGAAAATAATTTCCCTTTTTACAAGATGTTGTACAAACAGTGAATATGGCTTTGCAATTCTTTGCTTGATGGTTTAGATGTGACTAACACTTGATTCTTTTTCTTGAGTAGCATGGGTCATTTGATTTTAGTCGGCAAGTTCCACCTTTATACATTTACAATGGGCTATGAAAAGGGAGATTGAGTGACAAACAATTTTGGCCAAATATAGAGAATCAGTACATAGAAACTCCCAAACAATTTGGGAAGCTCTCTAGCCTTTGTTCTTCCTCTGGCTTCTTTTGGTGCTTGTTGCAATGTTCTCCTCCGCTTAAAAGAAAGGGGTTGCAATGTCCTTTTTAGGAAGGACAAATGGTGCGGTGAACTCTCTTTAGAGGCGTCTTTCCCCAGCCTTTTCGCTATTATTGTTGACCCCCTGGGAACAATGGATAGGGCTTTTGACCCACCTTCCAGGGGGCACCTGGGCGCCGACTTTCATGAGGGATCTCAGGCCGGTAGAGTTGGAGGAGTTCCAGGAGCTCTTTCTTCGCCTCCTTGACTTTGCCCCACATTCCCCAGGGAGGATTCATGGACGTGGAGGTGGAGTAGGGAGGGGTCCTTCTCGGTTCGGTCCGCCTACACTTTATCTTGGACGGAGGGATGCGTCACAGTCTTGCCTCGTAGATTTGGAAGCCGAGGAGTTTGCTGAAGGTGAAGATCTTTATTTGGAGGATTTCCCACTAGAGGCTCCCCACCTGTGACCAGTTGGTTCGCTTCGTCCCCGGTCTGTGGGCAGGATGAGGAGAATTTGGACCACCTGTTCATAGGTTGCTCGTACTCACGGGAAGTGTGGGATACGTTGGCTTAAGGGCCGGCTGCCATATTGCCCACCATATCGAAGTGGAACTATTCATCAATACCTGGGGTAGGTCTTGGCCCCTTAGAGGAGATGCGAGCTTAATGCCACTTTGTGGTCCTTGTGGGGTAAACGGAATAATAGGATTTTTAAAAGGGAGGCTAGAGCCGAGGAGTCTCTTGTTTTTTTTTTTTAATGCTAGAGTGAGGGAATGTGTGGAGTTGCTTTGTAATGTGAATTCCCTCGTCTCACCTCTTTTTGTTTTGTTGGGGGGCTAGTGAGATCCGCACCGTCTTGGTGTGATCTCTTTGTATAGAGATTTTTTGGGAGCTACTTGACCATACTTATACATCCCTTACTATTTTTGATTTAATCCAATTGTGGTACTACCCACTTTCAAAAAAAAGAAAAGAAAAGAAAG
The DNA here is from genome assembly GCA_022559845.1 of Amorphophallus konjac. Classification (NCBI taxonomy): domain Eukaryota; kingdom Viridiplantae; phylum Streptophyta; class Magnoliopsida; order Alismatales; family Araceae; genus Amorphophallus; species Amorphophallus konjac. Next base: position 53,892,535 of record CM040122.1, read on the forward strand.
GGGAAAGAAAACAGGCAGGTTCTCGTTAACTTTTAAACTTGCTTATTGCATTCCTCTGCTTGTGAAGTACTCTAGAAGTCGGAATGTTAACTCCCATTTTGTTCAATTTGATGTCTAATCTACAGTTTAGAAGTTCACTTAATTGATGTGTGAATTTGTTGAATTGCCTGAGGTTGTTGAAAACTTGAAACTTTTGTCTAGTTTGTATGACTAGGGGAAAATGCTCATTTCCACCAATGCTGGCTATGGTTTTAAATTTGTTAAATGAGTTCTAGTTCGTATTGTTTGGCTGATTGGCTCTGGTAGGAGAGTAGATAAGACTGAAGAAAGGAAAATGAGACACAAATAAGAATTCTTGCAAAGTCTCCAATGGTTGTCAAATTCAGGAAAATGTCTTCAAAGGGTGAAGGGGAGAATGCAAAGAAGAGATGAATGCGGTCTTCTTTTCCATCTGTTTTTTCTCTTTTCTTTTCCTTCTACTTTCGCTATTTATACATCTTCTTCATGCAATTATCTTTCTTCTTCTTACAGTTTCTTTTTCCAACTTTTTTGGCACTTTTGGGATTGAGGTATAAGGTTAGGTTCTTTCTTTCCTTTATCTTGAAAGCAGTAGCACGTGTCCCTTGTCTTGGACTAGTAGTCTGCAGGTGTAAGGATGAATGTGGATGCAACTTATCAGTGAATGTTAGGGTACAAGCATACAAATTTGTGTCCATTTCATAGGTCAAGGTTTGAGTTAGATTGGTCAATTTCTGAATTAGGCCATCTGGGATTTTTTTTGTCATAGTCATTCTACTCTTGATTCAAGATTGCTGTTTTTTTTAACAACAATAGTTTGATAAAAAGCTAAATGCATCAGATTGACATAAATGCACTTGATCAATTCCTCTGAAGCATCATTTATTGATTCTGTGTTCTATAAATAAAATTGAATTATTTTTTATTCAGCTAATGCATGCAAGATAGCAGCAAAAGATAGCCCCTTCTTGTTGGTAGTCAAATCTTGCTTATTTTTGTAAAAGATGTTGTCTTGCTAAATTTTGGAGTATGGAGGTGGGATGTGGTTACTTTGTAAAAATGGAGAGGAAGACTATTTGTACTCATAGTGCCCCACTTGTTTCATCTTCCCTCCTTCCCTCTTTGTCTTTCTGTCTATAATCTACCTCCCTCCTTCCCTCTTTGTCTTTCTGTCTATAATCTAGATTTACTTCTTCGCTGGAAAGTTCTTTGAAAAGTCTAAAGTGATTCTTGCTGATTCTGGGAGAACCTGAAGTCATTCTTGCTGATTCTAGGAGAACATGTACTTTTTAGAGGGTAAACATTGTATTTAGGTATGACAGGTTACGATCATTTTGCATTGGTCATTGCTTGAGTTGGCAAGGCCTACAGGAGGTTGGATATGTTTTAACTTTGATTTTGTCTCTCTACCTTATTTAATGCAAAGATGCTAAGTAATTGAACTATGTTTCAGTTGTCTCTTATTTTTTGAGAAAATAAAAATAAACTTCATAAGCAACTGTTTTCCTTGATTGATGAGAGACGCATCATGAAGGATAGGTGAGAATTGTGACATAGCCTTCGTCCCTGTGGGCAATAGTGGAACTACGTTAATCCTAGGTTGTGCAATTATAGTTGTGAACTGAGAATTGGTCTTCTCATTGCTTCTTCCCTTTCTTCTAGGTTCTTCTTACATCATCTCTTTGTTATTCATATGCCTATCTGATTTCTTATACAAGCCTTATGCTACTGTTGAAGTTGAACAAAAAAAAAAACAGAAACAAAATAACAAAAAAAAAAAAGAAAACAGAGAGGAGAATTGGATGGCGAAAGAGCACCGATGCCAGGCTCTGCCAAGGAACCCCAGGTTAGCCGATTGTGGCCAGCCTTCTTGAGCAGTGGCGCAGAGTGTCGGCACCTCATCAACCCTATAAGCCTGCTCCCCCTCAAGCCCTAACCGATGGAGGAGGCAGCGCATCTCTCCCGGTGCCGTCCCCTTCAACCACGCGGGCGCTGGCTTCAGGGCAAAGACTGGCCACCGGATTGCACAGCCGATTGTGACGCCGGAGGTGGTGGAGATTGAGGATTTAGGTACCGCGAACAGGGGAGACGGAGGCTGAGTTGGCTGCAGGGGGGCCATGCTTCCTCTTACCTCTCTTCTCTCGTCTCTCTCTCAAACCCTAGCCGATGGGGAAGGGGGATTGGCCTTCCCTCTCATCTCATGCCTCCGGTTCCTCCTCCAACTTCCAACTGGGGGAACCCCCTCCGATCCCACCTCAGATCCAAATCGGGGGGGCTCTTCCCGGTCCATCTCTGCTTCCATAGGGAACTCCTCCTGGTTCCACCTCCTCATCCAACCCAGATCGGGGGGGGGGGGGCTCCCCCCCAGTTCCCTTCTTCGCCTCACACCCTAATCTGGGGAAGTGCCCTCGATTTCCACCTCCGCTCTCATGGCTAACTGGGGGAACCTCCCCTGGGTACCACCTCTACCCAACTTAACCGTGGGAACTCCCCAATCCTTTTGTTTCTCAAATAATTAGCCCCTCTTTGATAGAGGGATAGACAAATGGAGGGATATCTCTCGTGAGTTAATTTATTCCGGAGTTTAGTCCCATTTATTTTGGTAGACAACGGGTTAAATATGAGGGGATCAATTGTTCCACCAGTTTTGCTGGGTCAGTTTAACCGGGATGCATCAGGGTTATACCTCATTCTAATCGGATTAATTTTATTACCATATCAAACTAAAAAATGGATAAAATGTGATTTATCCCCGGGATAAACAAGGGATATCCCTCTATCAAAGAGGGGTAGGAAATTGATGGAGGGGGGTAAACTTACCTCCCCAAGTTAACTGGGGGAACCCCCATCTCCCTCAATTAAATGTTAACCGGGGGGACTCTCCACATCCATCTTTCAATTAAACTCTAACCTGGGGAACCCCCTCCATTCTCCAAGCAATAAATAAAGGAGGGGTGAACTTACCTCCCTAGGTGAACCGAGGGAGGTGGGGGTTATGTGTGCCCTCTTAACTGGGGGAACCTCTCCCCCATTCTCTTCATCTTCCCAAGGCATTAAATGCACATATGAAATTCCCCCGATTGAAACCCCTATAAAAAGAGGTAGAGGCTCTCGTACACACACACAAGGAGAAGCACTTAAGAGGGAAGACACTCGGGGAGAAAATCTCTAAGAGCTTTCAAGAACACACAAGAGCTTGAAGAATTGGGATAAGGTTTGGTTCGTCCAGCCCCTAAGAAATTGTCTGATTTGTTTTGTTTGATCTTGCAAAGTCTCGTTGAAAGGGTATGCACTCGTTGTTGCATAGATATCTCTATTTTGGGAAAACTCTTGGTAATTTTATAAGAATTCTGTAAAAATACAGAAATTCGTGGAAAAATTCAGGAAAAATAATAAAAGACAATACAAAGTTTTGTTTCTGCAGAAAATTGCAGGAAAGTCCCTGGGGGATATGAAAATTGCACAAATACCCTGAGTTTTTAGGAAATTGTGTAACTATCCCAAAAATTACAGAAAATTGCGGAAATAATCAGACAATTGCAGAAAAAAATCATACAAGGTCTAATAATTATGGGAAAAACCTATCATGTCTGAAAATTGTGGGGGAAAACTTCTCATGTCAGAAAATTGTGGGAAAATCCTATAACGTCTGAAAATTATGGGAAAAATCCTACAAAGTCTGAAAATCATGGGAAAAACTCTGCCAAGTCTAAAAATTAGGGGAAAAATCCTGACACGCTCAAAAATTGCAAATATGTCTTGCAGCTTTGCAAACGTGCAGAAATACCCGAGAAGGGTTAAAATTGCATAAATACTCAGGAAGGGTCAAAATTACACAAATATCTAAAAATGGTCAGAAAGTATAAATATATCTCTGCTTGTGAGAAAATTACAGAAATACCCCGACTTGTGGAAAAATCACAAATATACTTCCGATTGTGATAAAAGTACAAATATACCTCGCCTTGTGTGTAAAAGTCTTTATTGACACCAAGTCAACTTAAAGGTTCGATTGCGATCAAAAGAGTGATCATGATCATGGGCTAATCCAACAGTCGGATCTTAACCAAATTTAAATCTAACAGTTAGATCGCGACATGTAGTTAATCCAATGGTCGGTTCTTAACTAAATTTCAATCTAACGGTTAGATCGTGACACAGAGTTAATCCAACGGTCGGATCTTGACGAAGTTTAAATCTAACAGTTGGATCTTGACCTGCAGCAAATCCAAAGGTCTGGTCGTGATTGGAAGTCAATCTGACAGTCTGATAGTGATCATATTGGCGATCCAACGGTTCGGTCATGATGTAATTCAAATCTAACGGTTTGATCGTGACTCGGAACAAATCCGATGGCCCGATCTTAATCAGAAACATAATCCAATAGTCTAATCGTGACTAGATATTAAATCTGATAGTCCGATTTTTGAGAAAAGCAAATCAAAGAGTCGGATCATGACCGAATGTAGATCCAATAGTGGATTCAAGATTGTATGTAAACCAAATGACCCGATCATATTATCGGGGTTTCATGTACCATGTATCATGAACTCAAAGAATGAAATATTCAATTCTCTCTTGCAAATGTGTATCCCTAACGGGTGATCCTTTTGATCAAAACTCACAATATCACAACGGATATTGTAGAGGTTCAGAGATTTCTTTGACAGTTAATCAAAGGTGTTCGGACTTTATGCCGATGTAAATAAACACCGACCACGGTCGGAGGGGAAAAATTTAGTACATGAACTCTAAATCATCTGATAGACATAAGACGTTGAAATAATCATGCATATGCTAATTAAATAGCTAAACAAATGTGCATCTTTGTTCAATAAATGAACAAGATAAATCTTTTTTGTTAATTGTCCGTGTGAGACAGCTACAAAGTCCTAATCCTAGGAACTGGTTTCTCCCATTCAATTTGTCAGATCCAATCACAGTTTTTTTAATGTTCCATCTTGCATTGTAGACTCCACAATCCACATATTTGATCCGAGACCTGGCCTACTTGCAGAATGCTATTCCTTTTTCTTCCTATCTACGCCATAAGACTTATCTAATTCACTCTTCTGCCTCTCATCTTATAAAGTCATGGCAAGTTGGACGTGAGATTCATGGCAGAGAGACCTATGATAACAACCAGTCATTTTCCCTATATATTCCTTAACCAGTCTATGGCTTTGATCTCATTCATGGAAAGAGTGAAAGCATTTCTTATATAATGCTTACATTCATTTTCTTATTAACTTCACGTAGTTACATGTTCATATGACATGAGAATGGTACCTATTCACTTATGATTCCTATTACTCATGTTAGATATCTAGAGTGACTCAGATTTGGCCAAACTAAATTCGATTAGTTTCACCTCGCCAATTTTTATTGTGATATCTATAGATTTTGAGACCATTAAAGTGTCACATTGATTGTCCTTGTTCAATGGTAGAGTATCCTCTTTCCGGAAGAACTCCTCAAGGATTTTTCTTTTTGTTTAGCTTGAGTTTCCCTTTCTCGCCCTGCACTTTGGCTTTAGTTGAATCTTTCCTTATGAAGATCTTTTTCTCTTCGTGTATTTCCTGAATATCTGCTTTGGTTATGTTTATCTTGCTACTTTGTTATTACAGTGCAGCTAGACTGCAGGATATACCATGCAGGCTCTAGGGCACCTATTTACAAAGAAAGATGCAAAGAGTTTTGAAAATCCTAAAGTGAAGGAACAAATAAAGCTCAAAATTTGCAGCTGAAAAATTAAGTTTAAAACTGTTATAACTGAAATGCATTCAATTTGTCTGGTACACATCCCTCTATAGCCTTTCAATGACCCATTATAGCTTGAATAGGATAATATGGATGGATCTGGTTTGCCTTTATTGCTGTTTACATGAGTTTGATGCCTGACAAGTTGGATTGTCCTAATTTATTTTTGCCTGCTGCTCATCTCTTCTGTTACTTTTCTTGGTTACTAATCCAATTCCTTTAGCGCTGGTTTGATAGAAGGATAAAAATAACCGGGTTAGATTGAAGGATAACCCTCATCTAATCTGGATATTTTGACCCACCTAAATTGGTGGAACAATTTAACCCACGGTGCTTATTCCTATCCTACCCCCCCTCTCTCTCTCACACACACAGTAGATAATCGATGGCAAGTTTTTCCATTTTGATTTTTAATTAGTATTAATAAATATTAATATCAAATATGTTATTATTTTGAGGTTAAATTTATTTTATAGAATCTAATAAAAACAATTTTAAAAATAAATAATATTTGAAAGTGAACAATAAATTACGTAAAGAATGTTTTTCGCTTTTGATTTTTAATTAATAGTATTAATAAATATTAATATCAAATTATTTATTATTTTGACGTAAATTTATTTTATAGAATCTAATAAAAATAGTTAAAACTATAAAAATTTAAAATCATTAAAGGTGAACAGTAAATTACGTAAATAGCGGTTTTCACTTTTAATTTTTAATTTGTATTAGTAATAACGCTTAATATTTATTATTTTGGCATTAAATTTATTTTATAGACTCTAATAAAAATAGTAAAAAATAAAAAATTTAAAATCTTTGAAGGTGAACACTAAATTATGTAAAGAATGTTTTTTGCTTTTGCTTTTTAATTAGTAGTAGTAATAAGTAACAACTCTTAATATCAAATATTCTATTATTTTAATGTTAAATTTATTTTATAGAATCTATTAAAAATAATTACAAAAATAAAAATTTAAAATGTTGAAGGTGAGCAGTAAAATACATATGTTTATTTTTTACTTTTGATTTTTAATTAGTGTTATTAATGACTATTTATATTAAATGTTTTATTATTTCGACGATAAACTTATTATATAGAATCTATTAAAAATAATTTTAAAAAATAAAAAAATAAAAACTTTGAAAGTGAATAGTGATGGGGTGTGTTCATTGGTGATTAGTTGGGCGCATTGGACTACATGAGATTTTGAAAAAATAAGGGCCTTAATGAACTTTTTAAAAATTATTTTTTATGCTAAGTATTATTATTCAAATTAAAGATTTTAATAAAATATAAAAATACAGTTTAAAAATATAAAAATACAGTTTAAAAATGGGAATTAGGTTTTCATAAACTAAGTTGGATATAGATTGAGGGCATTTAGCATAATTTGGGGATAGGAGGGGTAAATTATTAAAAAAGGATTTTAGGAGTGTTGTAATTGAGGTCAAGAAAGGAGGGGCATTTAAGTCAATTTATAGAGTTAACCCATTTTATACCTCTCGATACAATCAAATCAAGTGGAATAAAAGAAGAGTTAACCTCTTTTGTCCCATAGGGATAACTCATTACCTACCAAAGTAAATGAGACTAAGTGAGAGGACAAACTAATCCAGGAGGGATAACCCTCTATTTGTCTATCCCACTATCAAAGAGGGGCTTAGGATTCTAAAGCAGAACCCCACAGTTCTAGTAACTAAATTTCTCCTGGAAAGGTGGAGGTTTGGAAGGGAAGAGGGACGCAAATGAACTGACATACTCAACAAGTGGCTCAAGGATGGCCAAATTAATACTCAAATTTGGCTTGTTTTTTAAGCGAAGAAGCCAGGTTTGAACAAGTCTTTAAGCTTGGTTTGTAAATAACCAGAGATTAAAACATGCCTTGACTTGCTTGTGTTCACAAATGAGGCTCTTTAGAAATTTTAATTTCAAAGGTGTAAATTTAGTTTTAAAGGTTTAAAATTCGATAAACAAGGAAGTTTATCTCTATGGGTAGGCTGTAAAATGGAATGATTCCTTGCTTCAGGCACTGCCTGGTTTAGTGCTTTTCTCCCTTTCTCCAGGTTTCGGATATCTCAGATGATTTTTTTTTTTTTTTGGGGGGGGGGAGGTCTTAGAAAATGGCCCACACCCTGCTCCTCTGAAGTGAGATGATTGCCTGGCACACATGGCTCATGTGGCTCAAGCTTGTTACTGGTCTCTTTGGCCCAACACTATGATAGGCCCTTTCCATTGTTGTCAAAGTGATAAGGTGACCCAAGATGTTCACAGGGAGCCTAAGGATTTAGGTGATAAAGCTTCGGCCTACTGGCCTAGGTGACACCTTGGCACCTCTTTAAAAACCCAAAACATGTATATCCCCAATATACAAAATAAGAATAAAATGAATGAAAAATTGCACATTTCAATATGAAAATTGAAAACTAACAAATTAAATATATAAATGGCAAAATAATTGAACGTAAAATTGAATTGCCATGAGATTGATGCGCAAGCGCTAGGGTTGGTAGGTCCAAAGCAGCCGCACGCTGAGGTTGGTGGCAGTGGTGGGTTTCTCTCAGTCATAAGAAAAACTTGAATATATAAGAAAAAATCAATAATGACAAACAAAGCCAACAACAAATAATAAAAGACAATGAACACCTTACTACTCAAAAACAAATTTGAAACAGAAAATGAATAATATATTTAAAATTAGGTGGGCACCTTGTCGCCAAGGTTGGGTGCCTTGTCGCCAAGGTTGGGTGCCTTGCTCGAGTTCTGGGGCACAGAAAGGCAGACTGGTGCCTTGGACCTTCGAAGGCACCTGGTCGCATAAGCAGACCTAGGTGTCCACCTCGACAACAATGGCCCTATCAAAAGTGAACATTTAAATGAATAATATTCGATGGGCAGAGTGGCTTATCTGTAAACTCATTTGCTAAATGTGCTTGGCTCAACTAGTTGGCTTGAACTTATTGGATAGCTAAAGAGTTTGAGTTTGAACACCCATCCTGGACATGTGGTTGAGGTGGAGGTGAGTTCGGGCCTAGATTTAACTGAATGAGCCAAGTTTGGGCAGAACAATACTGGCCTTGGACATTTGCACCCCTGGAGGGTAAAGGCCTCAACTATGTGATTGGGTTAGATTATTAGAGCAAAGAAAGAGTGAGAAAGAGGGAGGAGGGGGTTGGCTTGTGCATGACAGAAAACAGGAGTAAAGCATTGTTGTGATGAGGACATTGAACCCTTTTGCAGTAATATGGTGGGATTGTGCCCCCATTTTATATAATGATTGTAATACCAGTGAGATGAATTCGGACATCAATTATGGAAGGGATACCTCAAGGAAGTATTACTACCTTAGCTTTTTTTTTCTTTCAAAAAATGGAAAATTATCTATCAACTTATTCTGCAAACCCACTTCAGCATTGTATTATCCTACCATAAATGAAACTAATAAATTTTCCCCCAAAATTCTTGTACACTCATTTTCACTTTATAGTGTTCAGAATGCTATCTTCAATGGTCCACATTTTTTGTTCTAAAGCCACAGGATGCCTGCACAAAATTAACCTCCTCAAGAATTGCTTTTGTCTTTTTTGAGCACTTTACTCTGTCCAACTTTCTGTAGATGCAGTAACCCAAATGAAGCAAAATGCTGGCTTCCTCAGTTCATTTGATATCTGCCCATCCTTTCTTTTGACGATTCCCTGGTAGATTTTTCACTGGAGGTCTTTAGGTCAATCAACTGCCCAGTCTAACTATTTGCTTCTGGGCAAAGGAGCACTGCACTTGTTGGTATTTGTAATTCTCTTCATTTCATTGCACATGAAGGGTGAGCCCAGTCTAACTATTTGCTTCTGGGCAAAGGAGCACTGCACTTGTTGGTATTTGTAATTCTCTTCATATCATTGCACATGAAGCACCCTTCATGTGCTTCAATTTGCCTCAGTTGGTTTGTCCCTAGTTTGAAGTCTCTTATATAAAATTCACTTTCCACACAAACCACAAACTTCTAGTTAAGGCTCATCACATGCTTCTTGTGCACTTGAAATTCAGTTGCTTCCATTTATTGCAGAAAAATCTCACCATAATCCTCCTCCATCTATCTGCCTAACCATATCCTCTCCTACAACCTCAGTTGTCTTGAGGGCAACAGGGAGATTCTCCATCTCCTGCATCACTACCGCCAACTTTTGTCAGAACATCGGAGACTACACTGTAATGTACCATTCCCTCTGTGCTAATATTTCTAACATGGCATTTCAGTGATGGAATCATGCTCCTGGTTGGGTGATGGCTGACAAGGCACAGCAAACCAAACAGCTCGTGATTGAGGAAAGAGAGTTTGAGGTCAGGAGATGGGGGTCTGGAGTATGCTAAAAATGAAAGTGAATCTAGGCTGGTTTGGGTTCCATGTCAATGGGATTCTGTTGCATCTATGGAGGAGGGAGTTGGTGATGAGGGTGGCTCATTTTGATAAAATTAGGCCACACAAAAGTTGCATATGTGTGTTTTTGTGGCCATGGAGTAGGTTGGTCTACCTGTCAAGATTGATCTCCATCATTGGGATTGTGTTTGAACTTCAGCTGTGGATGCTAGGAGATGGCTGGACATGAGACTCTGCAAAGGAGCTCTTCTTGGTGGGCATGGTTGAGTGGGGATTTGGCATGCAGTGGCGATCTTTTGTTGCTGAAGACCCTAGGGTTTGCTTACTCAGGGAAGACGACAGTTGGATGAGGCCTCCTGGAAGAAGAGAGCATGTTGGATTGGGGCAGAGGGTGAACCAGGTTGGAGACCAGGTTGGAGGAGACTGGTTCAGTACGGGCTCTCTGTAATTCGAAGTTTCATTCTAATTTAGAGTTGCTTATATCTTCTTGTTTTGTGTGGGAAGTGTACAGGTTGGGCAGGTCCTACTATTACACTGTGAATGGGATTCCATCATTTCAGATCTTCTTTTTAAATTTGTCTTAAATGCCCATTTGTGGCAGTGGGGTCTTCAATCTGTTGGGGATTTGTTTTCCCCACTTAAGGCTCAGAATGGGTTGCAGTGGCAGTATTGAGTGTTGACTGCAGTGGCGGTGTCTTTAGAGCTTGTGGTGGTGATGGTGGATGTTCCGTGTTATGGGCAGCAGCATCTTCTCCATTGGGGGAAAGGCAAATGGGCCTTTCCTATAAGTAAGCAGCCTGTGAATGTGTCTCTCACACATAGTTGTCAAGGCGGACGCCTAGGCGACCAAGCACTAATCTAGGACCAAGGCACGGGCACCTTGGACTGCCTGGCTCGGCCCTAGACCCAAGCTCACCCTGCCTGGGTGCCTTGGGCTGCCTGGCCTGGGCATAGGCCCTTGGCAACCCCGTGGCAAGGGTGGGCATTGACCCCTTGACCCCTCGACAACCTGACCGTGCAGGTCGATCCGCGATGCGAGGCTGGGTCATAGGTTGATCAAGCTCCAAACACTCCTCCAACTCCTCTCTCTCCCTCTGCCCCCTCTCTTTTCCCTCCCTCTCTCTCAATTTTTAATATTAAAATCTATAATATTTCTTGTATCTTATTCTAATTTTGTTTGTTTTCTCCCTCCCCTTCCAGCTCTGCTCTCTGTCCCCTTCTCTTCTTTTCATCTATTTCATCTCTTTTCTTTACTTTAGTGCCAGTCAGAGCCCACAAATATTCACATGCTAAAAATAATGGGCACATACTCTCTCCCTCCCCCCTCTCTCTTATGAACTTGCCACCTAGGCGCGACTCTTGGGGGACCCAAGCTCGCCTTGTCATCTTGACAACTATGCTCTCACACTTGACCATGTCTTGGGCATTGGAGGTGGGTTTGGCTCCAAGGATGAGTCCAAGGTAGTTGAGTGTACAGAGCTTCTTGTGGGGAGAAGCAAAAAACCTCCAACAAGTGTGTTTGTGTTCTCTGAGGAGGCAGAAGCATCCTTACGTGCAATTAGGAGGTAAGATATCTGCTATTCCACCTTTTTCTGATACTGACCAAGACTTGGAGTAACCTAGGAAGTTGAAGCTTCTGACTTCTGAGGGTCGTGGATTTTAAGGTGCCAACTATCTTAGTCGAGGTTGTTGACATTTGGGAGGTTTTGGTTGGAAGGACGAGGCCTCAAGCCGGATTTATAGAATCAACTTGGAACATTTGACTGACTTAGATGTTTAGAGAATGGTGGATTGAATCAAGCTTGGATTGACAATTAATAGGCAGGACAACAAAGGAAATGCCAAGCTTAAAGGATTGCAAGCTCCACGAGGAAGATGGTCCAATTCCCTGCTTCGATTGAGGTGCAGTCAGGACAAGGGTCTTAGACAGTTTGCTTGTTTTTGTCTTTTAGGGTGCGATTGGGGTGAGACAATATCACATAATTAATTTGTTGTCTCTGGGGGACTTGGTTTAGGATTAGTACAGTGGAAGCAGATGAGACCTTATTTGTTTAGGTTGCAAATCGGCTCCCTTGGGCAGGCCAAATGTTTCTTGGACAATGTCGTATTAAGACTATTTGTATTGTCATAGGTCAAGCTTCTGATGCAAACTTTGGTTTGGTTGACGTTGCCTCACGTGCATAATGCAGGTCAGTTTTGTGTAGCACAACTTTCATGTAATTGGCTCGAGTTGCCTACATGCTTGCTTGACAAGCTCTGAAACATTTCTAGTATGGCGAACAAGGACGAAAGGCTCCCGACCTTTGTCTCTGGCGCCAACCCTGTACCCTTGGGGTTAGGGCTTTTGAGCTCAAGGTTTCATAGAGGTGTAGGGGGTTCTCTCTGTGGCCACCAGAAACTCTCTTTTTATCCACCGGAAAGCTAGACTTTCTTGGGCTTTCGGGGCAGAGGTCCCTGTTGTTTCAAGTGTCTGCAGACGGAGACTTTCGGTAGGCTTGTCTTGGCCTGCTTGTTTGTTGTAGCTATTGTAGGACATGTGGCTAAGTTGCGTAGGGGGCGGGCTCAACGGGGGATTGCCCTTGGCTGTTTGCTTAGGTGGTCTCGCAAAGTGGGACTCGGTCGAGAGGCCTCGCTCCTCCTCCGCCTATGGTTGTCCTGTCGGATGGCATGCTGTAGGCCAGACTTGGATGGCTCCATGGGTGTTTGTAGATAGCTCCAGATGGGGGAGTCCTCAATCCATCAAGTGTCAGGAGTCTCCTAGAGGCAAGGTACTCGTCTAGGAGGGCATTGGGAGGTCTTCCCGGTGGTAGGCGACCTTTTGGTGGCTGCCCACTTCAAGTTGGAGGCGGAGGTTATGGTGGGCTTCTTGGCAGGAGATGGGTGCCTGTATCACTGTATGGTGTTGATATGTGGCGGTGGTAGCGAGGCACATTACAGGCACTAGAGCTCTCAGGTTGCGAGTTAGGTTGCAGGGAGTCCCAATCCTTCTTTGTGACCTGAGCGGTGTATAGATTCCAGTGGACACCTTTAGGAGTTAGAGTCGGATGACATTCGCCTCCTTCCATTTGGTCTAGCCACCTCCGTGGAGGTAGGGACCAGGGTCTCCTCCATAGGGGTGGTCCCGGTGATTATTATGGTGGCTGTGTATGGTGAAATCCTCTTGGTGAGGGCATGCGTTGTGCACGGTCAATGGCAGCGGCAGGGTCCTGGTGGTTGTAGGGTTTCCCAATGCCAGTAGTGAGGAAGGAGGAGACCCCAAGAGGGGCCCACGGGTGGGTGATACGAATTTCAAATCCCGTGTGGGTCCCGCACTTTGCAGATCTGGTTTGGGGGCCTCAATGTTGGCCAACTGGGTCTGAGGTCCTCAGGTCAGAGGACTCTTAACTGAGACCCGTGACTTGTGGGGGGGGTCGGGTCTTGCATTGGACCCGATATTGCTCATCTTCCTTACTCGATAGTGGTCGTCCATCTCCATAGATACCTCTTGTGGAAGTGAACACATGGTCACCTAGCCTTCGGCCACGACAGACCGTCAGCTTTCCTCCTCGGCCTCCACCTAGGATGGCAGCTCCCTTGGGAGGACGTTGGATGTCACAATGGATGAGCAGGGTTGTCAGCTTCCCTTCTCGACCTCGATCTCAGACGGCGGCTCCACCAAGAGGACGTTGGATGGTGCAGTGTATGAGTAGGGCCTCTGTGGATCTTTTGGTAGGCAGAATCATTGCGCTACAGCAACATCTCCCTCCCCCCCTTCTTTCCTACCCCTCGATGGCAAGCGGGCATCCTCCTTGAGATGCTGTTCTTGATGTTGGAGGAGAGCAGGAAGGGGCCTCTAGATCTATCTCTGTTGGAGGTCCTATCGGAAGTGTGCGGATGTGCCTTCTAGTGGTGCATCTAGACCCCCCCCCCTTTCCCTGGGTTAGGTGACAAGGACAAAGGCTCAGGTAGAGGAGAGGGGACAGAGGGGGAGGAAGATGGTGGGGAGGAAATCAAGGAGGAGTAGGGAAAGGGATCGGAGAAGGGTTCTTTGGAATGGGAAGATGAGGTGTCAATTCTTAGTAAAAAGGAGGTCAGTGAGCTTTGTAAAGCGATTGAGGGGTTCACCGAACAGTAGTTTAGGAACTAGCCAGTAAGTTGGTGGCGTCTTATGTTGGGATGGATAAAGAAGTGAGAGGGGGATGACTAAAATTTAAAAGAAGTGGTTGGCTTGTTTGCTAGGTGGGCTAAGGAGGAGAAATTAGTGAGGGCATGGGCTAAGGGGCAATCAGATAGGGGGAAGGAGAAGAGGAGGGAGGTGATGATCTCTCTCTCAATCGAGATCATCTCTTGGAATGTTAGGGGTGTATGGAGGGAGAGAAGAGGAGGGTATTCAAGGAGTTAGTGAGACAGTGCAAGGTGGATGTTCTGTGCATCCAGGAGAGTCAGTGTAAGGGAGATGGGGATGGCATCATAAAGAAAATTAGTGGTGGAAGGATCAATAAAGGGGTTTTATCTCTAGCTCTTGGTTGGTCAAGAGGCATTATGATTTTATGGAATGAATATGCAATAGAGGAGACCGAGAAAGTCAGGGAGTTGAGAGGTCTGCTATCACCTTCACTTTCAAGTCCTTGGAAAATGGTTTCCTTTGGGACTTCTCTGATGTTTGTGGGCCACAAGACAGGGAGGAAAATAGGGAACTTTGGAGGGCATTGTGATAAGGTAATAGGATGTCTGAGGGACCATGGTGTATAGGGGGTGACCTCAATACCATCGTGTCAGCTTCGGAGAGATTTAGGGGTACCTCCTCCGGGGGTGGTTCTGATGGCTTTTCGGATTTCATTCATGATGCGACGTTGATCGACATCCCCACTATTGAACATGCAGAATTAACAAAAATTAATAATCAGGAAGAGGTGTCTATTTGTTGAACAATTACGTACATTTTTATGCTAATTGATTTAGCATGTACATGATTAATTCCGCGAGTTTAATTTATCAGACGATTGAGGGTTCGCGTTCAGGACAATTCTCCATTAACTATAGTCAGTGTTAGTTTACATCGGCATAAAGTCCGAACACCCTTGATTAACTGTCAAAGATGCCTTTGAATCTTTACAATATCTGTTGTGATATTGAGAGTTTATCAAAATCCGGCCGTCGAATTTTGACTGGGTTAAGATCGGATCGATGGATTTGCTCCGAGTCCGGATCTAACCATTAGGTTTGGACTTCATCACGATTAGACCGTTGGATCGCCATATGATCTCAACTGGCCCATCGGATACATTTATGTCCGAAGAGGGCATTCATACCCCAAGATAGGGTATATTTGCAACCAACCCTTGAACAAGGACGTATTTGTAATTTTCCAAAATCGAAGGGTTTAACTACAACTTTCTGAGTAGCAAGAGCATTTTGATGCAATTTCTTAAGTCTTCATGACTTTTTTATCGTTTCTTGGACTTTTGCACAATGTTAAAAAAATACGCGGTAAAATTGTAATTCCCACCATTTCTGAATAAAATGAGATTTTTCCCCAACTTTGAGCATTAATGAAAACTAAGAACATTTCTGAACATTCCATGATTTTTTCATATTTTTCAAACCCTTCTCCTAATTTTTGGACATGACCATCACAAAAGGGGGCATGTTTATAAATATGCTCTTTTATGAGTCTTTTTAACAAAGAAGCCCTTGCAAACCACTTGCCTCCTTCGCAGCTTCAAACCTTGGGCAGCAGCTCCTCTTTGTGCTCCAAAGCTCCAAGTTTCCAAAACGGGAAGTCTTCAAATGTCAAGACCCAAAGGTTCCCAAGTGTCTTTCCTTTTTGGGCAAGCCTACTATTTATAGGCATCTGAAAAGGTGGGTGTCTTTTGAAACATCCTCATGCATTGGTGGAGGTCACAGCCTCCTTTGAAGCCCATTCGGGAATTGAAGAGACGGTACGCCCTCCTCCTGCTATACCTCCGGCCATCGAGGCCCTATCCACACTCATCCGGCCATGGGGAGCAAGTCCCAAACCGTCCAGGCATGAGGCAGGGAGACTGGACCCCCTTTTAGGTTTCTCTGGGTTTCAGCAGATAGCAGGGGGGGATGCACAGGTGGCTGGCCCCGGGGGGGGGGGGGAATGCACCGGTGGCCGGCCTTCCATTGTGTCCCTCTGCAGCCCCTCCGGGCATCGGGGTGTAGGCTGGACCCCCCGAGGTGCCTTCGGGCTTCACCGTACAAGCAGAGCCCCCTCCGGGCTTGTTTGCACGTGCCAATACCCCTATTAGCCCCTCCGGGCATCGTCAGTAGGTGGAGTCCCCTCTGGGCGTCATCAGAGAGGCAGATCGCCCCCCCGGGCTTCATCACGCAACCGGGACCTCCTGAAGTCTCTTTGGGCTTCACTGCAAAGGCCAGACCCCCCTGGGGTGCCTTTGGGCATGGTTGGGAAGTGGGAGCCCCTCCAAGCATGGTGCACAAGGCGGGAGCTGCAGGAGGTTCTCCTTGGCATGCCCCCTCCGGGCATGTGACAAGCGAGAGAGAGAGGAGGAAACGGGGTCCACTATCTCTTTCACAGCCTAACCAGGCATCCATGTGGAGATCCCCCCGGGCATGCTGCTCAAGGCACGACCCTAGGGGTGCCTCTGGGCATCAAGGAGGCCATTCGCCTGCTGCTGGCCCCAGCCGGGTATCCTCTGCCCACCTGTGCACAGGAAATAGAGAGCATGAAGTCCCCCCCCCCCCTGGCTTGTGATTCTAGGGAGACTATAAAAGCCTTCACCTAGTTCCTTTTAATTCATTTTTTACTGCTCTCCAAACACATTCCAAGGAGGCAGCATGTGAGAGATTTTTTCTTTGGGTTTTCTTTGTGGTTCTTGATGACTCTTGACGCCGCCTTGCTGTCCACAAAATACAAAGTGTAGGGACCACACCCCGACTTATCGAGATTAATCCTCAGAGACCGGAAATAGTTGCTTTTTTTGTTGATTTGGGGCGTGGGTAAGTGGCTTTGTGTCGCCCACAATGTGTTCTACGAAATCCCCATGTGTGGAAACACGTTGATTTTGTGTAAATAATTCCGCCCGACGGCATCCAGAGAGAGTTTAAATTATCTCCACGTATGACCGGGGGGGGGGGTTATACCATCGTGTGCCGTCGTATGATGGATTGATTTTTTTTCCTTTTTCTGAAAATATCAGGAATATGTCATGAACTTTTGTAGGTTCCAACACCCACTAATGCCCTCTTCACCTGGTCCAACTTCAGGGAGTGCCCCTCTTTGTCCCACTTGGATAGGTTTCTAGTCTCCCTTGATTGGGAGGATCATTTCCTTGTTGCGGAGGCACTATCTTGCTCGTTCACTTTCTGATCATAAGCCCATCCTGCTGAAGACCTACCATTCTCTGAGGAAGAATAGATTTCACCTTGAGAGGTATTGACTGAGGGAGGATGACTTTCTTGAAGTGGTCTCTTGGACTGGGGAGGTACCGGTCAGGGGAGGCAATACTACGGCCATGTTCATCCTCAAGTTGAGATTACTGGCCAAGGGGTTGGCCAACTGGGGGATGGGGAAAACTTTGTCGGGCAAAATTGCGAAGGACAACATCTTTCAATAGATTGCTGGTTTGGATGCTCTGGAGGAGGCTTATCTTTTTGATGAAGAGGAGAGGCAGTTGAGAGACAAGCTTAAGGCTGACTTCGGGGATATTCTTCTTAACGAAGAAATCCATTGGCAACAAAGGTTCAGAGAGAGGTAGATCAAGGAAAGCGATCGGAATACTGCCTACTTCCAGAAGGTGGCTTTAGGAAGGAGGAGACTGAATACTTTGAGATGTATCCGGGAGGGTAACTGCTTGCTGACTGTTGAAAGTGATATTTAGCATTATGTTCAAGCCTTCTATGCTAACCTCTTCTCCAAGGAAGACAGGTGTAGACTGCGGCTAAGGGAAGGTTTGATTCGAAGCATCTCCCAAGAGGAAAATAGTGAGCTGTGTCGCCCTTTTGTGGAGGAGGAGATCTAAGGGGATGCCTTTGCATTGGTAGGGGATAAGGCCCCAAGCCCCGATGGTTTGCCTATCTTGTTCTTTTACTATTGTTAGGACATGGTCAAGCATGACGTTTGTGAAGCTATTGTTGACTTCCAGGAGGGCAGAGCACACTTGGAGGCTAACACAAATCTCTTGGTGTTTATTCCGAAGAAAGCAGGGCATAGAGTTTGCGTGATTTTAGGCTTCTCAACCTTTTCAATAGTCTGTACAAGATTATTACCAAGATGTTTGCCTTAAGGTTGGAAAGGGTTGTGGCCAGAATTGTCAATGGGAATCAAGGGGCCTTCCTTAAAGGGAGACAGAATTAGGATTACTCTCAAGACTTAGAGGAGGCTTGTCCTAATCTTAAAACTTGACTTTGAGAAGACTTATGATCGGGTTAATTGGGGTTGCCTTGTTCAGCTCCTCAACTTGATGGGTTTTTGGCGTCGTGGGTGAGATGGTTCTCAGCTTGTATCTCCTTAGCATGGTTTCAAGTGTTAGTTAATGGGAAGCCTTCCCCTTTCTTCTATAGTGGCCGTGGTCTTAGGCAAGGAGACTCTTATGTCTCCCCTCCTATTTGTGATGGTGGCTCACTTGCTGAGTTGTATGTGGAATAGGGCTGAAGTGTTGGGAGTCATCTTAAGGTTCACGGTGCAAGGGAGTGGGAGGCAGATGTCCCATCTTCAGTATGCAGACGACACCATTCTTTTTGTTTATCTTGATTTTTATAAATTGTCATGGTGAGATTGATGTTGGGCATTTTTGGGAGATGCCAGTGGGCTGAAGGTTAATTTTCACAAGAACTTTCTGGTGGAGCGGAATGTAGAACAAGGTAGGCTCAGACGATTTGCCTCCTTGTTGGGCCACAGAGTGGAGCAATTCCTTATTTGGTACCTTGGCCTGCTTTTGTCCCTAGGAGGCCTTCCCTGCTCTGATTGGAGTAAGCTGATTCAGAGGTTTGACTGAAGGCTTGCTGGGTGGAAGGAGAAGTTACTTTCCTTCGGTGGGAGGCTGGTTCTCTGTAGGTCTATCCTAGGCAGCCTAGCCATCTATTATTTGTCCTCCGGCATTCATGTAGCTGTCTTCAAGAAATTGGAGGCTATTAGATGTACGTTCTTTGGGCATGGGTCTGGTGATAAGTGTAGGGGTTGGCATGAGTTAAGTTGCCAGATCTATATGGAAAAGGAGGCAGGGGGTTTTGGCATCAAGAATATTAGGGACTTTAACCTTGCTTTCCTTGGCAAGTGGCTTTGGTATTTGGGCAGTGCTGATAGGGGTCTTTGGGCTGAGCTCATTTGCAACAAGTATTACAGGAGTGGAAAACGGACTTCACTCCCAATGCCTTCTATAACATCTCAGCAGTTTGTAGAGGTATCTTGTGGGACTCTGATCTTGTTCGACCTGGTATTCAGTGGCAACTGGGTAATGGTCTCGCTTACCTCTTTTGGTTGCATAGATGATATGATAATTGCATTTTGGGGGAGAGGTTCCCTTCTCTGTTTGTCATTGCCTCTGACCAGTTAGTGGTGGTTCCTCAAGTTTGGGATGCAGAATCTTTCTGACGGTTAGTATGTCAATGTATTGGATTTACTGCACTTGTTGGATGGCTATATGCTGGATAGGTTCGTCCACAATGTTAGGGTTTGGAAGTGGCAGGCAGCGGGGAAGTATACAGTCTGGTCTACCCAAGGAAGGAAGGATTGGGGATTGGACTCAGATCGGCCAGTCCAAAACTGATCCGGGACAGCCGAATCGGCTGATCCCAGCCGATTCCAGCCGGATCTTGGTCGAATCAGGCCAGCAACCCAAGTTAATGCCAAAAAAAAAATGAAAAAGAGAAGTGTTCTAAGATAGGTAAAACACAATTTTACGTGAAAAACTTGACATATTCATATGTTACCTTTCAGTCAAAGTGAGATGAAGAGGAGAGAGAGAGGGGGTGCTAGAGGGAATGAGAGTGTGAAAATGAGAGAGCAAAAAACAAAAAACACCACAAATACTTCCCAAAAGTTAACACTCCCCTTTGTCCCGGACAACTTTACCCCTACCCCAAGAGTTCAGAATTTAAACTCCCCAATTGGGGGGGGGATCTGCTAGGATCACCCTATCCGGGCCGATCCTTGTCTGATCCGGCCCAAGAATTGAGACCGGATGAATTGGGTTCAGATTTGCTAGACCCAAAACCAATCGGATCGGCTGATCTTTGCTGATCCGATCCGCTCCTTCCTTCCATGGGTCTGCCTACTGCATCCTTCATGATGGGGGTCTGTGTTTCCCCTGTTACAGGAAAGTATGGAGGACGAGGAGTGCGATGTAGGTGTAGATTCTAATATGGCGAATTGCTCATGACTGACTTGATGGGGGATTAGGACCGGACTTGGACAGCCAAGGGAGGTTGTTAGATCTTGTGGCTCATTCTCCATGCTACCTTGTGGTCTCTTTGGGGGGGAGCAGAATGCCAGGATCTTTAGGATAGAAGCGAGGACCCCAGATATTGTGGCATCGTTTGTGTGTGATAGAGTGAGAGAATGGGGGAAGATCAGTTGTAGGGATAATCCCTCCCTTTGTGTTTTATTTGGGAGGTTGGGGGAGGGGTTAGCCCTTTTGGTGAGCTTTCACGACTTTTACTTGTATATTCCTTTTATCTTTAATACAAACATGGTACCACCCAGTTTCAAAAAAAAGTTACATACATGTTTTAGTCACTAGTTCGCTGCATGCATTCATGTGTGGACAACCTGGGAAGCATGCAACATCTTTACCCAATTTTAGTGGCGCTGGAGGCTGGTAGATGAAGGCACACTCCATTTCTTTCCAAATGAGTAGTTTTGCATCTTTTTAGCCCTTTGGGGATAATGGGTATTGTTTTAGGATAGTAGTTGTCAATACCATGTTGTTCTGGTCAAAATTAGGTGGGACATGCCATGTTAGACCCCTACGCCTTAATGTTGACATTAAGTCTCATGTTTTGAGCATGTTTTGAATGATGACATAATTCAAGTAAAAGTATTATTCATATAAAATTCCATAGTATGTGCTCTCATACGTTTAAGCTCAGGACATGGTGTTTAAAAGCCAAGAATCTGATTACGATTGAATATCGCTTTGGCTTATCCTTCAACTTGAGCATTTTAATGTCCACTTAATTTGAACATTTTATTAATCAAGTCAGTTCAAACATTCAGTTGATATCTTACTTCGTTATCTTGAACTCACTGAACTCCCAACACTGATTCTTCGACTAGAACTTGGTTAGTAACGTGTTTTTGATAGAGAACCAGTCAAAAAAACTCAATCATACTCAAAGGACAGTCATTAAAAAAATTCTTTTATCTCTTAAAACTGTCCTCGGTATATTGTCAAGCTCAAAACATTTTGACTTCATCATTTAGTCGTTCCACTCTCCTTTAGTCAAAACAATCTTATTCGGTCGATATCTCATTTAGACCATACAACACTTAGTCAGAACAACACTCAATCGAAACCACGACACTCAGTCGGAATCATATGACCAACTGTCTACTGACTGACCTTCCGATTGATAGATTAAAAGGAATGGCCTTTCAATTGACTACTCTTCCTTCTGTTTTTCCAACTGATTTCTTCCAACTGAGTTATCATGCTCACTTTAACTGAGACTTCATCCGAGCACACAAGTGTTATTTCCATTCAACTATAAATGATTTATTTATTGAACAACCAAATGGGTGGATTCCAATTGTTCAAACTATGTCCTTAATTTTCATATTTTTTCTAATATTTTTTCAACTGATTTTTTTGCCTGTCTGAACTTTGCAATTGCCTACATAAATTGATCTATCTAGGCAGAAAATATCTAAAATGATTCAAGCTTCAATAGACAACATCTTTATTGGAATCCCTATCTGAATTCGTTGACTGAACTCTTCAGAGTATCTTATAAACCGATTTGACTCTGCTCAGGCGAAGACTTGCACCTGTGTCTTTCTACAACTGAGATATCTTATTCTAATACTTTGATTGTCTAAATTCAGCTCAAAATTTCTTGACTTATTCTTAGTTGAAACTAATTTTGAATAATTTAGAAGTATCTTATGAATTGATCTGACTCAGACAATTTTTTTTTGAAAGTGGGTAGTACCACTAATGTATAAAGAAAAAGAATGTACAAGTATAGGCTGACGCAACCCAAAAAGACAACCCCAAAAACCTATACAAACAAGTTCCACACAAAGAGTGTGTGGATCCGCCTAACCCCCCAAACAGTCAAAACGAGAAGTAAGGGAATTCACATTACAAAGAGTGGCAGTCCATTCCCTTACTCTAGCACAAACAAAAGAAGCAACAATGTCCTCATCCCGAGACTCCCTTCAAATATCTGATAGTTCCGCTCCCTCCACAGTGCATGGTTGGCAGTATCGGCCGAAACCGATACGTTTCGGCCGAAACATATCGGTTTCGGCCTTAACAGATCCGAAAACGGACCTGCTCACTGTAGTAGTCTGAAACTTAAAAAAAAGGGTTTCGGGCGAAACCGGTATCGGTTTCTCCCGAAACTTACATGTTTCGGGCCGAAACCGTTCGGTCTCGAGCCGAAACCCACGTGAACTCCCCTTGAAGGGGAGTTCACTTCGTTTCTCCCTCAGATCTGAGGGAGAAAACTGTGCCCTGCTGCTGCTGCTGCTACTGCTGCTGTTGGTGGTGCCCTGCTGCTGGTGCCCTGCTACTGCTGCTGCTGCTGCCGCAGTTGCTGCTGGTGCCCTGCTACTGTTGCTGCTGCTCCTGCCGCAGCTGCTGCTCCTGGCGGCCCTGCTGCTCCTGTCGGCCCAGCTACCACCCTGCTACTGTGCGGCTGCTGTTGCGAAGGTGTAGAGGTATTTGGTTATTTTGTTGAGGTTAATTTAGGGTTGTCTAATTCAGTTTGCTTAGGATCAATTGAAGCTCAATTAAGTTTCATTGAAGATTTTGGGGTGGGAGCATGCAGGTAATTTAATTTTTCCAAGGGTGATTAAGGGTTAATTACTAAATAAGCCCTAATTAGTCCATAAAAATTGGGGCTTTTGTCTATTTCGGTTTGCTTACGCTCAATTGAAGCTCGATTAAGCTTCATTGAAGATTTTGGGGTGGGTGCATGCGGGTAATTTAATTTTTCCAAGGGTGATTAAGAGTTAATTGCTAATTAAGCTCTAATTAGTCCACAAAAATTGGGGCTTTTGTCTAATTCGATTTGCTTACGCTCAATTGAAGCTCGATTAAGCTTCATTGAAGATTTTGGGGTGGGAGCATGTGGGTACTTTAATTTTTCCAAGGGTGATTAAGGGTTAATTGCTAATTAACCCCTAATATTCCCATTGGACTTGCAACTATTTCTCTTTGACTGTCTTCATGCAACATCATGCCTAGACGTGAACAAAGTTAGGAGCAGCAAGGGCAGGAGGATCCGGGGTGGGCCCACCTCTCCTTAGTTGATGCTAAGAGAAGAAAAGTTAAATGCAATTATTGTGGTAAGGAGTTACATGGCGGAATTATTAGAGGAAAGTAACATTTGGCAGGGGTAAGAGGAGAGGTGAAACAATGTGACAGATGTCCCCGAGAGGTCCGAGAAGAAATGCGCCAGTGCCTTCTGGGCAAAAAGGAGAGGATGCAACAAAGGGCTGAAGATGAGGTTGAAATTGCTGAGGAGATTTCAGGCAGAAGGGTTAGGAGGGATGATGATGAGGAAGGTACTGACGATTTAGATCCAGAGCTGACTGAAGTAAGGGAGCGTGAACAAGCCGCTCGAAGGAAAGGGAAGGCACCCATAGGTTCAGGGACCTACGAAAGTACAGCTGCACGACGTCCTGACATTGGTGCTGCCCCACAGACGTAGAGAACAGGCCCCATGGACAGCTATCTCCACAGAAGGCTCCATGCTACACAACTTAAAATCAAGTCTGCATTGAGAGGGTAAAAAAATCAGCAGAAGTTGCAGGGCATGCATTAAAAGTATCTGCAAATAGTTTTTTCATGCAGGTGTCCCTGCACATGCAGCTGAAAGCGAATATTTCCAACCTATGCTAGATGCCATAGCAGATGTTGGCCCTGGCTTGAAGGCCCCATCACGTCGAGACATATACGGGCGTGGCCTTGAGGGAGAGGTTGAGGAGCTCCATGACTGGGTTGAAAGCTTCAAGCATATATGGATGGAGAGAGGATGCACTATTATGTGTGATGGCTGGACTGGTACACGAAGAAGTCCATGATTAATTTTTTGGTCTATTGCATCGAAGGTACAGTATTTGTAAAATCTGTAGATGCATCAAACTATGAAAAAAATGTCAATTATTTGTTTCATTTGATGGATAACATGGTAGACCAAATTGGAGAGGACAATGTTGTCCAAGTAGTGACTGATAATGAAGCTAGTTATAAGGCTGCAGGGAAGAAATTGATGCAGAAGCGCAGTCACTTATACTGGCTCCCATGTGCTGCACATTGTCTAGATTTGATTCTGGAAGACATTGGGAAGGACAATCATGTGAAGAAGACAGTTGAAAGGCACAAAGGATTACCCAGTATATTTATGGCCATCCTAGGATATTGAACATGTTCAGGGAGCATGCAAGTGGGGGGCGAGATATCATCTGTACAGGGCCAACCAGATTTGCTTCAAATTTCATTTCTTTGGAATCTTTGCACAGGTATAAGATTGAACTCATTTCTTACTTCTTTATCCTTATAGTTATGATCCGTATTTGATTTAAATTTCATTTATTTGCACAGATATAAGAATGAGCTGAAAGTTTTCATGTACCACAATGCTCTGCGGGAATACATCGACAAGTCTAATGTTGATGCTCAGATGGAATATTTGGATGTCTCCCACATCGTGGACAACAAATTCTGGGGCAGGGTCTCACGATACACGAAAGTAGTCACCCCCCTCTTGAAGGTCCTAAGAATGGTGGATGACGATGAGAAGAATGATATGGGATATCTGTATGAGGCCATGGACCATGCCAAATTAGAGTTGCAGGAATCCCTTCCCAAAGAATATGCAAAGTGGTGGAAAATTATTGATCATAGATGGGACACCACATTACACCACGACTTGCATGCAGCTGGTGAGTGATTATTTGTATTGATACATTATTGTTTAGGTTATTTTATATGTAACATTTAGTTAATTATACACAAATGCAGGTTATTTCTCAACCCTCGATTTATGTACGATGCCAATGCACATGTTGATGGCGAGGTGCTCCAAGGGACTTTAAAAGTCATTGGTCGTTTATCGAGGACACCAGAAAAGAGGCTTCAGGCGGAAGTAGAGGTTGGCCTTTTTGATTTCATGAATAAGAGGTATAGAATTTACTTAAGTAGTTATGCTAATCTATTACTTTATTTTTGTAGATGAACTGTTATAGAATGAGAACTGGGACGTATTCTGACTCCCAATTGCAATACGCAGTGGGAAGAGTGAGCCCAGGTATACTTTATCTTTGTGCTTTCTTTGCAATTACATCACGGAGAATTGATTTTTATTTACAACTTATATTTATTTGTTTATGGTTGGTGGAACAGCTGACTGGTGGGTAATGGTGAATAATAGAGATTTGGGCAGTTCTGCATTGGCTTTCATTGCAATCAGGGTGTTGAGTCAAACCACATCAGCAAGCCAATGTGAAAGAAATTGGAGCACGTTCAGCCTTATACACTCAAAGGTTCGCAATCGGCTAAAGGCTGAACGGTTAGACAAATTAGTTTACTGCCACTACAATATGAGGTTGAGAATAAAAAATATGAAGTTGAGACAACAGTTGCGGGACAAACGCGTCGCTGAAGGTGCCACTGCAGAAATTGATGTGGATGCCTTATTTGATGGTGATAATCCCTTACTGTCTTGGGTGGAGATACGAGAGTAGGTTGATGAGCCCGTTTTTGATATTGATGATACAACATGGGCAGAGGACATACTAGATGAAGATGAGGCAAGAGATCCGAATTCAGAAGAAAAACAAAGAGGGCCAGAGATACTCATGCGCACCAGAGAAGGGACCCACCTGGGTTGTTGATGACACTGAGGAGCAGCCTGATTTTCAGCCAGCTAGACACTCAGACTCAGATAGCAGGCCAGTCACTCCTAGAATGGGCAAGTCACCTGTATCCTTAAGAAGAAGTACATCAGTGCATGGGCTAACTGAGAGGACAAGTGCTGTTGCTCGAGAGGACCTGACAATTGAGCAGTTGAAGCAGATTTATCTGAGGCACACGCCAAGGGGAAAAGGATTCATGTCAAGGGTGACTGAAGAAACCACACCAAAACAGAAAAAAGCATCCCCAAATGCTAAAAAGCGACTGGTTTCGGTTGCTTCTGATAATGATGATCATGATGATGATGATCCCAGTGCAGCTGCAGGTGCTACTACTGGCGGTGGCATTGCTGGTGGTCCTTCCTCCTTCCACGCAGACACAGGCAGAGGATACAGTCAGGGTGAGCGAGGACATGATTCACAGAGTCAATATGGGCATCCATCAGGTTATGGAGGTGGCCAACAGGAGGCAGCCATTTATGGGTGGGGTCATGAACCAGCATTCCAGTTCCATCCACATCCGACCAGTTCCTCTTCTCTTCCTCAAGATTCTTATGCTGATATTGGATTCCAATCAAGCCAACCAAACACTCCAAGAGGGATCCAAAGAGGGATGCAGGACTTGGCTACCTCATTGTTTGGTTATAGTGAATATAGACCATACATGCAACCTTCTTATGGGTATGAACATGAAAAGCCAGACGATGAGGGAGAAGGTTCTTCTAGTTATTATCCATATTAGTGCATCATCATTTAGGTAAGGATCACGTTTATTGTACAGTTTGAACCTATTTCATGTTTAATATGTACTCAATATTTGTTTAATAACTTCAATGCTTGAACCCATTAGTCTTCATGTGTAATGCAGTTAATCCAATTTCTTTATAATGCATGTGTAATGAATTTTCTATTTTTATGTGATTATTTATATTTTTTTAAATTTTCGCTGTTTTTTTACATATTTTTTGATTTTTTTATAACCTTTTCACTGGGTTTCGGCCGGTTTCGGCCGAAACTGAAACCGAGGTTTCGGATTTTGCCGAAACTGAGTCCGAAACCGATACTGATAACCTTGCCACAACGTCCACAGTGTGGGATGAAGGATAAGCCACCACATTATTCTATCAGTCCGGAGAGGCTAAGGTCTTTCTCAATACCTAAGCAGGTGGCGAACATCACAACTCTAGGCGATGCTGCAACTTGTCCTTCTAGCGATCTCCCTCCACACTCCTTGTGAGTAGGAGTAGCCTACAAACAGGTGGTCAAGGGACTCGTTGTCCTCACCACATAGACAACAGGTCGGTAAAATGCTCGGAAGGAAGCGAGGCAGCCTGTCTCGGGTCGGTAACCTACCATGAGAGACTCTCCAAGCTAGAATCATCACCTTCAAGGGGCTCTTCGGTCTCCACACCTGATCATGAAAGCAGTGGCGAGCACCTCCATCTGAGATGACAATATATATCAATCTGATTGTAAATGAGCCTCCCTCCTCCCACCTCCAAACCCACACATCCTCACTGTCCCGAGGACGATAGGTAAGTAGGAAAGAGAAAAAGTCTTGAAACTACTCTAACTCTTCTTGTCTGAGATCTCATCTGAAAGTAGGTGCTCAAGATCCTCCTGGGAGGAGGTGGTCAAAGGCATGAGAGACTACACCTTGGGGCCCCGAAGTTACCTCACAGAGGCTAGGGAATAAAGCCTCCAAGGGGAAGTCCCCACACCATCTATATTTCCAGAAAAGGCTTTTGAGGCCATTTCCCAAACAGACCCGTACACCTGAATGAAGAACATCCCAACAAGAGATGATATCTCGCCAAAGAGGAGAAGTCCTGTAGAGGGGAGAAGGAGCCAAGTCTCAAACTCTTCTCTCGAAGTACCGCTGTCTGATCAACTGTGTCTATAACCCATCCTCTTCACAATTCAACCTCCACAGCCACTTATACAAGAGCCACATTGAAATCCCTTACCTGCTTTAACCCCAAACCTCCTTGTAACTTGCTATTTGCCACCCTTTCTCAAGCTATATCATGCCAACTCCTGCATCTGCCCCAACTGCCATGCCAAAAGAACCTGAATTGAATAAATCAAGTTTCTTGGCCGCCGTCTTCGGAATTCGAAACAAAGATAGAAAGTAGAGAGACTGTCCAACACAGATCTGTACAAAACTAATTTGCCTCCATAAGAAAGAGCTCTAGCCTTCCACCCAACCAGCCTGGACTCATACCTCTGGATGATGGGAAGTCAATATGTACACCTAAAAGATTCCGGTGTAAGGGGGAGGCTCAAGTAAGAGAATGGGAATTCTCTAATCTTGCAGCCCAACAAGCGGGCCGCCCTCGAGAGCGTCCTATCCTCCATGTTCACCCCTACAAGAAGACTCTTGTTGAAGTTAACTTTTAGGCCAGTGACCACCTCTAACAACTCTAGTAAGAGTCTAGTCATTAGAGGGTGCTGCTCACCCTCGACAAGGAACATGATGGTATCATCTACATACTACAAGTGAGTAAGAGGAGCATTTGAAACCATCTGAAAGTCTCTGATCAGCCCAGCAACCTCAGCCCTCTTTCACACCTTGCTCAAAACACTAATCGCTAGCACAAAAGAAGAGACATAAGGTCTCCCTGACGGAGACCCAGACCACCATGGAATCAAGAGGACAACTTCCCATTTACAAGGCTCGCAAAAATAACTGAAGAGATACAAGCCCTAACCCAGCTTATCCATCTGTCCCCAAAACCCATTCTGTCCTGTACTTCAAAGAGACTATCAATTCACCCTGTCATAGGGCTTCTCAAAATCTAGCTTCAGGACCATCCCTTTCTTCCTCTGGTTCTTCAAAGCAAAGATACACATGCGCCACTAAGAAGTTATTTAGAATATGCCTCCCCTTGAAAATGACTGACCAATATGTCTGTCACAGCGACCAATCTCCCTATTAGCACCTTGGTGCTATGTAGTCTGAGGCGTGAGGTGACCGAGGCGACCAAGGGGTCGCCTCATGCCTCAAATGCCTAGGCGATGGCTTAGGCGCTTAAGGCGCTCGAGGCGTTTGAGGCGAAATTTTATTAAATATGTATATTTAATTCAAAAAATAAATTATATATCTAAATATCACAAAAATGGCTATATAAAGTCAATACATGTTCTAAATTCATTCAATCCTATGATTCAAATTATTATGACTCACTAAATTTACATAGAATTTAACAAACCAAATTACAACTATTAAGATACTAATAATGAAGAAACTAATAAATTCAGAAAACTGACGTAAAATAAATTCTGGTGAGTCAAAAGGTAATCTCTCACATTCTGAAAGAGAAGAAATTAAAAAAATAATAAATCTTACAAGTAGAGAGAGAGAATGAGATAGACCATCATCAAAAATCAAGTTATGTGTGTGTCTATGTGAGACATAGAGAGAGTGAGACCAACTGTGATCAGAGTGAGGTGAGACAGGGCGAGGCGAGGCGACCAGTGATCTCGCCTGGCCTCAGTGCCTAGGCGAGCGCCTAGGCGTGCTTTTAAGTACATAGCCTTGGTGACCATTCAGCAAGTTGGTTGGCCTAAAATCCAGGAATTCTTGAGCACCTGCCTTCTTTGGAATGAGTACTAGGAGGGTCTTGTTAATGTTTCCCAAATGCGCCCTCCCTCTTGAAACTCTCTCAAAGTTGCCAGCGGGTTATCTTTGATTACGGCCCAACACCTCTGAATGAAAGACAGTGGGAAGCCATTTGGGCCTGGGGCTCCCTATCACCTGTAAGAGAAAACACTACATGGTGCACCTCATTCTCTAAAAAGGGCTAAGAGATAGCATCCCTCTCCTCATGGGAGAGGCACGGAAGAAGATCAGTTGCCACCCAAGGCCTATGGAACAAATCCTTTGTGAACAGAGTCGAGTAGAAGTGTCTCGTCTAGTCTCTGATCCCAACATCTGAGGAGAGGGAGATACTCCCCACCTTGATGCAAGAGATGCAGTTGAGCCTCCTCCTCCCAGAAGCAATATGTTGAAAGTAAACTGTGTTCTTGTCTCTCTCTTTAATCCATCTATCTCTCGATCTCTGTCTCCAGTAGATCTCTTCTCTAGCAAGTATATCATCAAACTGCTCCCTCAAGTTCTCCCCGAGTGCCCTGCCCTCTTCATCCATAAGGCCTGCCTCTTCCAAACAATTGAGACCCTCAAGGCGGTGAAGGATCCCGTCCTTCGCTTCTCACCTTGACAGAGTTTTGTGTAATTCCCAAGTTTGTAGAAGTTGTGCAGTGTGCCTCAATCTTCTCACCAAAGTGCCCATAGCAGAGGGGCCTATAGTTTGAGCATTCCAAGCGCCTGTGATAGTCCCCATGAAATCAGTCTCTCTAAACCATACCTGCTCAAATCTGAACTTGAAGCTTCTGTCAAATACCCGACTGGTCTTCAAAAGGATCAGTTTGTGGTTAGAAAGAGATCTCGTCAGCCCAACCACTTGCACATGAGGGAAGTGGCCCTCCCAGGCAACAGAAACTAGAAACTTGTCCAACCTAGAGCAAGAAGACTCGGGCAAACTCTTGAGCCCTTGTATCCTATAAATGAGATACATTTGGTTTACATGTTGTATTTAGCTAATTATTCCTCGATTCATTCTTTAGTTGATGCAAATGATTATTCACTTTAGAAATATTTGCGTCTACATTGCTTTAATAATTCAATATCCATAACTCAATCTATTCTAACTGAATCATTTCTTATGCGCTTTAATGATACAATTTGAGCGTTCAAAATGATGAATATTATTAACAACTTATACTATTCCCTCAAATGCACTTTAGCTATGCATTCAACTGATTCACGTTCATTCAATATTTATGAGACATCATGTAGTTGAATTTATTTTGTCTTATTCTCAATTATCTGCAAATCCTACCAATGTGTTTTTAATTTGTTATTAATTTTCTTGGTAGAAAGATTAAAATATATATTGAGTTTTCAAATTTCAAAAGGCATTTAATGCAGAGCGTGATTCCAATGCAAATCTTTTGAATATCTTTATACTCAACATGTCTGTGCCTAACGTATCGGTCAAAGATCAGTTTAGCTCTGTGACATAGTTGTGTAGAGAAATACTATCTACAGTCAAATCTTGTGAAATTTATATAAATTTTTCTAACAAGTAAAGGTGTATGGGACGTGCACTCACAATTAATAGGACTATAGAAAGGTAACCTCGTCCATGATGAATTACTTTCACGCTGACAAGAATACTTTGTGTGGAAAGATTATATGTTTTCAAGGTACACGCCCTGTTAGCAATAAGATTCAACGCGCAGCTTGAGAAAAAGAAAAGGCCTAGGCACAACGGTTACATTCATCTCTCAACTTAGGAGATGTTAGAGAGAAGCATGTATTGTAAGCCGAGCTATGTCTAATGGATAGCAAGCAAAGATCGTCTATAAATACACGGCCTATGACAAGCAGCTAAAGTGAAGAGAAGTAGAAAGAAGAAAGAAAAAGAGGGACGTACATATAAAAAAATCGTTTAAGTGTTCTGAGCTTTTCGTGCCTACCACATTTCAAGCATGTCATCGACGAACTCAATCTTTAGAGAGCCCAAGCCAAATCATCGGAGTATTCAAGAGTTGAGCTCCTACAATCTGTTGCTTCCGCGCCTGCAACGACATTCTTATTTCTTTTTATGCTAGGTTATTTTTTGTGCTTTAAATTCTTTCCACACTTCCTTATTATTATAAGAGTTTTAAACTCTTTGGAACAATTGTTGTATCTTTATTGAGCTTTGTACCGTCGAAGTGCAGTTAAAGATCCGAGGATCCTTGATGGAGGATTACTTGTGGGTGATCCTTCTTAGTGGTTGGACACCTGATCAAAAAGCCACTAAGGGTTGGTGGCCAGACACTTGATCAAAAATCAGAAAGTTGGTGTGCTGATCATTTGATCAAAACCCAATAAGGGTTGGTGGTCGTGCACCTAAGCAAAAGTCAAGACGTTAGTGTGATGATCATCTGATCAAAACTCAGCAAAGGTTGATGACCGGACACTTGATCAAAAATTGGGAGGTTGGCCATTGTTTTTAAGGCGTCACTTAGGAGACAAGGTGCTCCATGGTGCCCAAGGCGTCTGCCTAGGCAAGCAGCCCATTAAGGCACTCACCCGGCTGTCTTGGTGCTCATAGGCCACCTAGGGCCCGCTTAGCCTGCCTTGACAGGGTATCCACTCCTTGTTTTGAGGTCTGTTTTAGTATTTGGGCAAAAGTGTAGGGGCATTATGGCGTGCATGGAAAATTATTCCAGACCATTATGGCTTGCATGGGAAATTGCCTAAGCCATTATGTTGTTGAGCATACCATTTGGCCAGTGGGGGCTCCGCCTCGCATAGCTAACACCCCCCCACCGCGACCTGACCACATAGGTCGATTTGCATTGCGAGGCCAGATGCCAAATTCTGAAAGCTGTATAGGGACGTCATGAGATGATGCTTGCCCTTCTTTCCTCGTAAAGATCATAACTTGAGTTAGAATGAGATTTTGACTTTACAAGTTTTGTGATTAATTTGTTATTGTTTGTTATTTATTTCATTGTTTTTAAAAATTTAGGTATATGCCGAATATTTGTGAATATCAAATTTCTATTAAGTAAAGATAGAACTTATATGTAGAAAATGTATAGTAGTAGTACTCCGGAATTGTACTTAGTTATGTAGACTAGGCTTTGCCTAGGTAGATGTCTTGTCGCCTAAGAAGTAAGACAACGGGCCATTGCCTTGGTTGTCTTGACGATCATGAGGTTGGTGCATTGGCATCTGATCAAAACTTTCAGCAGACTTGGTGAGTTGATCATCTGATCAAAACTCAACTTGTGTACTGTTTACACGCGGAAGAAATATAAGTGTATAATTCTGATTTATCGGAAGGAAATCACATGCATATTTGTTTCGGATTTTTGAATGCTTGCATATTGTAATTTCCGCGCGCGTGTTTAATCAGACGATTTAAGAGTTCGTGTACTAGACTCTTCCCCACTGATTGGAATCAGTGTTAATCGGACAAGTCCGAATACCCTCGATTAAAACTGCTAACGATGTTTTCTTGCCCTCATAATATCGACCCTTTTAACTAAAATATTAGTTCGAGAGAAAATATTTTTTTTTACTCTAAGGTAGGGCATCATTGCAATTATCCCTCCCTGCGGGGATTTATTTGTAATATTTCCTTCATGGAAAGGTTTTAATGCAATTTTCCATCACGGCAAGTCTTTTCTGTATTGTGCCTTTCAATATTTGCTGCTTCTTTTTTTTTGAAATCTTGGTTATTTTTGCATATATATTTTTGGATATCTGCACAATATTACAACTTTCGGGGGTATATTTGTAAACTAGGGTTTCTTCGTAAACTTGGTATAAATTTTCACCAACTTTGCATACATTAGGGATTATAGAAACTTTTCCATGACATTTCTTATTTCCAAACTCTTGCATAACTTCGTAGGGATATTTGCACGGTTTCTTAAAGTATAGGGGAGAATTTATAATTTTGCGCATTGGAAACCTCCCATAGGGTCTTGGATACAAAATAATTTTGAAATATTTCAATCAATCTGTGAACCTAGTTGCATGAAACCGCATTTGAATTCATTTGGATTTCATTTGTACATAACATGAATGATTGAGGGTATTTTAGTCAAGTTTTCTTAAACATCCTCTCCACTTAAAGTAGGTTTTGTCTTAACAAAATCCCACCAAAGAGAGGGCTGCGACCTGCTGAAAAAAGAAGGCTGCTGGCTGTCCTTGTCTTCTTTTTTTTTCCTTGGATTCTTGCTCCTTCCTTTTTTGTCTTCTTGTCTCCTCTTGTCTTCTTGCTGCTGTCCCTCTCTTTCTTTTCTTGTGGGTTGCTGTCCTTTTCTTTGTGCTTTGGCTCAAGCTTCCTCTTATAGCTGCTTGGAGGAAGGGCGGAGAACTCCATTGGCCTTCTCTTCCGGTGGAGAATCCCAAGAGGTAAAACATTTCATCTTCTCCTCCCTGCCTTTTCATATTCTGTAACTGCAACATTTATTGCCTTTCTCCCTCTTTCCTTTTTCTCTTTTTTTTTTGTTACAGCCGCATGGGCCCATGGTCGGAGAGGACCCCTCCGGCCTGTTAGGAGGGCGGAGGGCCTCCCTCCGGCCTGCCAGCAGGGTGGAGGGTTCCTCCGGCCTGTTGACAGGTCAGAGGACCTCCTCCGGCCTGCTGACAGGTTAGAGGACCTCCTCCGGCCTGCTTGGCAGGGCGGAGAGAGTCCCTCCGGCCTGCTAGCAGGGCGGAGGCCTCTCCGGCCTGCCTGGCAGGGTGGAGAGGGTCACTCCGGGCCCCTTTCTACTATAAAAAAGCCCCTCCGTACCACTTAAAAAAAATCCCACTTCAACATTCAACACGTGGAATACTTCTTTGACTTTATTGGCTTGCACGGAGGATCTTCTCTTCGGTCTTTTTTTGTGAAAGCATGTGGGTGTCAATATGTATCATGCCTTCCACACCCATATATATATTTTATATGCACTTAAACCCTTCCTGATGCTTAATCATAATTGGAAGTGAGCCACCAAAAACTGTTCTACAGTTCTCAAGAAGCAAGATAAACTTGAATAATTGCCGCATATGTCCTTTTATCTTTAAGAAGCCCTGAGTTCTCAACTTCTTGAAAAACTTGTTCAGCATCTTCATACAAACCAAGCTTACCATATATTCTAATAAGCATGCCGTAGATTACTTCATTTATTGCAATACTGTTTTTCTCCATCTCCGAGAAGAGTGAGAGGGCTAAGAGTGAGAGAGCTTTAGAATAGTCACCATTCTTGTAATGTAATGTCAGAAGTGATGCACATGTGTAATTGCTGGGGATGATTCCCTGAGATTGCATGTCTTCATGTAGTTTTAATGCTTCATCACAGTTACCATTCTTGGCTGTTAAGCTAATCAAAAGGCTGTATGTTATCTCCTCAGGGATGAATCGAGATTGCCTCATTTTTTTTCAAGTGTTTCTAGAGTCTCATGCATAAGTTCTTGTTTGACATATGAGTTGATAACAACCGGGTGAGTGAAACTATTGGGAACAACACCAGCATCCAGGATTTGTTGCCACAGCTGTATAACCTTCTCGTGTTGCTTCTTCTTTTGCAAAGAGGAGATCATGAAATTAAAAACAGATATAGATGGCAATATTTTTCTCCTCTGTACAGCATTATAAGAAATTAACATGTCTTTGTGCCGTCCCCATCTAGCATATGCACACAGCATAGTACCACAAGCCACTCCTTGATATTCTCCTACTTCCAATTATCTTTTGACGAATGTAGCCATCAAGGAGGCCAAAGAGGATATCTCTGTAGAGTTATCCAAAATATTATCTTTTATATATATATATATACTCTCCTTCTTGTGACTTCCGACTAACATCGACGGATCCTAGCCGTCTCGCGTTAAATACACGCATACTTCTTCTTCAGAAAATCTGAACTTTTTTAAAAAAACTTTATGGGGTCAACAAATGCCCCCCACGGGGGGGGGGGGGGGGGGGTCGTCGGAGCCAAGAGTGACGGCGGCCACCCCGTGCATTCTCGACTTTGTCAGTTCGCTATCAATTTTATTTGAAACTGACCATCCTCCTTTTCTTTTTGTTGTTGTGTTATTATTATTTTTTTTTTGCAGCAGCCATCATGTCTCGTGCTAGGGAGAGCAGTGGTCGCTGGTCAAAGGGGATGTACAAGGAGACCGTCCCAATCACTTCCAAGAAGCTGATGCCTTCGTGGGGTTCTCCGAGAATAACTACGGAGAATATTTTTTCACTTGATCGGGGGCTTTCCATGATTGCTACTGGCCCCCTCCCAGAGGATGAATCTGAAGGTGGTGTAATTGACTTGAGCTTGCTTATTCCTCAGAGAGACTTCTATCTATATCAACGACCGCGCGGATATTCGAGGCATTTTCCCTTGGACAGGCATTTATTTCCTTTCATCCAAAATTTTATTCCCCCAGACATGGAAGAGGGTGACAGTTGCTTGCCTGCGCCCCGATGCCAAATTGAGAGGGCGATTCTGGTGGGTCGTGATAGCATGTTGGGGACTTGCAAGACTTCATTCCCCAGTTTTCCGTTGGCTAATGGCCGTCACATTCAGTTTCCGGCCTCTTCCCAGCTAGGCTTCTTCAGTGCTGAGACAGGATGTCCGACTAAGGTGAAATCTTTTGCACCTGCTACTTGGGATTTAGGGGGTCATCACAAGACTTTGTCAGATGCTGTTTCTGGTTGCTTTTTATCTCTTTCGGGCACATAATTTGCTGGTGAAGGATATGACAAGCTATGTTTGCTCGATAAAATTGTAAGCGGGTCTTCTCCCAGCTGGTATGGAAAATGGTCCGTGGTTCCCTCCCATAAATTTCATTTAGGAGCCACAGAATGGCTGGCGGGCGTACTTCATCATTATAGCCGGCTTCTGGACCTTATTGCATTCGGCATGCAGTCACAACAGCATTATACAGATACCCGTGTCATGTTGAGTTGCTTCAGGCTTTGGCGGAGCGCTTCAACCGCCGCTACAATACTTTTGCTATTGTTGAGGGTGAAACCTCCCTGGATTTGTGGAGTTTGTACAGGATCTCAGGTTTACCCATCTCGGGGCGGCCTTATGAAGAAGTTACTCTCGATGATTTGCACCGGAACTTCTCCACAGGACTGGGAGAGTATGGTTTATCCTTTAGCTTCCGATACTTGATGAAGGTATGGCGGGATTTGGCCCGGGCTGGGAAAAGCAAGGCCCCTTCTGCTTCCTCTGGTGCTGTGAGGGTCAGCCTTAATGCATGGGTTTCTTATTTCTACAATGGGTCGTTCTGTTTCTATGAAAGCTTTGCAGAGGATGACAGACCTTTGACTCAAAATTATCAGCTTGTCTTGCATCCTCAGGAGAGTAGCCGCCATTTACCTGTGCCAGTGAATGCGGGGTGGAACCCCCGTAACATTCCAGACCGGACCTATCTTGCTGCTTATCTCGTCTACTGGCTTGCTACTTTTGTTGTACCTTATGGAGAGGGTGGTTTTGTTCGGCCCGAGCTCATTTATCCTGCTTGTACTCTTGCAGATGGACATAGACTCGCCCTTGCACCTACTGCTCTGTCAAATATCTATCATGGCTTTGGTAATTTGACGTCTTACAGCTCTCCGAGAGATCGGAGTCTATGTATGGCCACTCATTATCTGAGTGCATGGGCTGGTCTTTTGCTGCCATCTTTATGTCAGAATATTTCAGTTGAGAACCCGGCAGCCCCTTTAATTTTCTTATTCAGGAACCGTCCGGACCCACGCTCATCGGATCACCTATGGAAGGCTCGCAAGTTATTATCTTTTGTTCCTACACAGGGGAAAGAGGGCTTGCCTATAGCCCATTGCTCTTACGACTTCAGGCCTTTTGTGATTGAGAGCTCGGATGGGATTTCTTATGGCATCCCACATTGCCAGGTTGCTGACCCCTCATTTTATGAAGCCTGGCTTTGCAGTATTCGACCCAGTGTCATTGTTTTCAGGAAGGGCAACACTGTTTTCTTGGAGCCTTATTTTTCCCATCGTTTCGCACGAAACTTTGGATATGACCAGTCAGTTCCTCCGGATGCTGATTTCGGCTTGACTGGGCGGATACACCGGGGTCAGGACATTCACTTGGTTGCTAGCAGTTGGTGGGATTTCTTCTTCAGAGAATCATCAGGACCACGCTGTACCTTTCCAGACGCCAGGAGGGTGGGTCAAGTTGATATATATTATGCCCGCTGGTGGTTCAGGCGCAGTAATGTATTCAGGCAGTCTCCACATGAATTAAAAGAGAGAGAATAAGCTCGTCTGAAGCGGGCAGATCTGCCGCCTCTGATTATTGACAGATCTTTCCTTCATACACATTTCCCGCAAGTTGCTAGAAATTTACGAGACTTTCGTGCTGAATGGGAGGCGAAGAACGGACCAGTTACTATTGATCGGCAGGCCTACACTGGGGCGATTAAGCCCTTGAGGCGGCGTTCCAGTGCTTCCTCAGAACAGGGTACAGCTGCTGCAGTGCATAAAGTGTATTCATGGTGGGAGCATTTCTTGTCAGATTGCGGCTACCCTCCGAATGCTGATAAAGCCATTCTCCTTCATCTTGAAAGTTTCAGCAATAACTTATGGCTACAGTGGCAAAGACATTTGATGAGTTCCATTGTGCGCATCGGCCCATCTGAGCAACTCTTCTTACTGGAGAATAGTGTTTGCTTGCAAGATGTCTGGGATGCAGTTGCTATGGCAGGGGAGATTGTTGGCCTTCAGGCTGAGCAAGCAGTGCTAAGGCCCACTTTCTCGCCTACTTCTGAGGGTGAGTAACGTTGACTTTCGTTCCTTCTTTCTCCTTCTTTTCCCATGATTAGCTGAGCTGTTCTTTATACTTCA
This sequence comes from Amorphophallus konjac, assembly GCA_022559845.1. Classification (NCBI taxonomy): domain Eukaryota; kingdom Viridiplantae; phylum Streptophyta; class Magnoliopsida; order Alismatales; family Araceae; genus Amorphophallus; species Amorphophallus konjac. The sequence goes on from CM040122.1 coordinate 53,931,159, forward strand.
TCTATATGTGGTTTTGACTCTCTCCCCCTTTTTTTTACCCTCTCTTCTTGGTTTACAAGGGGCTTTGTCACAGTGGTGGATGCCGCCGTAAAAGGGAAGAAGGCCCCCGGGCCGGCAAAGCGGGTGAGGTCCTCCGAGGAGGAGGGACCAAGAGCCCGAGCTCGTCTACCTCGCTCCAAAGGGAGCTCCTCGCAAGGGCGACCATGTGACCTTCGTGGGTTTGTAGACTTGCCTTTTGAATACTTTGTGGTGCTTCATTGTTGACCCCTCTTTCCTTTGATTTCCATATTCTTCTGTCAGCAAAATTATACGCACAGTCTCCCCCACACATGATGTGGCGGTGTGGCGGTCCCGGGGCCAGAGCGCGACATGGAAGATGGAGAGTTGCAGGATGATGATTATAATCCTGTGTCTAGTGCCTCACCCCCATATTCATGTGGGGATCACCATAACTCCATTGGTTGTGGTATGATGATTTCGAGACATTATGTCATCCATGTTTTTCTTGTGCCGTTCTTTTGACTTCCCCCCCTTTTTTTGTTCTTGTTGATATGATTTCTCTCTCCCTTTTCCTTTTTTATACCAGAAGTTCACGAGGATAGAGACATAGCTGTGTTTCACGGGCTTGGACCAGAGTCGGCAGTCGCCCCACCTCCTTCCAGTAATGCTCTGCCTCATTCTTTCTTTAGTTGAGTTTGTAGGAAGCAATCTGACATTGTCACTTCCAGGTGGTTTGGACGCATCCGCAGCCTTTTCTGTGCAGGAATTCACCACACTTCTTAACTCCGGGATGAATGTGGATTTGCCAGATTATTCTGCCAACCCTTCCGTAGGTGGTTTGGAAGCAATCTGACATTGTCACTTCCAGATGGTAGACAAATATTCTCAAGCTCTTCTCGATGAAATTTATAGAGAGCAAACTCCACCCACAGTGAGACAGAGGCAGGGTGTTGAAGCTTTGCCATCCTCTCTACAATTAGGAGGTGACCATATACCTCATACGACAGGTAATTACATCCAATGTTGAACTTGAAATTGTTCCTTATTTTGTTGCCATTGCTCCATAAACTTATCATCTTGGTCCCTCACGCAGTTGATAGTCCTCGAGTTCAAGACCCCTTGGGATCTTTAGAGAGAACAGACAGGGGTGCAACTTCTTTGGATTCAGGGAGTGCCGCCTTGGATGCCGGTACTCAGGGCAAAGAGACAACATTGAGGCATAACGGTGAAGGCATTAGTGTCATGGAGGAGAACCCAGCTTTGACCCCTGTAGAGGGAAATCTCGAATGTTCTCCTTGTACCTCAGGAGACACAGTCTGTCTTTCTGATGGGGAGGAGACTGGCCATAAAGGTATTTCATCCCTTCATAATAGTATTTTGTACATTGAGACGGCTTTGTGGACTGACCATGGTTCTTTCTCGCAGGGGACATTCAAGGGGCTGGCCCTGTTTCATCAATCCATGATGAAGGAGCCTCAAACCAAATGACATCAAGTATTGGCACTCCTTTTTCTATATAACTTGCTTACTGCTACATCATATCAACTGCTAACCATTATTTTTCACCCCATAGGGGAAGTGAAGCCCCAGGATGAGAGTCAAGATACTTCAATCCCTGATGGCTCCGTGGCAATAAGGGCAGAAATTTCCAGGTCTTCCCTGCGGGATGAGCCTTCGAAGGCTCCCACCGTCTTAGGTAGTCATTTCTGTTTATGTGTTATCAAATTTACTGTTTGATATGGATTCAAGAATGAGAAATGTGACCATTCTCATTGTTTTTTTCTCTCTTTTCCTCTTTGTTTTGACAGTTTCTTCCAAGGGAACTCCCCTATCGACGGTGGGCTTTCCCTCGCATGGGATCGAGTGGCCTGATGACCCTCAGATTGCACCTTTTGTGGGGGCAGCCTTCATGGTAGATACCCTGATTGGCGGCGCCCGGAGTTTGTTCTAGGGGATCGAGCTTCCTTCAGTCGAGATTGTTCGCAACACCCTTGTGGCTGCCACGCGGAGTTATCATGGGTTAGGGTTGCCGAAAGACCCCTGGATGGCGGCAGTGGATAATGCTTGGCGAGAATTTCAGCAGCTATATGAAGCCTCGAATTGGGAAGCCCAGAAACTAAGGATCCAGCAGTTGGAAGACGAAATACACGCAATACGTGCCCAGATCGGCGAGAGGAGATTCCATGCTGAGAGAGTTAGAGATCACCGCAGCTCTCTTGAGACTACCATTGCTGAGAGCAGGAGTCAGGTTGCCTCGCTTCAGGAGACTGTGCGGACCATCTTGCAGAAGATTGCGGCCTTGGAAGCTTCAAGTGAAACTAATGCCAAAGCGATTCAGGAGGCGCAGGCTGAGGAGAGCTCTCTTGCTGTGGAGTGCTCAAGTATGGAGGAGGCCCTTGCCACAAAAGAACAGGAGCTCGCCGATTTAATGAAGCAAAAGCCCTCTCATCTATGAGTCTGTATATTTCCTTTCTTGAGCCCATTGCTAAATCATATTCTTTTCCATTCATTATTTTGCTGCTATCCTCAGGGGCTTGTCTTGGGCTCCAATTTTGCAGATGAATAGTATAATTGTTCATACATTGATGGAGGCATAACTTCTTTTGTTCCGGAAGCTTCTGAGAATTTCTTCTTTTTCTTTTTTTTTCTTTTTTCTTTTTTTTCACATTACCAACTTCACCGCCCTTTCGGGTTTTCGCCGAAGTTGGCCTCCTTTAGCTTTTTTCAGCGCACCCTTTCGGGTTTTCACGTTGAGGGGTTACCCAATTTTACCTGAGACGCCCTTTCGGATTTTCACCTCAGTCGGGTTATGGCCTTTTTGTCCTTGAGTAGTCAGAAGATTGACCACTCAAGTCCGTCGGGGCACCTCTATTTTAAGCCCCCCTTTTTTTATTTTTTTTATATTTAAGATTGCTCTTGGCAACAAGGTTACACCCTCGAGGTATAAGTGGGTGAGTTGTAGTCGGCCAAGAAACTTGGAGGCCGAAGATTCCGGGACTTGGTGCTAACCAATGAAATTGGAAAGCCAAAACTCGGAATTTGGGATTTAGGGGGCTGACCAATGAAATTGGAAAGCTGATACTTGAAATTTTGGATTTAGGGTGGCTGACCAATGAAATTGGAAAGCCGAAACTTGGAATTTTAGGATTTAGGGTGGCCGACCAATGAAATTGAAAATCCGAAACTTGGGATTTTTGATTTTGGATGGCTGACCAATAGAATTGCAATAGCCGAAACTTGAGATTTTGGGTTTAGGGTGGCTGACCAATGAAATTGGAAAGCCGAAACTTGGGATTTTTTGATTTTGGGTGGCTGACCAATAAGATTGGAAAGCCGAAACTTGAATTTTTGGATTTAGGGTGGCTGACCAATGGAATTGGAAAGCCGAAACTTGGGATTTTGGTTTAGGGTGGCTAACCAATGGAATTGGAAAGTCGAAACTTGAGATTTTGGGTTTTGGGTGGCTGACCAATGAGATTGGAAAGCCGAAACTTGAGATTTTTTGATTTTGGGTGGCTGACCAATGAGATTGGAAAGTCGAAACTTGGGATTTTGGATTTAGGGTGGCTGACCAATGGAATTGGAAAGTCGAAACTTGAATTTTTGGGTTTAGGGTGGCTGACCAATGGTATTGGAAAGTCGAAACTTGAGATTTTGGGTTTAGGGTGGCTGACCAATGGAATTGGAAAGCCGAAACTTGGAATTTTGGGATTTAGGGTGGCCGACTAATGGAATTGGAAAACCGAAACTTGAGATTTTGGATTTAGGGGCCGACCAACTATGTTGGCAAGCCAGGACTTGAAATTTGAGATTTGGCACGGTGGGACATGAACGAGAATTGTTCAAAGCATATGTGACTTTTGAGTTTTTCTTGGGGGGAAAACTCCCCTAACCTTCCTTACTCTCCTACGGAGGAGGGCATGTCTTATGTAGGTTGTTGTTGGAACTCATGCTCAGGAGCATAGTATAATTTCAAATGCTTTCCATTCAATGGTGGAAAGGGGTTCTCCCCTTTATGGTCGACGACCTTATAAGCGCCTCCTTCATAGACTTTGGAGACGATATATGGTCCTCGCCAATTTGGTTGTAATTTGCCACTGGACCTTCCGGCCATGACTTCTCTTTCTTTAATCATGACGAGATCACCCTTTTTGAATGCTCTTTGTCTCACAAGCTTATCGTAGGCTCGAATCATTCGGGCTTGATAAAGTTGCAGGTGTTTATAAGCTTCCAACCTTTTGCCTTCTAGATCAGAGAGCTCTTCAAGTCTTCGCTGTATTTCGTCTTGTTCGTGGGCTTGGAGGCCAGCATGCAAAGCTACCCTGTGGGAGGACATTTCAATCTCAACTGGGATTACGGCCTCCGCCCCATATACTAGAGAGAAGGGTGAGCAGCCAGTAGGAGTCTTGTACACAGTTCGATATGCCCAGAGAGCTTCATGAATTTTCTCTCCCCAGTCCTTTTTGCGGCTGCCTACTATTTTGGCAAGTAACTTGCAAAGAGTCTTGTTGAAAGCTTCAGTTAACCCATTGGCTTGAGGGTTATATATTGTCGAGGTTCTCCGGTCTATATGAAACTTAGTTGCCAGTGCATATATTATCCTATTTTTGAATGGCGTGCCGTTGTCTGACATAATCCGACTTGGCGTGCCGAACCTGTATATAATGTTATGTCTGACAAATTGAGCGACATCTTCTCATGTGACCTCCCGTAGGGGAATTGCTTTGGCCCAACGAGAAAAATAATCTGTTGCAGCCAATATGAACTTATGACCTCTAGAGGATGGAGGGAAAGGTCCGACAATGTCCATTCCCCATTCTGCAAATGGCCAAGAAGGGGTCGTCGGGTGTAGTGAGCCTGGCGGCTTTCTTGGGACCGGGCTAAAGGCTTGGCATTGGTGGCATGCGCGGGCATATCGATTGCAGTCCGCATACATTGCGGGCCAATAAAAGCCTTTAAGCTTTATATTGATCTTCATTTTATCTCCAGCTTGGTGAGCCCCGCAAAGTCCCGAGTGGACCTCGCGCATGACTCTTTTAGCTTCTTTGGGCGAAAGGCAACGGAGGAGAACATATTTATCTTTTTCATGGACCAATCTATATAGTTGGTCGCCTAGTAGCTGATAGGACGCCGCTCTGCGCAAGAATTGAACCCTTTGGGCCCGGTCAGGAGGGAGACGTCCGTTTTTTATGTCAATAATGGGTTGACGCCAGTCATATTCCTCTTCCCGACTAGGCATGTCTTCTTCCAAGGTGTTAACCTCAGAAATTGTGAGGTCAGCATCTTCGTCCAGGACACTTGGCATAAGTCTCCTGTGCCTAACAGTTATGTCTACTTCTCCTTCAGGAGGTAGCTTTATAGCAGAGGCTAACTTGGCTAGGGCATCTGCCTGAGAATTCTTGCTCCTGGGGACATGGTTTATCTCAAAGAGATAGAATTTCTCCTTCAAGTTCAGGACGGTTGTGTGATAAGGCACTAGCTCTTGCTTCCGCACATCATAGTCGCCCATAACTTGTTGTATGACGAGCTGCGAGTCGCCGTAAACTTTAATGCATTTGATCTTCATTTCTATGGCTAGCTGAAGCTCAACGATCAATGCTTCATATTCTGTCTCATTGTTTGTCAACGGCTTCATGAGGGCACAGGAATTGTGGAGAATTCCCCGTTGAGGAGTGACGAAGACAATGCCGGCCCCTGAGGCGAGTGTGGTTGCCCCGTTAGCCTCTTTAATTGTTCGAAAAGCGCCATCAAAGTAGAGCTCCCAACATGGCACATCAATGGCCAGGGATTCTTCCCCTTTTTGCACTGGACCGCCCTCGGTTTGTTCTTCAGTTCCCGATTGGGATAGAAGTGTTTCTTCATCGGGCAGTTCAATGTTAAGAGGAGAATCGGCCGGTATTGGGTGTGCTGCCAGAAACTCTGCCATTCCTTGTCCTTTAATTGCCTTTTGCGGAACAAATGTTATATCAAACTCCATAAGGAGTAATGCCCATTTTCCCAATCGACCCGACAAGACAGGCTGTTTAAGAAGGAACTTGAGAGGGTCGTACTTTGAGATTAACTCCACCGGATGGGACAGGAGGTAATGTCTTAGCTTCTAGACGGCGAACACCAATGCCAGACATACCTTCTCCATTGGAGAATAGCGATGCTCGGGGCCCACCAGCTTTCTACTGAGATAATATAACGGTTGCTCTTTACCTTCTTCATTTATTTGCACGAGCAACGCCCCCAAGGAAGCATCCATGGCAACAATATAGAGAATCAATGGTTTTCCTTTGATAGGTTCTCCGAGCACTGGGGGAGTGAGGAGGTACTCCTTGATCTGCTCAAATGCTCCTTGACATTCTTGGTCCCATATAAATGGGGCACCCTTTTTCATCAGTTTCCCAAATGGTGCACATCTTCCAGAGAGGTTAGATATGAAACGCCTAATATAGGCTAGCCTCCCCTGTAGAGACCGCAGTTCTGTTATATTCTTGGGCGGCGGCAATTCCCGAATTGCTTTGATTTTGTCGGGATCAATCTCTATTCCCCGATACTTAACAATGAAGCCGAGGAACTTGCCACTTGAGACGCCAAAAGCACACTTCATAGGATTCATCTTGAGCTTGTATTGACGGAGTCTGTCAAAAACCTGACGCAAGTCATCTAAGTGATCTTCGTGCTTGCGGGTTTTAACGACGAGGTCGTCAACATAGCACTCGACCAAGTCGTGCAGCATTTCATCAAAAATCTTAGTCATAGCCCTTTGATAGGTGGCTCCAGCATTTTTCAGGCCGAAGGGCATCCTTTTATAATTGAAAATCCCTTTGGGGGATCGGAATGTTGTATGGTCCTTATCTTTAACGGCCATTCGTATTTGATTGTAGCCCGAGGACCTGTCCATGAAGGACAGAGCTTCATATCCTGTGGTCATATCAATCATAGTTTCAGTAATTGGGACTGGAAAATCGTTTTTTGGGCAAGCTTTACTCAAGTCTCTGAAGTCAATACAAACTCGGACTTGGCCATTTTTCTTTTTGACTGGGACTATATTGGCGAGCCACACTGGATAAAGACAGGGCTCTATGAAATCCACCTCCAGGAGCTTGTCAACTTCAGTATTTACTTTAAGTTCCAGCTCGTGACGCATGCGTCTCTGAGCTTGCTTAACAGGCTTAACAGTGGGCAATATGGCTAGTTCATGTTCAGCCACCGAGGGCTCCAGCCCGAGCATCTCTTTGTAAGTCCAGGCAAAACAATCTCTGTACTCCAATAGGAGTTGTTTGTAAGCTTGTCTTTCCTGCTCAGTAAGGAGGGCACTAATGAAGATGGGTCGGGGTTCATTAGCATCCCCAAGGTTGAGCTCGACTAGTTCATCTATTGTTGCTTGTCCGCCATCTTCGAATTCTTGTGGCGTTGGCTGCAGATTGATGAAATCCTCGTCGTCGTCAATATTGACTACGTGGAAGGCATAATAGTCTAAGTTGTTGATAACGGCCGACTGAAGCTGCTCATCCTGGTCTTCGAGGGCCACTTCTTTTGGTTGTTCTCCTGTAGAATTGCTGGCCCCTCGCCAGAGTCTGGGCTACTGGGAGAGGGTGATAACCCTATAGTGTTGACAGAATAGTGAATCTTAAGGCTGGGCTCCCCACACGGAGGATTGCTCCTTGCTTCACTTGCAATAAATTTAGGCAGTGTAGACGCAGCTTCCACGAGGACCTTTTTATTGGAAGGCTTGGACTGATTCCAAGGATGCGGCTGCGGGGGAAAGACCCGATGCTGCTTAAGCTGGATAATTCCCCGTTGTATTAAATCTTCAAGTTGATCCTTAGGACATAGCAATCTTCTGTAGCATGTCCTGCCATCCGATGGTATCGACAGAAGTTGGAACTTTTGGCTTCGCCGGCTCTAGACGGCCTGTGAACCGGAGGGAGTTGAATAAGACCTCGAGCCATACAAAACTCAAACAGTGACTCGGTATAGGCCTTGACAAAGGAGTATGGAGCTTCCATCCGTTGTGCCAATCTCATCACGGGTGCTTTGCCTTTAGATTCCGCAAGTGGTTGATTTGTCTTGGGTCCCTGAGACCAAGTCTCATTTATCTGGCTCTTGGGATCAGTATGGGCTTTTGAAGGGAAAGCAAGATGTCTGAGCAGAACATCTCGTTCTCGTAATAACTCTTGTACAAAAGCCTTTAATGCTTGGTTCTCTTGTTTCAACAGCTTTATTGTATCGGCAAGGTCCCCTTCCCGTTCAGCGACAGGGACATTAGCGTCATCTAATATGGGACGTTCTTTTCCTGTGATATTGAGCCCGGCTAACTGACTCAAGGCTTCCTGCCCAGCTTCGCCAAACTCTCGCAAAGTGGGCTGTAAGATGATGACCTCCTCATCCCCGGACTTGCCATTATGACCGTGCAGGCTATTAACATCAGGGACTTTTGGTCCGGATTCTTCTTTTCCCTCAATTATGCAAGGAGCATTCCCCTGAGTAAGATTGGAATGGTCGGGAGGGGGCAAGGTCCCGACGGTATTTACAGCATAATAGACTCTAAAGTCTGGCTCGGGGTCGTAGCTCAACCCTCTTCGATTATTCTTAGGGAAGGGAGGCTGCCCTCTGACTTGAGGAGGGTGCCAGAGCTGTTGGAAGTAATTACGCCGAGCCGCTTGTTCCGTCTGTGGGATATTTTGTTTCTGACACATCTGTTTAATGTGCTTAGCCATGTCAGGCATTTCTTGGACAGACTCAGGAGCATTCTTGGGCCGCTCACTCCAGCCGAAATCGTCATCGAAGGGGGCACGGGGCACCATATCTCCCCTGAAAAAGATAATGGGCTTAAGGCGCCCCTTAGTTTTCTTCTTCCCTTTAGTTTGATATGTGACAATGAATGTCTTTAGGGTCTCGACCCCGTGCTCCTCCCTTTGAGGGACCAACTGCATACAGGCAGGCGTCAGGAGGATGCTCTTATCTATTGATTGATTAATGAGGTTGGCTTCAAAGTTAATTTCCCGCCTCTCAGGCAGAGTTGGCTTTGCTGCGGGGACTTCGGCTTGCAGACTGAGTCGATGAAGCCTAGCAAGATCTTCATTTACCACAAAAAGTTCATCTTTATCTTCTTCCTCAACAATCACCTTTTGCTTTCCTTTATCTTGGATCTCAACTGGGGGTTCAACAGTTGGCTCCCCAAAGTATAACTGAGCATCAGTCAAATTGCATTTATTTGGTCGAAAGGGAGACCTATCAGCAAAGACTGTATGTTGCTCGTCGCCCTTCGCATACTTAATACACTGATGGAGAGTTGAAGGGACGACCCAGTTTTCGCGAAGCCATGGCCTACCCAGTAAGACTTTATATGCGGTCGTGGCATTAATGATGTAAAATGTAGCCTTAGTGACGAAGGTGTCCATGGTCAACTCCACCTCCACTTTTCCCAACGCATCCTCGGAGTTCTGATTGAATCCCGATATTTTCACATCATATACCCTTTGAAGATAGGGCATAAGAAATAAAGACTTAAAGGTCTTGAGAGGCATTATGTTGACAGAGGCACCGGGGTCCACGAGGATCCGGTTTAGCTCGTGCCCATTAATCTTCCCTTGCATGTACAATGGGCGGTTATGACATGGAGAAGATAGCAACATGCCTTTATCAGAGAAAGTGACTGTCGCGGCTAATGCCTCTTATGTCTGTGCTTGAATTTCGGCTACATCAGCCTCATAGACTTCTGGTTCCTGGAGGACTTTGATGAGAGCCTCCCTCAGCTCTTTACTCCAGGCAATGGCCTCCCAAATGGTAACATAGGTTGGCATCCGCTTCATGTGTTGAATGATGTTGCGATCAGCTCGAGCTCGAGCTCGAGCTCGATCTAGTGGAGGGATCATCTCCACCAGAGGCTTGGGTTGATAAGGGGGCTTCTGGGCTGGCTCCAACTTTCCCTGGTCATTTGTTTCTTCTTGGAACAGCGGGGCTAAAGATTCCTCTTCCAGAACTGGAAGCTCTTCATTGTCCTTGCCTGAAGGGCCTACTTGGGTTGGATCAGCAGGCTGCTCTTTGGAGAGGGAACCAACGGGATCAGTCTCTTCATCCGTTTGATCGAATGGAATAGCACCTACTCTCTCCTGAGAGATCGGCTCGACGGGCTCCTCATCCTCGTCTGAGGGGTCGAAGATGAAAGTTTCAGCCCGTACTTGCACGTCGGGGGGCTCATTGGATTCTTCTCCTCGAAAGATGATCACTCTTTGGGAGGTAGTTGGCTGGGAAGTGTGCCCATTGGAGGATGTTGAATGTCTTCCCCGTCCGCATCCGCGGCCTCTACCGCGACGGCGGTTTCGGATTTTCGCATTGCGACGGCGGTAAGTAGCCATAGTGATCCTATCCCCAGCTGCGGAGAAGGTGGCATTGTCTTTGCTTGACCCTCGTAAACTTTCTGGCGGAGGGATTGACACCATATTGCATGAGAAGTTCTTTAGCATTTCCTCTAACTTCTCTATAGTGAGTTCTTCATCTTTGTAAAAGACGGAGAGCTCCTCCGGAATAGAGAGTTTTTCGCCCTCCTGAGCTCGCTGGAGCATTTGTCGGAGCCAACCTTTAAGTCGGGTTTTCCGCTCCAAGTCTTCCCACGGGATATATTTGTCCAGTGGGACAGGCCCGGTTGGGACAGAGGGTATATAGTCTTCTAACTCCTCAATTAACTTGTGAAGTCTCTGCAAAGGGGTTAACTCTTTAGGTGCTTCCATGGCCGCCGCTTGCTCGGCCTGTCTTTTTAGTCTTCTCTTCAAATTCTTCTTTCTATTCTTTTCTTGCTTCTTGGCTCGTGCCAGCTCTTCTTGAGATGGGGCGGCCTTTCTTGTGGACGTCTGAGCAATGTCCTTGGCCTTTATAATCGCAGGATGGGTCTTTCCTTTGAACAACTTTGAATGAGGGTTCTTTCTGGAGGTGACGTTTACCCATTCGCCCCCTGTCTCAGGAGTTTGGAAGGTCGCATTGATTGCCCTTTCCACAATTTCAGGGGGTAATTCTTGGAATTCAGTCACAAAAGAGCCAAAGTCGCGAAGAATGTCGGCTCCGTCATTGACTTACTGACTAATAGGCCCGAGGCCTGATTTGCATGGTCCCAACTCGGCCTTACTCTTTTGTCTGCTCCCCGAACTCATAGCACTGTTCAGCAACTGAGAACTATCTCGGTGCACTTGCTTAAGCTTAGACTTGTCATCACCTTTCGGTGGCTTCCTTTTTTGAATTTCCTGGACATTTGACTGGAGCGGGTGACGACGCAACTCGCCCAAGGCTGGAACGGACGGAGCTTGGATCAGGCTTTTAGGGCTCAAATCGGAGCTCCCATGGCGGGGTCGGGCTTCCTCCATTCTGGGTATTGCTGCTTTATGCTTTATATCTCCCATGGCTGTCTTGGGAGTGTGCTCGAAAGCAGATGACTCGCCTATCCTAAGAGAGGCAGAAGACCCTTTGATGGAGACACACGGACTATCACCTTGAGAGACAGTCCGGTACATGTCGTTTTTCAGATTGCCACTCTCAGACGAGCCGATGGCCCCTTGCTGAGAGAGGGCTGGAACTTCGCAATGAGAATCTTTGTCCTTTGCACTCTTTCGTGTGACAGGGGGATTCCGCTCCAAACAGGGAGAGTTGACTTGGAAAGAGTGCGGAGATTCGCGCACCAAAATTTCCTTTCCGCCGAACAGGATATCCAGAAGTTTTTTAGTTTCTTCCTTTGGAAAAGGTAAGGACTCTAGGTCCTGCCAGGGTCGCCATTCAAGGCTCCTGTCTGAGGATGTATCTGGGGCGGGCCCAGTCTCTTGTGCTTGTGACGTTGACTTCCCGTGAGAAGTTGATGCATGTATAACATTCACTGAAAACGGCGATCGTCCCCATGGAGAGGATGCCGAGGGAGCTTGAGAACCCTCCTTTAGCTTTATAATATGCCGGGTAATCAGATCCTCGGCGATGTCTTTGAAGGTGGGACAGTCATAGATGACATGTCCCATGGCACGGTGATATAAGCAGTAGCCATGCCGGTGCGTCATACCGATCATCAAATCACTGTCCGGTTTAGGGAGCTGTATTAATCCCTCCCTCTGGCAGATCTTAAATATCTCCAGAGTTTTGTGTTGGGGAAAGGAATACAACTTTTCTGGGGGCTCTACAGTAGGCGAGCCTTTTGAATCTTCGGATAGCCACCCTCCGGCCCTCGACCGTCTTCTGGGCTCCACCGTGGCTTCTGAGTTACGGGTGGAAGCTGGAGTGGCTCCTCCCATTGAGGGCGTTAGGGTCAGAGTCGTCAGGCGGTCGTCCATGCGCCTTACAAGCCGCAGTAGCTCTTGCTGATCATGCTGCAGATGCCTGACTTCTCTTTTAAGTTTTCGGACAGCCTTCCGAATGGACAGACATTCGGACATTAAGAAATAGCCTCCTGCCAAGGAGGTACCTGGCGGGGCAGGGGCTTAGTCCAGACCACGCCGTAGATCCCTAGCCTGACTTTTCCGGGAGATTTTCTGAATGACATTTACCGAAAACCTCAATTTTTCATGGATGTGAGAATGAGTGGGATGTTTCTCGGTGTTGTTTTCATTTAGAATCCGCTCAGCAGCCTCACAAAGCCTTTTTCTTGCCATGTTTTCCCCTTAAGTATCGATTTCTCCTCTCTGGATGAGGATCTCAATGCAATCTTGCAGCTCTTCGCATTCTCGGGTGGGATGCGATATCACAGCATGGAACTCACAATATCTTGGATGGGCTTTCTCAACCTCAGTGTAGGTAGGAGGGGGGTCATGCATCATAATATGACCTTCCTCTAGAAGAATATCAAATATTTTCTTCGTGTTTTCCTTTGGAAAAGAGCACTGGTGGGAAGGCCTCCATCCTGGATACCACAAAGTGGGTTTTATCCCGCTAGGACCTGCTTCTTCTGCCCCCGGATCGGGGAATGTGAAGGCTGCCACTTGATAAATTTGGCGAGTTGGCCGATGGCTAATGACATTAGCCGAACGGGTCACTCGGTCCCAGATGTGGGGTTGAGGAGGGTCAACCCGAGTCCCTTTCATGGTGATGAGCTGATTTTGTATCATTTTCTCCAGCTCATCTTTGAAGACATAACAATTGTCAATAGTGTGCCCCAACAGACGATGATATGGGCAGTAATTGGGATCATCTGTCTTGCCGGCCTCTTCTGGCTTTTTAGGCTCTGGCAGGGTTATTATTTTGTTCTTCATGCAAAGGTTGAAGAGTTTGCCAGTGTGCTCCTTAAAAGAGTAAGGAGTCTTCATGCGCTCGGCCAACTTCGTGGTCGGTGCCCTCTTTTCAGACCTTTGGCCAGAATCACCTGGCGATGTTGCTTGACCGGCTTCAGTGGTTGGAGAAAAGTCCACCGCATTTGCTTCCTTTCCCGTAGCAGAACGCTCCTTGGGTGGCTTAGGCTTTGATGGCGTGAAAGTGGGATTGTCAGCGAAGAACATTTCAATCTCCGCGACCACAGAGTTCAATTGGTCGAATCCCTTGATATTTGCCCCCAGAAGTCGCTCGCTGACTTCGGGGGAAAGTCCTCTTCGGCAGATTGTTATTGCATCTTCTTGCGCCGGAGGGTTGTCACACCTCATGCTAAAGTCTCTCCATCTTTTAATAAAGTCCAGTGCGGTTTCTCCCCGCCTTTGCTTGAGCGAGCACAGTTCGACGAGAGACACCTTCCTCTCGGCTAGCTGGAAGCGGTCAATGAACTTCTTTTGCAGGTCAGCCCAATCGACCACTGAATTTGGTTTCAGCCTGGAGTACCATTGAAAGGCAGTGCCGGTGAGAGAGGTCGCGAAGTATCGGAGGAGATACAACTCGTCAAGCGCGAGCTCTCCCATGGCCGTTATATAGTAGGCCAGGTGTTCATGAGGCGACCCCTGTCCATTGAACTTTTGCAGCTTTGGTGCCTTTGGATATTCCGGCGGGAGCTTCTTAAACTGATGGTGAATAGGGTAAGGTACACTGTACAAATCAACAGTGGCTATCCCATCACCATGTTGGGCAAACTTATCTTCAATAATTTTTTCTATCATGTGCCTCTGAGCGATGACTCCTTCAGCTCCCGGAGCCCAAGAGGATTGAGTGTTGAGTGGAGCTCGCGGTAATTCAACTGCCGCTTCAGGTTGTGCATTATATGGGATCACAATCGGCCGGCCGACTCCCACGGGGTTAGCAGGCCGCTGCTCTCGCCGAGGGTCCGGTTGAAGTACCGGCGTATAAGGCCTTTGGACATTTATGTTCATCTGCCGTTTCAATTCAAGCATGAGATTGGTCATTTCTATATGCCACCTTTGCATAGTTTCAAATTTAGCATCATCAGACATCGCCTGGAAAGTGGCCTTCGTAAGTGGCTCAAACATGAGGTCGGGATGGCCATCATCATGAATGCTCACAACATCCTCAGCATCTCCTTCCCCTCGGGGTAGGTTGTCTCCCTGATTTTGAGGAAACTCCAGGGCAACCTCTTGATGATGTTGTCCCTGGGAGGAAGTTCCCACTTGTCCACTAAGCTGAGGTTGCAGATTTCTTCTAGCAGCATTGCGGGTATTGCGGTACACCGCATCTGCATCTGTTGTCAAATTTGGATCATTCGCCCCTGCGGGGTCACTAAGATTGGCAGGATTGCCAATTTGCTCCATATGTTGCCTACCGGAGGTGTTACAGGTGTAGATTTTCATACTCCCACCTGTTTCTGTCATCTGGACTACTCTTCGTCTCTTGGGCACATGGCCACTAAGATGAAGGGGTGCCCCCAATCGGTCAAAGACGGAGGTCTTCACAGGAAGGGTCTCTGTTAGTCTTTCAAAGACGGAAACCCGCTGAGGAGGTACCTGGGCACAGTTGCCCGTCTTAGCTCGGATAGATCCAGAGCTTTGGGATGTGAAGTTGGGCTTGCGATAAGCCCCCTTCCTCTTCCGCCCTTGCGTAGCGCCGGACGATGCCATGTCGGCTTGGGGCTGGGTCCGCGCAGGCTTGGTGGCCCTGGCCTACTTAATTGCTTGGGCCTCCCGCTTGGTAACCCAAATCTGTTTGACCTTGCGGGGACGCCGCTCAGAGGCCTTATTGCTATCATCGGATTTGGTCTTCTTTTTGAAGCCTAGTTCGTCTTCTCGCATTTTGTGTAAGAGCGAGAAGCGATTGGAAGTGGATATATTGGGGACACATCGGTCCCGTGGAACCCTCGGTTCGACTCCGTCGAGTCGATCTCACGTAGATCCCCGACAAGTATGGACTTGTCGGATCTTGAGGTCTTGGCTGGTGGCCTCCTATTCTGGCGGCGGCGATGCTGCCTCCATTTGGCAAGGACGACATCAGCAGTGAGCGTGTTCACAGAGAACACGCGAGCTTGAATCAGACGGGGCTGGTTGCTTCCGGCTGCGATAGATGGAGCCGAAGAAAATATCTCCGGCTGGACGGCAGGGATCACCCCCAAGAAGAAGGGGGAACCTACAACTGCCGGAAAATCCCCAAACGCAATGGGGACAGTGAGGTAGCCATGGCTCGCATGACTGGCGACGACGAGCGGGCCGTATGTGACTGACATCATCACAAGAGTTTTCTTTATTTTTTGAACTGCTTTTTACTTCCTCCTGCTCAATAGAGAAGAAGAGTTAGAGTCTTTGTAAGGGCATTGAAAGAACTTTAGCAGTAAAATGAAGGGCGGGAAAAGTCCCACCGGGCACGCCCGATGGGACTCTTCCAAGCAGGGTGGGGACCGCGGGGGTGACGTTGCTGCAATGGGATAGGAAGTCGCCGAAGGAAGAGTCAACCACGCCTGCAGACATGGCGGCCAGCTGCTCTCGGGGAAGTCCTCGCAAGCTAGGGGCCGGGGAAAGGAGGACAGACAGAGAGCCCAGAGGAGGAGGCAGAGAGGCCGGTCGAGTGGCGCCCTCCTCGCCCTCTCCGCCGTCTGGTTCGCCCCCGGAGGCCTTGCATGGGCTCTGTCCCTCGCTACTCGTCGTGCGTCCAATGCCATCCCGGGCCCCCCGGGATTCCTCCGGGCGCTCTCCAACCCTCTGGCCCACCGGACGCTCGGGAAGCTCGCTCGTGCCCACCGTGCCCTGCTCCTCATGGCGTTCTCCGTAGGTGCTAGCCGCTTCGTGGTGTCGAGTGACCCGGATACGGCCAAGGAGATCCTGAACAACTCGGCCTTCGCCGACCGCCCCATCAAGGAGTCCGCCTACGAGCTCCTCTTCAACCGGGCCATCGGATTCGCCCCATTCGGCGAGTACTGGCGGAACCTGCGGCGCATCGCGGCCACACACATGTTCAGCCCCAAGAGCGTTGCCGCCACCGGGGAGTACCGTAAGGCCATCGGGGACAAGATGGTGGCGGAGATCTCCGCTCAGATGGAGAGCAGAGGGGCGGTGAAGTTGGTAATGTGAAAAAAAAAAGAAAAGAAAAAAAAAAGAGAAAGAAGAAATTCTCAGAAGCTTTCACAACAAAAGAAGTTATGCCTCCATCAATGTATGAACAATTACACTATTCATCTGCAAAACTGGAGTCCAAGACAAGCCCCTAGGGATAGCTGCAAAATAATGAATGGAAAAGAATATGAAACTAGCAATGGGCTCAAGAAAGGAAATATACAGACTCATAGATGAGAGGGCTTTTGCTTCATTAAATCGGCGAGCTCCTGTTCTTTTGTGGCAAGGGCCTCCTCCATACTTGAGCACTCCACAGCAAGAGAGCTCTCCTCAGTCTGCGCCTTCTGAATCGCTTTGGCATTAGTTTCACTTGAAGCTTCCAAGACCGCAATCTTCTGCAAGATGGTCCGCACAGTCTCCTAAAGCGAGACAACCTGACTCCTGCTCTCAGCAATGGTAGTCTCAAGAGAGCTGCGGTGATCTCTAACTCTCGCAGCATGGGATCTCCTCTCGCCGATCTGGGCACATATTGCGTGTATTTCGTCTTCCAACTGTTGGATCCTTAGTTTCTGGGCTTCCCAATTCGAGGCTTCATATAGCTGCTGAAATTCTCGCCAAGCATTATCCACTGCCGCCATCCAGGGGTCTTTCGGCAACCCTAACCCATGATAACTCCGCGTGGCAGCCACAAGGGTGTTGCGAACAATCTCGACTGAAGGAAGCTCGATCCCCTAGAACAAACTCCGGGCGCCGCCAATCAGGGTATCTACCATGAAGGCTGCCCCCACAAAAGGTGCAATCTGAGGGTCATCAGGCCACTCGATCCCATGCGAGGGAAAGCCCACCGTCGATAGGGGAGTTCCCTTGGAAGAAACTGTCAAAACAAAGAGGAAAAGAGAGAAAAAAACAATGAGAATGGTCACATTTCTCATTCTTGAATCCATATTAAACAGTAAATTTGATAGCACATAAAGAGAAATGACTACCTAAGACGGTGGGAGCCTTCGAAGGCTCATCCCGCAGGGAAGACCTGGAAGTTTCTGCCCTTATTGCCACGGAGCCATCAAGGATTGAAGTATCTTGACTCTCATCCTGGGGCTTCACTTCCCCTATGGGGTGAAAAACAATGGTTAGCAGTTGATATGATGTAGCAGTAAGCAAGTTGTAAAGAAAAAGGAGTGCCAATACTTGATGTCATTTGGTTTGAGGCTCCTTCATCATGAATTGATGAAACATGGCCAGCCCCTTGAATGTCCCCTGCGAGAAAGAACCATGGTCAGTCCACAAAGCCGTCTCAATGTACAAAATACTATTATGAAGGGATGAAATACCTCTATGGCCAGTCTCCTCCCCATCAGAAAGACAGACTGTGTCTCCTGAGGTACAAGGAGAACATTCGAGATTTCCCTCTACAGGGGTCAAAGCTGGGTTCTCCTCCATGACACTAATGTCTTCACCGTTATGTCTCAATGTTGTCTCTTTGCCCTGAGTACCGGCATCCAAGGCGGCACTCCCTGAATCCAAAGAAGTTGCACCCTGTTTGTTCTCTCTAAAGATCCCAAGGGGTCTTGAACTCGAGGACTATCAACTGCGTGAGAGACCAAGATGATAAGTTTATGGAGCAATGGCAACAAAATAAGGAACAATTTCAAGTTCAACATTGGATGTAATTACCTGTCGTATGAGGTATATGGTCACCTCCTAATTGTAGAGAGGATGGCAAAGCTTCAACACCCTGCCTCTGTCTCACTGTGGGTGGAGTTTGCTCTCTATAAATTTCATCGAGAAGAGCTTGAGAATATTTGTCTACCATCTCTTTATCTGCAGAAGGGTTGGCAGAATAATCTGGCAAATCCACATTCATCCTGGAGTTAAGAAGTGTGGTGAATTCCTGCACAGAAAAGGCTGCGGATGCGTCCAAATCACCTGGAAGTGACAATGTCAGATTGCTTCCTACAAACTCAACTAAAGAAAGAATGAGGCAGAGCATTACTGGAAGGAGGTGGGGCGACTGCCGACTCTGGTCCAAGTTCGTGAAACACAGCTATGTCTATCCTCGTGAACCTCTGGTATAAAAAAGGAAAAGGGAGAGAGAAATCATATCAACAAGAACAAAAAAAAGGGGGGGGGGGAAGTCAAAAGAACGGCACAAGAAAAACATGGATGACATAATGTCTCGAAATCATCATACCACAACCAATGGAGTTATGGTGATCCCCACATGAATATGGGGGTGAGGCACTAGACACAGGATTATAATCATCATCCTGCAACTCTCCATCTTCCATGTCGCGCTCTGGCCCCGGGACCGCCACATCATGTGTGGGGGAGACTGTGCGTATAATTTTGCTGACAGAAGAATATGGAAATCAAAGGAAAGATGGGTCAACAATGAAGCACCACAAAGTATTCAAAAGGCAAGTCTACAAACCCACGAAGGTCACCTGGTCGCCCTCGCGAGGAGCTCCCTTTGGAGCGAGGTAGACGAGCTCGGGCTCTTGGTCCCTCCTCCTCGGAGGACCTCACCCGCTTTGCCGACCCGGGGGCCTTCTTCCCTTTTACGGCGACATCCACCACTGTGACAAAGCTCCCTGTAAACCAAGAAGAGAGGGTAAAAAAAGGGGGAGAGAGTCAAAACCACATATAGATGAAGTATAAAGAATAGCTCAGCTAATCATGGGAAAAGAAGGAGAAAGAAGGAACGAAAGTCAGCGTTACTCACCCTCAGGGGTAGGCGAGAAAGTGGGCCTTAGCACTACTTGCTCAGCCTGAAGGCCAACAATCTCCCCTGCCGTAGCTACTGCATCCCAGACATCTTGCAAGCAAACACTATTCTCCAGTAAGGAGAGTTGCTCAGATGGGCCGATGCGCACAATGGAACTCATCAAATGTCTTTGCCACTGTGGCTATAAGTTATTGCTGAAACTTTCAAGATGAAGGAGAATGGCTTTATCAGCATTCGGAGGGTAGTCGCAGTCTGACAAGAAATACTCCCACCATGAATACACTTTATGCACTACAACAGCTGTACCCTGTTCTGAGGAAGCACTGGCACGTCGCCTCCAGGGCTTAATGGCCCCAGTGTAGGCCTGCCGATCAATAGTAACTGGCCCGTTCTTCGCCTCCCATTCAGCACGAAAGTCTCTTACATTTCTAGCAACTTGCGGGAAATGTGTATGAAGGAAAGATCTGTCAATAATCAGAGGCGACAGATCTGCCCGCTTCAGACGAGCTTCTTCTCTCTCTTTTAATTCATGTGGAGACTGCCTGAATACATTACTGCGTCTGAACCACCAGCGGGCATAATATATATCAACTTGACCCACCCTCCTGGCGTCTGGAAAGGTACAACGTGGTCCTGATGATTCTCTGAAGAAGAAATCCCACCAGCTGCTAGCAACCAAGTGAATGTCCTGACCCCGGTGTATCCACCCAGTCAAGCCGAAATTAGCATCCGGAGGAACTGACTGGTCATATCCAAAGTTTCGTGCGAAACGATGGGGAAAATAAGGCTCCAAGAAAATAGTGTTGCCCTTCCGGAAAACAATGACATTGGGTCGAATACTGCAAAGCCAGGCTTTATAAAATGAGGGGTCAGCAACCTGGCAATGTGGGATGCCATAAGAAATCCCATCCGAGCTCTCAATCACAAAAGGCCTGAAGTCGTAAGAGCAATGGGCTATAGGCAAGCCCTCTTTCCCCTGTGTAGGAACAAAAGATAATAACTTGCGAGCCTTCCATAGGTGATCCGATGAGCGTTGGTCCGGACGGTTCCTGAATAAGAAAATTAAAGGGGCTGCCGGGTTCTCAATTGAAATATTCTGACATAAAGATGGCAGCAAAAGATCAGCCCATGCACTCAGATAATGAGTGGCCATACATAGACTCCGATCTCTCGGAGAGCTGTGAGACGTCAAATTACCAAAGCCATGATAGATATTTGGAAGAGCAGCAGGTGCAAAGGCGAGTCTATGTCCATCTGCAAGAGTACAAGCAGGATAAATGAGCTCGGGCCGAACAAGACCACCCTCTCCATAAGGTACAACAAAAGTAGCAAGCCAGTAGACGAGATAAGCAGCAAGATAGGTCCGGTCTGGAATGTTACGGGGGTTCCACCCCGCATTCACTGGCGCAGGTAAATGGCGGCTACTCTTCTGAGGATGCAAGACAAGCTGATAATTTTGAGTCAAAGGTCTGTCATCCTCTGCAAAACTTTCATAGAAACAGAACGACCCATTGTAGAAATAAGAAACCCATGCATTAAGGCTGACCCTCACAGCACCAGAGGAAGCAGAAGGGGCCTTGCTTTTCCCAGCCCGGGCCAAATCCCGCCATACCTTCATCAGGTCTCGGAAGCTAAGGGATAAACCATACTCTTCCAGTCCTGTGGAGAAGTTCCGGTGCAAATCATCGAGAGTAACTTCTTCATAAGGCCGCCCCGAGATGGGTAAACCTGAGATCCTGTACAAACTCCACAAATCCAGGGAGGATTCACCCTCAGCAGTAGCAAAAGTATTGTAGCGGCGGTTGAAGCGCTCCGCCAAAGCCTGAAGCAACTCAACATGACACGGGTATCTGTATAATGCTGCTGTGACTGCATGCCGAATGCCAATAAGGTCCAGAAGTCGGCTATAATGATGAAGTACGCCCGCCAGCCATTCTATGGCTCCTAAATGAAATTTATGGGGAACAACGGACCATTTTCCATACCAGCTGGGAGAAGACCCGCTTACAATTTTATCGAGCAAACATAGTTTGTCATACCCTTCACCAGCAAATTCTGTGCCCGAAGGAGATAAAAAGCAACCAGAAACAGCATCTGACAAAGTCTTGTGATGACCCCCTAAATCCCAAGTAACAGGTGCAAAAGATTTCACCTTAGTCGGACATCCTGTCTCAACACTGAAGAAGCCTAGCTGGGAGGAGGCCGGAAACTGAATGTGACGGCCATTAGCCAACGGAAAACTGGGGAATGAAGTCTTGCAAGTCCCCAACATGCTATCACGACCCACCAGAATCGCCCTCTCAATTTGGCATCGGGCCGCAGGCAAGCAACTGTCACCCTCTTCCATGTCTGGGGGAATAAAATTCTGGATGAAAGGAAATAAATGCCTGTCCAAGGGAAAATGCCTCGAATATCCGCGCAGTCGTTGATATACATAGAAGCCTCTCTGAGGAATAAGCAGGCTCAAGTCAATTACACCACCTTCAGATTCATCCTCTGGGAGGGGGCCAGTAGCAATCATGGAAAGCCCCCGATCAAGTGAAAAAATATTCTCCGTAGTTATTCTCGGAGAACCCCACGAAGGCATCAGCTTCTTGGAAGTGATTGGGACGGTCTCCTTGTACATCCCCTTTGACCAACGACCACTGCTTTCCCTAGCACGAGACATGCTGGCTGCTGCAAATAAAAAAAAAACAACACAACAACAAAAAGAAAAGGAGGATGGTCAGTTTCAAATAAAATTGATAGCGAACTGACAAAGTCGAGAATGCACGGGGTGGTAGAAGAAGTATGCGTGTATTTAACGCGAGACGGCTGGGATCCGTCGATGTTAGTCGGAAGTCACGAGAAGGAGAGTATATATATATATAAAAGATAATATTTTGGATAACTCTACAGAGATATCCTCTTTGGCCTCCTTGATGGCTACATTCGTCAAAAGATAATTGGAAGTAGGAGAATATCAAGGAGTGGCTTGTGGTACTATGCTGTGTGCATATGCTAGATGGGGACGGCACAAAGACATGTTAATTTCTTATAATGTTGTACAGAGGAGAAAAATATTGCCATCTATATCTGTTTTTAATTTCATGATTTCTTCTTTGCAAAAGAAGAAGCAACATGAGAAGGTTATACAGCTGTGGCAGCAAATCCTGGATGCTGGTGTTGTTCCCAATAGTTTCACTCACCCGGTTGTTATCAACTCATATGTCAAACAAGAACTTATGCATGAGGCTCTAGAAACACTTGAAAAAAAATAGAGGCAATCCCGATTCATCCTTGAGGAGATAACATATAGCCTTTTGATTAGCTTAACAGCCAAGAATGGTGACCGTGATGAAGCATTAAAACTACATGAAGACATGCAATCTCATGGAATCATCCCCAGCAATTACACATGTGCATCACTTCTGACATTACATTACAAGAATGGTGACTATTCTAAAGCTCTCTCACTCTTCTCGGAGATGGATAAAAATAGTATTGCAATAGATGAAATAATCTACGGCATGCTTATTAGAATATATGGTAAGCTTGGTTTGTATGAAGATGCTGAACAAGTTTTTCAAGAAGTTGAGAACTCAGGGCTTCTTAAAGATGAAAGGACATATGCGGATTCCGATTTATCGGAAGGAAATCACATGCATATTTGTTTCGGGTTTTTGAATGCTTGCATATTGTAATTTCTGCGCGCGTGTTTAATCAGACGATTTAAGAGTTCGTGTACTGGACTCTTCCCCACTGATTGGAATCAGTGTTAATTTACATCGGACAAGTCCGAATACCCTCGATTAAAACTGCTAACGATGTTTTCTTGCCCTCATAATATCGACCCTTTTATCTGAAATATTAGTTCGAGAGAAAATATTTCTTTTTACCCTAAGGTAGGGCATCATTGCAATTATCCCTCCCTGCGGGGATTTATTTGTAATATTTCCTTCACGGAAAGGTTTTAATGCAATTTTTCATCAAGGCAGGTCTTTTCTGTATTGTGCCTTTCAATATTTGGTGCTTCTTTTTTTTTTGAAATCTTGGTTATTTCTACATATATTTTTTTGGATATCTGCACAATATTACAACTTTCGAGGGTATATTTGCAAACTAGGGTTTCTTCGTAAACTGTATAAATTTTCACCAACTTTGCATACATTAGGGATTATAGAAACTTTTCCATGACATTTCTTATTTCCAAACTCTTGCATAACTTCGTAGGGATATTTGCACGGTTTCTTAAAGTATAGGGGCGAATTTATAATTTTGCGGATTGGAAACCTCCCATAGGGTCTTGGATACAAAATAATTTTGAAATATTTCTCTCAATCTGTGAACCTAGTTGCATGAAACCGCATTTGAATTCATTTGGATTTCATTTGTACATAACATGAATGATTGAGGGTATTTTAGTCAAGTTTTCTTAAACATCCTCTCCACATAAAGTAAGTTTTGTCTTAACAAAACCCCACCAAAGAGAGGGCTGCGACCTACTGAAAAAAGAAGGCTGCTGGCTGTCCTTGTCTTCTTTTTCTTTCCTTGTATTCTTTCTCCTTCCTTTTTTGTCTTCTTGTCTCCTCTTGTCTTCTTGCTGTTGTCCCTCTCTTTCTTTTCTTGTGGGTTGCTGTCCTTTTCTTTGTGCTTTGGCTCAAGCTTCCTCTTATAGTTGCTTGGAGGAAGGACGGAGAACTCCATTGGCCTTCTCTTCCGGTGGAGAATCCCAAGAGGTAAAACCTTTCATCTTCTCCTCCCTGCCTTTTCATATTATGTAACTGCAGCATTTATTGCCTTTCTCCCTCTTTCCTTTTTCTCTTTTTTTTTTACAGCCGCATGGGCCCATGGTCGGAGAGGCCCTCTCCGGCCTGTTAGGAGGGCGGAGGACCTCCTCCGGCCTGCCAGCAGGGCGGAGGCCTCTCCGGCCTGCCTGGCAGGGCGGAGAGGGTCCCTCCGGGTCCCTTTCTACTATAAAAAAGCCCCTCCGTACCACTTAAAAAAAATCCCACTTCAACATTCAACACGTGGAATCCTCCTTTGACTTTACTGGCTTGCACGGAGGATCTTCTCTTCGGTCCTTTTTTGTGAAAGCATGTGGGTGTCAATATGTATCATGCCTTCCACACCCATATATATATTTTATATGCACTTAAACCCTTCCTGATGCTTAATCATAATTGGAAGTGAGCCACCGAAAACTGTTCTACAGTTCCCAAGAAGCAAGATAAACTTGAATAATTGCCGCATATGTCCTTTCATCTTTAAGAAGCCCTGAGTTCTCAACTTCTTGAAAAACTTGTTCAGCATCTTCATACAAACCAAGCTTACCATATATTCTAATAAGCATGCCGTAGATTACTTCATCTATTGCAATACTATTTTTATCCATCTCCGAGAAGAGTGAGAGAGCTTTAGAATAGTCACCATTCTTGTAATGTAATGTCAGAAGTGATGCACATGTGTAATTGCTGGGGATGATTCCCTGAGATTGCATGTCTTCATGTAGTTTTAATGCTTCATCATGGTCACCATTCTTGGCTGTTAAGCTAATCAAAAGGCTGTATGTTATCTCCTCAGGGATGAATCGAGATTGCCTCATTTTTTTTCAAGTGTTTCTAGAGCCTCATGCATAAGTTCTTGTTTGACATATGAGTTGATAACAACCGGGTGAGTGAAACTATTGGGAACAACACCAGCATCCAGGATTTGCTGTCACAGCTGTATAACCTTCTCATGCTGCTTCTTCTTTTGCAAAGAGGAAATCATGAAATTAAAAACAGATATAGATGGCAATATTTTTCTCCTCTGTACAGCATTATAAGAAATTAACATGTCTTTGTGCCGTCCCCATCTAGCATATGCACACATCATAGTACCACAAGCCACTCCTTGATATTCTCCTACTTCCAATTATCTTTTGACGAATGTAGCCATCAAGGGGGCCAAAGAGGATATCTCTGTAGAGTTATCCAAAATATTATCTTTTATATATATATATACTCTCCTTCTTGTGACTTCCGACTAACATCGACGGATCCTAGCCGTCTTGCGTTAAATACACGCATACTTCTTCTTCAGAAAATCTGAACTTCGTAATCTGAACTTTGTAAAAAAAAACTTTATGGGGTCAACATGTACTTGCGGGAAATAGTGAAACTCTAGATGTGATCTAGGTATTGGACGTAGGTCACTATGGATATTGGATAGTGTTGGAACCAATATAAATCTTTATGTCTCTTGTGGTTTTTCATTTGCTTTATTGTCTTTATCTCTATGGATGTTTGATTAGTAGAGTTGCTGCGAGTGTAATCTCAATTCAACATTATTTATTCGGTACTCCCATTCATCCCCCTCTGGTAGTTGCTTTGCTACTATTATGCCATCCTAGTGAGAAAATGGGATTGGAGACTTTCTAGTCCAGCTCAATGGGTGTTCCAGTCTGTTCCAACCTATCCCCACCAGAATCTTCCATGCCGCCTAACTTATTGTATTGGTTCATGTAATAATTACAACCCTTTATAAACCCATTCTGAAACCTTTTATAGACATTCATTGTATAAGTCACTGCAATGTATCCTTTATAAAGATTAGATATAAATTGACCTTTTGGTATCTTCACGTGACAGGTTTAGTTTGTTGTTATTTTATTTTTGTATATATGCTTTATGTTTGTTGGACTATGTATGTGAAAAATTCTGGGATAAGGCCAGAATTGTCTGGGGCACTGGGACACGACAAGCATCCCATTCCAGTGGAAAAAGGGGACAAAGAATGATACAGGATTGACAACTATGTTTTAGCGAAGCCAGATGCGGCTTGCTTTTTTCTGTCATTAATGATGTCTAGCAGCCACTTTTAGAAAGATTAGAGAGATGCTATAAAGCACTAATCTCTAGTGACTAATTTACTACAAGTGTTCTGGGTAATTTAACTTTTCATTTTCTAGTCTCTAGATGCCACTATCAAATATTACTCATGCAAATTAGTTTAAAATGGTATTTTTTTTCTTTTTTCCCCCCTTCCACGTGAAGGATAGTGGAATATCTGAACTCTCAGATCTGCCTCATAGTTCTGGACTTAGTTGTCCCTGCCTCTGATCTGTTTATCTTGCATAGGAGGGGTACAAGGAAATCTTCCACTGGTTTAAAGCATGCCGCTGTAACTTCCAGAAAACGAAAATGTGGCTGTGAGAATAGGCTGAAATTCTTCTTCCACTCCTGGTTTATAATTGATAAAGATTGAAAATCATCCATTCTCTTCTTGGTATATTCTCATGTCATTTTCTGATTAACACTGCTTCCTGAGGCAAAATTCAGATTTTGTTATAGTTTAATGACATTTTTTTCCAAAAAATTCACTCACAATTTTTCATTAAGCTAGTATCTCTGACTGACGTTGAAGTCTTGTTTTTTTTGTTTGGTAATAGTTGATGGATATAAATGAGAGTCCGGTATACCTTCTTCTGAATCCTGCAATCAACCATGCGCAGAAGGATCTTCCAATAACCATCTACGAGAGTGGTATAATTATCTTGTTTGTATGTAACTGCAACTAGAGCATTCTGATCTAGTGTTTAGAATGGCATTTGATCAATTTTCCCAAAAGAAAGACAATTATTTCAAAGAGCATGTCGAAGGGTTGATAGGAAAGGAAATAAAGCAGGTTGAGTTGTCTCATACAATGCCTTATTGGATGGGAACCATGTGTTATTTCCAACAGTCCATTCGTGTTGCATTAGAGCTGTCTTTTTTTTTGGTCAATTCACACTTACAAGCATTTTTATTTATATGGGAATGGATAAATTGCTGCTGCTATTAGAGTTGCATGTCATTGATGGGGTCCCTCAGCTGATCTTTGTTAGATCAAACTACACGATAGAGGTTTGTTCTCCTCCTTGCTGATAATATTGTAGATATACATTGCAAAGAATGCACTTTCAATAGTCATTCATTTAATTTTTCAAGACTGTAGAAGCAGAACGAATTTCTATCGACCATGTAGCCCATCTCAAACCATCAGATGGAGGATCTGCTGCGACTCAATGTGAGAATTAATTTTATTGTCTTGTATGTTCTTAATCTTTATTTTCTCAATTGATTTATGTGATATATTTTCCTTTGCATAGTGGCTGCCCACCTGACCGGGATCTACAGTGCTATCAAAATGCTCAACAGCAGAATCAGGATAGTTCAGCAATATCTCCTTGCGATGCAAAGAGGTATGTTTTTATGACTTCAATACACTTGTTGAAGCTACAGGAATCTTCTTTTTAATGTAACTCTGGATCTCATGAAGCGTCCTATTTGCTGATGGTGTTTTCTTCTGTTTTTTCCATTTTTTTCTGCCCAATGTGTTTGTCCTCCAAATGCCAGAATCATTGTTTATCTTGTGAAATTATGTCCTTGCGTTTAGTTTTCTGTTTCCATTTTCTTTTCCTTTTTTATAAAGATAAGGGCCTGGAAGTTACATCACCTTGCTTATAGGTGTCGCTGTGGGTCTTGATTTCATGACTCCCTACCTGGCTACACACTATCTTCTCTTCCAGAAAGATTAGCTGTAAGCCTGTAGGTATGGGATTGAAATAGTGACAGTGCTTGATAACCAAAGAAAATTGTAGTGGTTGTGATTTTTCACGTCATTTAACATATTGGATGTTTTTTTGGACTGCATTCTATGGCATCATTGACCACAACCTCAGGAAGTTGAGGCTGTGTTCACAGTGCTGTGGTTACTCAATCTGTTCAATGTGCAGGTGATATGCCTATTGACAACTCATTACTCAGACAAGTGTCAAGCCTGTTGAGAAGATTACCGGCAATTGAATCAGAAAAATTTCAGGATGATTTCCTGATGGTGAGTGCCAACTTTGCTTAGTTCATTTGTTCTTGTGTTCTATTTGTTGACTCCGGGTGTGTGTGTAAGTTCCATGGAGATTTGACGTATCTGTTTCTGGGTAAACAGATGGGAGAAACACGCTTCTACCTTGTTCTATAATATCTTTGCTTGCATTAAGTGGAATCCATTTTCCCCCCTTTAAATGCACATATGATCTTTGGTGGCCCAATCAGCTATATAGAATGGTGGATGCTTGTATTGTTCATCAATGAATCAATAACTAAAGATCATTCTCTTGCAGGAGTTTAACGACACGCTTCTCATCACTTACCTGGCCATGTTTACCAACTGCTCAAGGTATGTTACTGCCTCAGTCATTTGTGGAATTGCTTAGAAAGTGATATAAGTTTGTCAAAATATCTGTGGATGAACTAAAATAAATTGTGGAGGCCAAATGTGTGGTTCTTGCATTAAATCATTAAATCCAATGGTGTTACAATTAAAATGAAATGCTCGAGTGCTAATCCAATTGAAGGTTCAAATAAAATTTGTCATGTAGTGTGTTTATCCATTTGGGTGTGATAATTTTTGTAAAGAGAAGAGGGCAAAATCGTGGATTC
The DNA here is from genome assembly GCA_022559845.1 of Amorphophallus konjac. Classification (NCBI taxonomy): domain Eukaryota; kingdom Viridiplantae; phylum Streptophyta; class Magnoliopsida; order Alismatales; family Araceae; genus Amorphophallus; species Amorphophallus konjac. The sequence continues at coordinate 53,959,697 of CM040122.1, forward strand.
TTAAACCTGCTTTTTTTTTTTTTGGTTTCTGAAGACGTGACAAGGCTGGTCTTGAGTTTTTGCAGCACCATGAACGAGTTGGTTGACAAATTCAATACTACATACGATAGGCATACGAGGAGAGGAGGCCGCACTGCTTTTATTTAGATGCTGGCATGTATGGGCTTCATGTAGGGGCTTCAACTCTGGTGCGAAGTTTGTTTGCAGTGAGACGCCAATTGGGGAGAGATGATCTTTTTTTTTTTTTGGCTGTTTCCACCCCATTTTGAAGTTTAATGTTGCTTGTCCAGACGTGTATGTTTCCAGTTGGACCGTGTTACACAGTTACATCCTCTTTGATGGTGGGATTCAGTAACTTTTATATGGAATTGTGGTTTTCCATGTATATCTAAAATAAGTAGCAGCATGGGGCCTCATTTACTGGAGAATTCCACACACACGTCACGCCCAACGGAAGTGCATGTTGCTGCGGTACCCCCTGTTTTTAAATAGCGACGGTTAAGATTCCGTGTTGAAAACTGCATGAGTGGTGCGGGGGCTATTTGGCGTCGCATTTGTGTAGGAACAATCATGTAGATGATCCAAAAAACAAAAGGACCAAGCCATAGCGATTTCATTAAAAAATGATGAAGAATATTTGCTGTGCATTCACCTATAAATTTTCATTCTTTTGGTCCAGCTAAAACTAACAGGAGGGGGGGCACTGTTGTATGAGGTGTGCCTTAGACCCATAAGTCGTGGCTGGACTAATTATAGGGTGGGGGTTTGCAGTACAAATGCACATTATGATGATTGTGTTCAAGTATTTATTACTCAGAAGAGTAGTAATGCTAAATGCACACTCAGTGTGTACAGTGATGTTTTTTTATTTTTTTAAAAATATGTAGACCTCGGGACCTACTTGAGACACGCACCCGCATAGATCATGTTATGGTATCATAGCTCAAAATAAATAAAAACTAATCTCTTTTGGGGACATCTGGTCCATTTTAATTTTTTTTTTGTCCATCACAGGAGGACTTGTATGGATCTTTTTGAATTTTTTCTATCATATATATATATATATAAAGACTGCGGTGTACCAAGTGGAACTCTTTTTTTATCACAAGATATGACCTGTACAGGTGTGTACTTTGGGTGAACCCTAAGATCCTCATATTTTTCAAAAATAAAATAATTCACGGCACACTGAGTGTGCAAAAAGCACCTGATCATCATTCTTCTCAAAAAACGATTGGGACAATCATTGCTGCAACCGGGATGGAATCAGAGACTGAGACAGTTGTTACCCCATGTCCTGATTCTTATTCCATTTAAAGGTTTTTATAAAAATGTTACGCATTTTACCAAAAATAATGTAAAAAAAAACATATTGTTTTCGTCACCGCTACTGCAGTCTTTTCGGATACCCATTTTTTTCCTTGTTCTGAAAAGATACAGGGTGCAATTTTAGGCATCTGAACCCAATATTTCAATACGAAAACACGGTGGAAAACCGCACGAAGTTTCTGTTTCGATTCCGAAAGAGAAACCGATCAAGGAAAAATTACCCTTGTCGCTAAACAGATAAAATAAGATTTAAAAGAAGGTTAGGAGAGACTAGGATTTCATGTCAAAACTGGTTACTAGACAATCTGGTTGCTCAGGATTGCCTCCCATGAGGCCTACAAAAAACGGGAGGGGTTCTAATGAGTGTCTCTAGACTTGTCTTCTCCCAGCCCCGTGAACAATGATGCTCCTGTATAAGGTTATGGTCAAAAGATGTGGCCAATCTCCGTGCTTTGATCAAAATCACAAGAAATGAGATCAATCTAAGAGGGGGTTGGCGGTGAAAACACAAGTTTGGATGTTTCAGGTGCCAGTCAAACATTACATTTCTCATCAAAGAAAATACCCAAGCATCATAGAAACTGTTTCTTTCAAACGACCTCATGATACTGCCAACCGTCCTTGCAACCAATTTCACAACCATATGAACATATACTTATCCACGACCGATCTAGGGAGATTTTCATAAAACTGTTGTTGCTCCTATTTGATAAATTGGTGCTTCCAATACCAAGCCATCGGAGGCCACGAAAATAAGGCCGGCAAAGCAGCTGGATCGAATTGAAGGACAACCCATTGCAGTGAAATAGATCAAGCCTTCTCAGTGCTCTCCTTTCATTTCTGGGCTCCTGTGTCGAACCCAACACTGAGATTGAAGCATCAGTTACGGAGTAGCAGTACCTGATGCAGAGGTCCTCAATTCCTCTGCAGACCTCCGCAATTGTATATATGGCTCTATCTGATATTCCTGGCAGGCAGCCTAGATCCAGTGTTAGCAAGGTTTTACTTAAAATTCCACCTCCATGCAGAAGCAAAGCAATCCCCTTGTCAGTAACTCTCTTGCAGTTCCGCAGACACAGAGAAGCAATCGGAGATCTACTATCACCAAGAACAGATAAACCAATGTCGGTAATGTCTGCTCCGCCAAGATCCAGTGTAGACAACTGACAAAGCTTTGAGATTGAGCATAATCCAGAATCTGCAATGCTTTTACAACCTGAGAGGTTCAACACATCCAAGCTCCTACACAAGGCAAGGCTGTTTGCAGCTTCACTTGTTAACTTACCACATGACACCAATCTCACATCGACAAGTGAACACGGGGCATTGAGATCATAAAATGCCAAATCCGACAAGAAAGTGGTGTTGACCACTTCAAACCTTTTTAACTTCTTGCACGAATGTAAAAGAGATGCATAGCCTGCATCTGTAACTCTAGAGAATCCAGCAAGTTTAATTGATTCAAGCTTTTGGCAACCTTCAGAAAGAAGAAATATTCCCATGTCGTTTACCCTTCTAAATGCTACCATGCAGAAATGTCTACTGCGGGAAAGAGAGAGGTGAGTCAGGTGTCTGCAGGAAACTAATGACTGAAGCCCACTGTTAGTCAAGTCATGATGCAAGGATGGCTCCTCTGCTGGCCAGTCCTCAAGGCATAACTCAGTGAGAAGATGGAGATTTTGCACAATTGAAAACAACAAACCATCTGTTATCCTATCCAGAACAAGAGAGAGGGACTGCAATTGGATGTTAACTGACTCAGAGAAGAAGGAAATGCCCAGCTTTGCTGTCGATCCAAAGGACTCCCTAAATGCACCTGTGCTCTGTACAAGTAGCTTAGCACATCTTTCAGATGTTGGCTGCAACAATAGAACTTTGAGCATCTTGGGCGGCAAAAGTCCTGTTGTTCCAATATCATCTGGATTGACATCATGGCCTAAGAACTTTATACGCAAGGTCTGTGAAGTAACACAAAAAGAATAAGCTCCCAATGTTGAACTTACTGCATCTCAAGATCAAGTGGGAAAAAAAATGCAAAAAGCAAACCTCCAATAGCAAGCACTTTTCCAGCATTTCTGCAATATTCCTCTCACAGTCATTAAAAGATTTGATGCAACGGCGATGTAACATCTCCAACATAAGCAATCTGACACAACAAGAAGTACGTTATTTACACAATGAAACTAAATGTAAAATCCACCAAGTACACATCCTCACTGTAAGATTAATGCATGCTATCTGCTCAAAAAAACAGAAAAATGAGAATTTCCCCACTGAAATGTTGAAGAATCTTGATTACCATGCAAGGAGTTTCCTCTGCAGCTAGAGAAACTACTTGCCAACTTGCCATGCAAGGAGTTCCCAGATGGTCAATAACACTGCATCAATTGTCATTCACAGGTGGATGCAACCAAATATTCATTGAAATAATAAAAAAGGGGATTTATAAGTATAACAACTGCATGCTCACAACAAAGCTCTCTTGGGGAGGGGGGCGGGGATGGTGGGTGGAAACAAAACTACAAAGGGCTACTGAATCTTCAACACTCCCTGTGCATTGCTAAGCCCACTCTATAACCTGCTTGCATGCAAATTGCACCACCCATTTGTGTGCCCTGGACCTCCTGTTATCGGGAAGCGTGCCTGTTGCTCCCACCCCATGGTGCCCACACAATAGCATGTAGTATCGACCACCAAATGAGTCGGTCTTCAAATAGCAGATTTGATGCTTCCTTGTGCTGTCCAACATTGTTGTACTTTATGCAATAGCTATCCCAACACTGCCAATGAAAAGGTGTAGCCCACAAAAATGGTCCAAAGACTCCTTGAAATCACACAAGTGCAATTTCTGCTTGATCTCTTCTGTGAATTCACGAAGCCAGCACACATTGGGAGCCTCCCATGGTGAGTAACCTCCAAATGGCTTCTAGCAGTCAAGATCTTTTTAGCCATGTGATGACAGAGTCCTGCCATCCACAACGATCTTATACGTAGATCTTACATTGAATCCTATGTAGTCAGAGGTGCAAGGCGACCAAGGGGTCGCCTCATGCCTCAAATGCCTAGGCGATGGCCTAGGCATTTGAGGCGAGATTTTATTAAAACAATATATATATTTCAGAAATTAAAATATATGTCTAAATATCACAAAATGTATATATAAAGCTATTTCACATGCGGATTTTTCGTATATCCATTTCAATGGATAGATATGCATATATTTATTTTGGCATATTTGTTAATTCCACGTTTTTGATTTATCAAACGATTTAAGGTTTGTGTACAAGACTCTTCCCCACCGACCGGAGTCGTCGTTAATTTACATCAGACAAATCTGAACACTTTTGATTAACTACTAAAGATTCATTTTCTACCCTTACGATATTGAGGGTTCGTCTCAGAAAGACTCTCCATGCCGAGATATATTTAATTTTCAGGCAAGGTTTTTTTTTGCAATTTTCCCTTTGATGAGGGATTTATCTGCAATCTCCCCTTAAGTAAGGATTTATTTGCAATTTTCAGAATGACCGAGGCACCTTTGTGTGACCTCTAGATTATTTCTAAATTTTTCCAGAATTTTCTAGAACTTTGTGGTCATTTTTGCAATTTTGAAGAAAGTCGGGGTAAAATAGCAATTTTGACACTTTGGCACAAAACGAGGACATTCCCATAAGTTTGAAGATTTCCTTGAACTTAAAATTCTTACCTTGAATTTCAGATTTTCTAAGAATTGTTTTCTGAATTTCATGGACTTTTGCGCAATTTTACAAATCTTCTAGGTAAAACTGCAATTTCTAAAATCCGCAGGGATCTCTTTATAACTTCTTGCATCAAAGACTAAACTTTGACACATTTCTGGCCTTCCTATGCTTTTCTTACATTTTTATGATGAATTTACAGCGACATACAAAATTTCTTCATGCTGGGGGCATTTTAGTCAACATACCCCACTATGAGGGCTTTCTTGCAAAAGTGTCTTCCTTTCAACTTGGGAGGGAAGAGCCACAGCAAGAGGGGCTTGTGCAGGCTTCTTCTCCTTCTTGTCTTCTCCAAAGCTTCAAAGCTCTAAAGCCAAGGTTGGCAGTTTCGGCCGAAACGAGTTTAGACCTACTCACTGTAGTAGGTCCAAAACTAAAAAAAAAAACCTTTTTAATGGTTTCGGGCGAAATCGATACCGATTTCGCTCGAAACTTGCCCGTTTCGGCCCGAAACCACCTAGTTTCGGTCGAAACCGGACGCGAACTCCCCTCTTAAGGAGAGTTCACTTCTGCTCTCCCTCAGATTTTTAGATCTGAGGGATTTGTGTGTTGCAGGGGCAGGAGTGCAGGTGGAGGAGGTTCCAAGTGGAGGGGTTTGTTGCCGTCGCCGTCGCCGTTTACAGCGTGTAGCCGTAGTCGTCGTCGTTTCTTGCTGTAGATTCCTAATAGATCTTATAAGTTTTTATTTTTTTTGGTTGGTTTGATATTTTTTTTGTTGTAGGTAAGGTTCTCTTTAATATATTAATTTTCATATGTTAAATATGTTAAAACTCTAAATTAAGCCCTAATTAGCTATTTGAATTTGAGACTTTTGTCTAATTAGGTTTAGTTAGGGCCATTGAAGTTCAATTATGTTTCATTGAATAATTTAGGGCGGGAGCATGCTGCTAATTACATTTAATGGAGGGTGATTAGGGAAAAACCCCAATTAAGCCCTAATTAGCTATTTAAATTTTAGACTTTTGTCTAATTAGGTTTAGTTAGAGTTAATTGAAGCTCAATTAAGTTTCATTGAATAATTTAGGGCGGGAGCATGCTGCTAATTACATTTAATGAAGGGTGATTAGGGTAAAACTCTAAATTAAATCCTAATTAGCTATTTAAATTTGGAGCTTTTATTTAATTAAGTTTAGTTAGGGTCAATTGAAGCTCAATTAAACTTCATTGAATAATTTAGGGCGAGAGCATACTGCTAATTGCATTTAATGAAAGGTGATTAAGGTAAAATTCTAAATTAAGTCATAATTAGTTATTTAAATTTAGAATTTTTGTCTAATTAGATTTAGTTAGGGTCAATTGAAACTCAATTAAACTTCATTGAATAATTTAAGGCGGGAGCATACTGTTAATTGCATTTAATGAAGGGTGATTAGGGTAAAACTCTAAATTAAACCATAATTAGCTATTTAAATTTGTGACTTTTGTCTAATTATCTCAATTCAGCATAATTTGAAGCTCAATTATGCTTTATTGCATTTTTTCATTGCACTTATAACCATTTGTTTTTGACTGTCTTACTGCAACATCATGCCTAACTGTGAACAAAGTCAGGAGTAGCAAGGGTAAGACGATCCGGGGTGAGCCCACCTCTCTTTAGTTGATGCTGGGAGAAAAAAAGTGAAATGTAATTATTGTGGTAAGAATATACATAGCAGAATTACTAGAGGAAAGTAACATTTGATAGAGATAAGAGGAGAGGTCAAACAATCTGACAGATGTCCCCGAGAGGTCTGAGAAGAAATGCGCCAGTGCCTTCTGGGCAAAAAAGAAAGGATGCAACAAAGGGCTGAAGATCAGGCTGAAATTACTGAGGAGATTTCGGACAGAAGGGGAAGGGGATGATGATGATGAGGAAGACACTGAGGATTCAGATCCAGAGCTGACTGAAGTAATAGAGCGTGAACAAGTCACTCGAAGGAAAGGAAAAACACTGAAAGGTTCAGGGACATACACCAGTACAGCTGGTGTAGCACGAGCTGCACGACGTCCTGACACTGGTGTAGCCCCGTAGCGAGGAGGCCCCATGGACAACTATTTGCACAGAAGGCAAAGTGCTACACAACCAAAAATCAAGCAAGCATTGAGAGAGGTAAAAAAATCAGCAAAAGTTGCAGGGCATGCATTTAAAAGTATTTGCAAATGGTTTTTCCACGCAGGTGTCCCTGCACATGTAGTTGAATCAGAATATTTCCAACCTACGCTAGATGCTATAGCAGATGTTGGCTCTGCCTTGAAGACCCCGTTACGTCGAGACATACGGGCGTGGCCTTGAGGGAGAGGTTGAGGAGTTCCATCAGTGGGTTGAAAGCTTCAAGTATATCTGGATAGAGAGAGGATGCACCATTGTGTGTGATGACTAGACTAGTACCACGAAGAAGTTCATGGTTAACTTTCTGATCTATTGCATCGAAGGTATAATATTTGTTAAATCAGTAGATGTATCAAATTATGAAAAGAATGCAAATTATTTGTTTCATTTGATGGATAAGATGGTAGACCAAATTGGAGAGAACAATGTTATGCACGTAGTCACTGATAATGAAGCCAGTTATAAAACTGTAGGGAAGAAGTTGATGCAGAAGCGCATGCATTTATATTGGCTCCCATGTGCAGCACATTGTTTGAATTTGATACTTGAAGAATATGGGAAGGAAAATAATGTGAAGAAGATAATTGAGAGGGCACAAAAAATCACCAAGTATATTTATGGCCATCCTAAGATATTGAACATGTTCAGCGAGTATGTAAGTGGGGGGCGAGATATCATCCTTACAAGGCCAACCAGATTTGCTTCGAATTTTATTTCTTTGGAGTCTTTGCACATGTATAAGAATGAGCTCAATTCTTTTTACTTTATCCTTATAGATATCATCCGTATTTGATTCGAAATTTATTTCTTTGGAGTCTTTGCACAGGTATAATACAGATAACTGAGAGGACTAGTGCTACTGCTCGAGAGGACCCGACAATTGAGCAGTTGAAGCAAATTTATGTGAGGCACACGCCAAGAGGAAAATGACTCCTCTCAAAGATGAATGAAATTATCACACCAAAAGAGAAAAAAACAGAGCCAAAGGCTAGAAAGCGATTGATTTCTTATGGTTCTGATAATGATAATGATGATGATGATGATCCCAGTGCAGCTACAACTGCTACTACTAGTGGTGGCACATATGCACTTACTTTCTCCTTCCACGCTGACACAGGTAGAGGATACAGTCATAGTGAAGGAGGATATGATTCACAGAGCCAATATGGACATCCATCAGGTTGTGGAGGTGGCCAACAGGAAGCATGCATGTATGGGTGGGGTCATCAACCAGAATTTCAATTCCATCCAGTTCCACCCAGTAGCAGTTATGGGTCAGCATCCTCTTCTCATCCTTAAGGTTTTACTTCTTATGCTGATTCTGGATTCCAATCAAGCCAACAACCTTACACTCCAAGAGGGATCCAAAGAGGGATGCAGGACTTGGATACATCATTGTTTGGTTACGATGAATATACAGAATACATGTAACCATTTTATAGGTATCAACATCAGAAGCCAGACGATGAGGGAGAAGGTTCTTCTAGCTATTATCCATATTAGTGCATCATCATTTGGTAAGGATCATTTAATTTATGTAATATTTACTGTGTCTAATTAAGTATATTGTACAGCTTGAACCTACTTCATGCTTAATATGTACTCAAGAATATTAGTTTAACATGTCCAATGCCTACTTCATGTTTATTGCACTTAATCCTATTTCTTTATAGTCAAATACATGTCTAATGAATTTTTCTTATTTTTATCTGATTATTTATATTTTTTCTGATTTTTTTGAATGTTTTGAATCGAAAACCGAAACCGAAATCGAAACCGGTACGTTTTGGTTTCGGTCCCGACCGAAACCGAGACCGAAATCGGTATTGCCATCCTTGTCCAAAGCTCCAAGTCTTGGTGGAACCTCGTTCAAGTCTTCTCCTCCTTTCTTTTTTTCGAAGTTCCCCCCCTTGAAGCTTGGCCGCCCCCCTCCTTTTATAGGTGGTGGAAGGTGGAGTAGAGGCTAGGTAGCTTCGATGGAATACCCCCCTCCGGTGGATGTCTAAGGGCCAAGGTATGGACCCCCTCCTTTCTTCTTCTTTTCCTTTCCTTTTTTTTTAATGGGCAAGGCCAAAGGAAGGGACCGGAGGGCCTCCCTCCAGTTTTGGAGCAATCGGAGGGGGATCCCTCCGGTCTACAATGACCGGAGGGCCTCCCTCCGGTCTACAGACACCGGAGGGGGGGGGGTCCCTTCGGTTTGCAATGACTGGAGGGCCTCCCCCTCCCGTTTGCTGCGTGCCAGAAGGGGCTCCCCCCGGTTTTGCAGGACTGGAGCCCCCCCTTTGGCCTGCAGGAAACCGGAGGGGGTCCCCCTCCGACACCACGCCACCGGGGGGGGTTCCCCCTCCGGTCTAAAGCCACCGAAGGGGGTCCCCCTCCTGTCTTCTTGCAGTCTGAGAGAGAGGGGCAAGGGGCGCAGGGGGTCTTCTTGGCTTCTCGAGCTTCACTTGGCTATAAAAAGCCTACCACACTCCGTAAAAAAAAAAAATACTGCTTGTAGAGTGGACTGCAGCACATGGAGGGCCTTCTTTTGTCAGCTTTTGACGATTGTTTCGCTCCCCGGGAGTGCCTCCGCACGGGGAACATTCCCCTTTACTATTGGGACAGTCTAGAAGACCAAATAACTTGCTTGTAGTTTGATTTTCCACGCGGGTGAGCGAGATTACGCCGCCCTACGAAAGTTTGATAAAATTCGCTATGTATGCAAAGCACGTATAAAATTACAAATAATTCCTATTTTAACGGAACTCTTACAAAGGTTCATGATGGTGACGACCTTATGTCGTTTCAAGGTCATTCATGATACATTCAATTTTCTTCTTCTTCTTCTTTTTAAAAATATATGAAAATATCAGAAATTAATAGTAAACTTTTTGGGGTCCAACAAAAGCCAATAAATGTCCTAAAATTTATTCATTCCCATGTGCCAAATTGTTATACGACTCACTAAATTCATGTAAAGATGTAACAAATTTAAATAAAATTAACAACATTAACAACAAATTTAAACAAGAAAAAAAATCAGACGGCTAAATTATTGTTCAATCTTATTGTTGCCCAGAGTAGTTTAGACGAGAGGCATGAGATTGGGAATGTTTCCCTTCTTGCAGGCTGCAGACAGAGAGAGTGAGACAAAGATTGAGAGTGAGAGACAGAGAGTGAGAACATTTGGAGCCTGCCACACTCTGTAAAAAAAAAAATTTACTGCTTGTAGAGTGGACTGCAGCACATGGAGGGCCTTCTTTTGTCGGCTTTTGACGATTATTTTGCTCCCCGGGAGTACCTCCGCACGGGGAACATTCCCCTTGACTATTGGGACAGTCTAGAAGACCAAATAACTTGCTTGTAGTTTGATTTTCCACGCGGGTGAGCGAGATTACGCCGCCCTACGAACGTTTGATAAAATTCCCTATGTATGCAAAGAACGTATAAAATTACAAATAATTCCTATTTTAGCGGAACTCTTACAAAGGTTCATGATGGTGACGACCTTATGTCGTTTCAAGGCCATTCATGATACATTCAATTTTCTTCTTCTACTTTTTAAAAATATATGAAAATATCAGAAATTAATAGTAAACTTTTTGGGGTCCAACAAAAGCCAATAAATGTCCTAAATTTATTCATTCCCATGTGCCAAATTGTTATACGACTCACTAAATTCATGTAAAGATGTAACAAAATTAAATAAAATTAACAACATTAACAACAAATTTAAACAAGAAAAAAAATCAAACAGCTAAATTATTGTTCAATCTTATTGTTGCTCAGAGTAGTTTAGACGAGAGGCATGAGATTGGAAATGTTTCCCTTCTTACAGGCTGCAGACAGAGAGAGTGAGACAAAGATTGAAAGTGAGAGACAGAGAGTGAGAACATTTGGAGCTTACTCTGTGTGTGAGAAAGAGAATCTGAGAGTGAGACAAAGAGTGAAAGAGGGGCTCGGCTCCTCTCTCTCTCTAGAGAGAGAGACTCTTTGTGTGCGTGAGAAAGAGTGAGACAGAGTGAGTGTGTGTGTGTGAGAGAGAGGGAGAGAGGGGGGGAGAGGTACCAGTGTAAGAGAGAGAGTCGCCGTCGTCCACTTGTCTAGTCGCCGGCCGCTATTTGCACATGGGCCGCCACTCGCAGGGTCGCCGTTCGATAGATGCAGAGTCGCCGTTTGCCGCTAGGGTTTTTGTCGAACGGGGAAGAGGAGAATGTTGAGGAGGGGGGAGGGCGAATGGGGTTATTAAACCCCATTTCCCCTCATCAGGTCGAGTGATAACGGTTTGCGGGTGGGCTGCCGGTTTGCGGGTGAACTGGCGGGTTAGCGTGCGGGCGGGCGGACTGGGCCGAGGCGGGCCGAGCAGGCTGAGGCGTGCGATCACCTAGGCGATTTGGGCCGACGTGAGGCGAGCTATCACCGCCTCGCCTCATTGCCTCGGGCGCTTTTGATAACACATGATACTTGAATCTGTGATCCTCCTCCCACCTCCATCTCAGTGAGTCCCTCATCTAGGGGACCGATGCCTACTCTCCTGTTAGGAATATTACTAAGCTGAACAATCTCTGCCTCCCACACATTTCTTCTGAAAGTAAGTGACCATCCTTTGCTGCTTTCCTTAAGTTATAGGTATCCGTAATCATCTGCAGGTTCCCTAGCTACTATAGAGGGGTGGGAAGATCTCAGCCCAAGCTCCACCATCAAAACACCTATCTTGCTTAAATCCCATCACCTGACTAGAGACAAGGTAAGTATCACGCCCCTCACACAAGAGAAAACCTCCAACCCACCCAAATGAATAGAGATGTTAGTAGTACCAGGCTACCAGACCAATGTCCCACACTCTGCTTCTTCTATAGTACTTGATAATCTCTAACCAAAGCCCTCCCTTCTCCATCCCAATATTTCACAACCATTTGCTCAGCGGCGCTATGTCGAATTCTCGCAAGTGTCTAGTACCTAAACCAATTCTCTCCTTACTCTTTTACACTCTTCCCTGGAAACTATCATGCCATTTCAGAATGAGGTTGCTTTTTCTCTGCAACTTTCAGAGATATTTACCCCTTTTCTTTAAAATTAGCATTGAGTACTAATGTTAACATGTAAAAAATACCCAAAAAGATGAATAAAGGGAACGGAAAATGGTGTTATCTATGTGAATTATGTACCTTATGTTAGGGCACATATCCCCAATTGCACTAAACACCTGGGAAGAGAAAAGATGGCCCTTCAGTAATACAAGTTCTTGGAGACTTTCTCTTGCAAAAACTTTCACTGAAGAATTTTCCAGCTGGCGGCAGTCAATGGTCAGGCTCCGAATAACTTTGTTATCTTTCAGAATCCTATATAGGATTTCAGAGTGAGGAGAAAATGCCTGCATCGACAGATTTCAATTCTTATACAAAAATGCCATGTTTTTTTTTTGTTTGTTTGGGGGGGGGGGAGAGATGCTATCTTAAGGGAACTCACAAAATGTGCAACAAACCATGATCCTTGAGAAGTATAGTGTTCACATTACAGTGTACACATTGAAAAAAAAAGGTCAAGTGTTAAAACTTGTAAAAAAGATTATAAATTGTAACCAACAATTGGCATATAATATCACACGAACTTTCCCAGAATGTAAAGGGACCGTTGGTCCTTGAGAAGCACAATGTTTCTTGAAAGGTGAATCAGAAGCACAATGTTAAGTTACAGGATATATAGACAGAGGGAAAGAGAAAGGTAGGAACAACATAGCTTGTATAAATACATCATAAATGATATCCAATACAAAACAAAACAAACAAAGTTTCCAAGATCTCCTATGGTTCTCCTTTGCAGTTGAAAAAAAAAAAATAAGAAGATAAGAAGAAGAGGGCAGGATGATTATAAATTTAGCACTTCTGTTTAGTTTAATTTCATATGAGTGAGAAATGGATTCTGTTGGTCTCTGAAGCATTTGAGGAGCATCTTCCCTCAGTTCAAAAATCTTTGAGTGGCAACAACCTAAATAACAGGTTTTCTATTCAATTTTCTATGAATTCTCGAGTTCCAATTATGTAGTTGACGGGACAGGCATGGAAACTCTTACGAGATTTCCTTGTCACAAGCTGTTTCATGTAGCAACTAATAGCTTGGCAATAGTTTCACAAGCAAGTCAACCTCACCGGATTTGGTTTCTCCTAAATGGGCGAGAAAGAGAAAATCAAGAGGAAATCAAGGAAAGACTTGAACTTCTTGAGTACTTGGCAAATTGTTGCAGCTAGTACCCAAAAGGGAGCAATATGGACACAGCTGTCTGTATTGACTCACCTGGTTTCTGATATCTTCATCTTATATACTTTCTACAGAACAAATGAATTCATTGATGCATCAGTAACGGAAGAAGAAGAACCCCAAATATACATTAATATTACCACAGTAGACGAATACGCGACCCATTCTGACACGAGAGAAATCCAAGGTCTGCCCATTAGGTAAAAAGGGGAAAGAGAGGACCTTTGAAGGATCCATAGCACGTAACAGCGGTGACGGAAGAAAAGGGACAACATAAAAAGAGAAAAAAGCACGGAAAACAGCCTAAAACTGAAAACACACAAACAAACAGAGAGAGAAAGAGATAGAGAAGGGAGGAGCTTACGGAGAGGTCGAGAGTGGTGATGGAAGAGAGTGCCTGGGCGGCCAGGAGGCGGAAGGGCCTGCACACGGGGGCGGCCGAGCAGAGGGACTCCAGGTCCAGCTTCGCCAGTATCTCCAGCAGTATACTCTGCGGGAGCCTTTCCATCAACTCCAACTCGCCGTGGCTTCCGCCCTTCTTCGCAGTCACCTCCATGGGGCCACGCAGAGAGAGAGAGAGAGAGAGAGAGAGAGAGAGAGGAGGAGGAGGAGGAGCCGAGCGAGCAGCGAGGACGCGAGAGAGAGAGAGAGAGAGGAGGAGGAGCAGGAATGAGCCGCCGCAGTCTGCACTCAGGAGCTGGGTGCCGTCGCGAATCAGTACCGCATCCGAGAACTGAAAACCGGCATATTACACTCCGAAACAGGCATGTCATCGCATCCAATGTGCCAGGACTCGGGAGCAGTATTATGGGATTCTTGCAAATATACCCATATGCTCTCACATCTCGTAAGGTATGCCTAATTTTTAATAATGGTCAAAAAATAATATTTGTGGATATATTCTCGTCGTGACTTCCACTTTAGTTAACAAATTAATCGCACGTTAGGGTCACTTCGATAACGGGACGAGTTAGAGACAGATAAGTTATCTTGAGTGATTTATCGTTAATCTATCTCGAGTGACTTATTTCACTCTTTTAGTTAGAGTGAAAAATTTTAAATTTATCATTAATCGACCCTGATTAAGATAAAAAGAACTAAATTAAGATTAAGTCACCCCATCCCGAATAATCCACTCACACCCGACTTATCTTTTTATCAAAGTGACCCTATAACATTGAGTCTTACACTCAAAGTTGGATTTTACCATAGACATACGACTCCTGTGTCTCAATAATATCATGTGAGTCTTAAAGATATTTTTGATATTTTTATATTTAGTAATAATGTTTGTAGCATCTTTCCGAACCATTCTTTTAAAATTGATGGCCCAAAAGTGTGTAATTATTTTCGCTATTTATTTAGAGATAATTTTTTTATGTGACTCTCGTCTCACGTCATTCGATGAGATTTTTTTTTTAAAAAATAATAAGTATTACATATGTAACAAACACTCTTACGTGTCATTAAGTGGATTGCTGCACAAAGTATTACTCAACCTCCCACACTCTTATATGTAATCAGGATGATTGTTACACAAAATATTACTCGATCTCAATAAGGGGAGGAGTAAGAAAAAGGACCGGGAGAGAAAGATTGCAGAAAAGTTGAGAGAGGGGGGGGGGGGGGGGGGGAAGAAGAGGGAGAGGAAGAGAAGGTATGCGATACAACACAAGTAGAAGGTCACTTACTTTCAGAAGAAATGTTTAATAGTAAATAATTTATGAAGATTATTTAATAGTGCCAGTCATATAGCGAGTTTCAGAAATGATACCATCCGTTTCCGTATTCATTAAAATAAACCAGTTCGAAAACTGTCTCCATTTTTTATTGACCAAGGGGTTCCGTAAGACACGGTAAAACATAGTAAGACAAACATATTTCTTATATTTAGAAATGTTGTAAATCATTTTATGATATTTTTCTAATATTTGAAGTGCCCTAAATTGCTGAGTTTTAAACCAGTTGACTCATGTGGCACCCTTTTTAACAGGTTTTGATTGTTAGCCCAAAACCAGCGAAACCAGAAGAACTGGAGATTTTAAAACCCATCATTTTAAAACTAGAAATTTTGTTTTTCATAGATTATAAAATTGGCGATTTTAAAACATATATTTTACATTATTTTACAAAAAAAAAAATCAAAAGTCCCCCGAGTGAGTGAGTCAAAAAATATTATCTGTTATATTAACAAGTGACCAAATAAATGGCTTATGTATTATTAGTTACTGTTACAAAGAAGAAGGTGCCCACTCTGCCACCGACGGGGGACCCTCCTTAAACATATTTAATTTATCCTTGATGTTACATAGCCAGCCACCTACTACGACGATTCATGGGAAATACATTGAGAACATGTTTGCCAAGCATTTTTATGGATTTACAACACGACCTTTAGTTGGGTTATTTTAAGGAGGAAGATACTGGGCAGTAGAATTATGTTGTGTGATCCTTCGGCTTATAAATAAAAAATTTTAATTAGAGTTCCTGAAACTGGAGGGCAACAAAATTATGATGAGAGGGTCCGAATGGCGTGATAGTCCAAAAGTTAGTTCAATCAACTTCTGCCCACCTTAATTCGTGTCGCAGTGGAATTCAAAAGTGGTTTTAATAGTTAAAAAAAACCACGAAACACATTTTTAAGGGTATAATTTGCTCACTGTCAACTAAGAAATACCGCACAGGCATCAATAAACACAGTCCATTAATCATCTACAACAGTGTCATCTGATCTTACACATCCGGACCAATACGTCCCTTCTGGTTCTGCAAAAATGGAAAAATTGGCCACGCAATGATCCCTGTTTCAAGTTTTCAACTGTGAATCAGAAGGCAACAGTTCATAAATGAAGATCCCAGGAGGCACACAATATCTGTGTAATTATTTCTCACGAAACACAGGGAAATAAATTTATAGGTGCCTACTCAGCAATACAGGCTTCGTAGCTTGGTAAAGGGATATCATGGAGACAGTTCAGATCTTGAAATTAGGATGCCATCACTGTCTGCATAAAACCATTCACCATCGAATATGAAAGTACCACCAATGTGAACTGGTACATGTTTTTCACCAACTCCCTTCTTGTTGGACTTCATAGGATGAGACCCCAACGCCCTAACACCGACATCACAAGCGTTTATTTCATCAACATCTCTGATGCAGCCATTCACCAGGATACCAGACCATCCCATATTCTGAGCCAACTGTCCCAGGTTTCCTCCTACCAGGGCACATCTCAGGCTTCCTCCACCATCTATGACCAGCACCCTCCCATCACCCGGGGTCTCCAGAAGCTCCCTGACCAAAACATTGTCCTCAAACACCTTAAGAGTTACTATTGGGCCGGAGAATGCCTTGCGCTGCCCATACATTTTGAGAATCGGTTGAAGCACACGAAGCTCCCCACTTGCCAAAAGGGAGGGATTTGCATCACACGCTTCTGCAGTTACTACAACGGCCATCTGTTTGGCAGTCAACCGTGTCAAGTGTGTTGTCAAATGTGGAAGTGTAACAGCAAATTCTAAAATTGTGGCGGTACTACAAAAGCAAATGACTTAGATTTATGGTCCTGGCCTCTGTAAAAGTAGGCTAATAAAAAGCATGGTTTGCCGGCCCGGTCGACCCGGCCGACCCGGTCTCGGCCTGGGTCGGGTCGGTCCCGTCTCGGTCCGACCCGGTCTGTCTCGTTCTAAAATACCACTTTATATATATATATATATATAATATATATAAAATAGAAAAACACACATTATATATAAAATATCATATAATATAATATTAAAATAATAGACCGACCCGGTGGCGACCCACGGCCCGGCCGACCCGGTCCCGGCCTGGGTCGGGTCGGGTCGGGTCGTGCGAGTCGGTGCGAGACGCACCGGGTCGGCAAACCATGATAAAAAGAGCATGCTTTCGGTACTTAGGGATCAAGATGCGTATGCACATCTTTATCTATAGCAAAGTTGTGTGGGGAAACATGGTATTGTTGGGTGAGGCTTCTACATCCCAGACAGTCCTTATCCAACATGTACAGTGCTTCAGCATAAAATTGAACTGCAAACCTTCTGCAGTGTATCAGTAAACACAAGTAAACCCTTTACAGTGAACAGCTAAAAACAGATTCATCTCAAGCATGTAACAGAAGTCTCTTCAACCATAACACAGCTCCGTTAGTCCGTTGGCCTCAGTTACAAGTAGAGACAATTTTTGTTAGTGGATAACTGCATAATATTTTCGATGAGCTGGAGACACCATATGGTAGAATAAAGACACAGTATGGGAAGATTATGTGACAAAATACTAGATTTCTTTGCATCCACCTCTAGTGTGTTATCCTTTGGGCATCTCTTCTGCTTCCAACTGAAGTGAACAATCATCTTATAATTATACATGTGTGGCATTGGCTACATCTGTCTAAAGCTCATAGATCAATCTTGACCACCCAACGAAAGAAAGATCTATAATAGAAGCCAAAAGAAGCTATAATCAAAGAATAGACAAACCCATATATTTTACTTTGGCGAGTCATCATACATTTATGGATGAAGATAGGCACTTCATTGAGAGGGATAACAATTTTCTCTACTTTAGCTAGAGAAGACCTATTAAAGAGAATTTGATACAAGACCACATTTGAACAGATAGACATCTGCACGCAAAGGGCAAAGGAATTTTGGCTATTTCAATAGGCTTGCATGAACTGAAAAGTATGCCCAAAGCCACCCTCCAAAGAGTATGTCGTTGGGTGAAAAAATCAGTAAAAAGGATTGCAAAAGTTTACCTATAGGCGATGGCTGATTCATCCTTATCCTTTGAGAAATAGTGCATCTTAGCCTTAACCTTATTCCCATGTATTCATACTCTGTATCCTTTTCCTTTAGTATTTTGGAACAAGGAACTTAAGAGGTTAAATTGCTGTATAACAAAACCTTGACATCATTTCATCAACTTATATTTCCTATTCTAATCACTAAAATACACATTATACATTCTACTTCTAAAGCATCTGACATGCATAATCGAAAGATGGATAAAGACCCTTCTGCAACTTTCAGGTAGTTTAATGGCTCAAGATCTAAGAATGTCCTACTATACCCTTCGAACTTTGGACTCTGCTCAGTGTCTATCAAAAGACCCTAAGATGAATGATATTGAGATTGGCTTTGTAGTACGACAGTATGATGATGAACTGACAGTTGGCATCCCCACATTTGAAAGAACAATAGCATGTATATGAGGAAAGTCATTCGTGCTCTCAATGTTCCAAAAATGCAGGAAAGGGAAGGGGATAGAACCCCTATGGCTTAAGTGGATTGCCTAATCAGTGAGGTGGTGCCAGAGTACTAGTCTACTAGAGAGGTCATTGTTTCCGTCACATTAACATGTTAAATAATATCCATGCAAGAGTTGATGTGATTCCACATATTTTTATTGCTAGACATTTAAAAAAAATTGACGATGCATGCCTCTAAAGTAAGAACAACTAAGGCATATTTTCGCATTTCAAATAAGGTGTAGGAGAGTATGAGAGATCTCATAACTATATAAAAAAATTAAGGACCATACTTGTGCCATAGGATTACTACTAGCACCATTCAAAATTTGGATCTACAAGATAGAGATAAGAAACAAACCACATGCCAAGGTTAAGAACAATAATTTGTTTTATACCATAGGTAGCTTAACCCCTTCTTTTTAAACCCCAACCTTGAACAATAGGAAAATTGAATGTACAGAGCAAGTCTAATATTTACTAAAGAATTTTGACGTTTCTAGTCCTTCCAAGTACCCAGTGTCAACAAGTGTAAGTTCATGAAATGTAAAATATTTTCAAGAGAAGTTAGGGGTAGTTATATGATGGACAAGCTAATTAGACAAAGCCATTGGAAATAGATTGAGGCAGTCAACCTGTCTCAGGAACCTAGGGAGACACCCTTTAAAGCAGTGGGTGCTCTAAACATTTACCATCTTGAGTGGACAAATTCTACTTTTTTTTACATATGTTATTGATGCTACTAAGTATATTGGGATTTAACGAATCTGAATATTATCATGAAGGGAAACCTATAAATAAAATTATTGATTGGAAATTAAGTCCTTTTTCGAAAAAAGATATATTGTGCCACCAATTTTAAGTCTTTCAATACTATCATGAAGGAAAACTTATAGACAAAAAAAGTATGGATTGGAATCTCTTGATTTTTATGCACATTTCAGAAGCAAAATCAAAGCAAAACCTCATCATATAGAGATGCTTCAGGAAAACTAAGTACCCTCATCATATAGAGATGCTTCAGGAAAACTAAGTACTAGTATGAACATTCTTTAAAGGATAGCATAATCCCATGTATATTGCAAATAACAGGAAGTCAAGAGCCTGGAATACATTTTGGGTGGACATCACTTTGGCAGTAAACTAGAGTCTTCAGTTGTAAGTTTTGTAAAATCATCCTTTTGAGTTTACCTCACATTGATGTTATCTAGCTTCAAAGATAGATGATAATCCGTAATGGATATCAAAGCAATGTAGACAATAAAGTTTTTCTGATTGTCTACAAAATATGAAAAAAATACTAGAACTTGGCCAGGGATTTAAAGGAGAAGACTATGTGGAGCAATGTGGCAGACACACCCTGGACCAGTGCACAGGAAAGATGGCAGATGACCAGGATAACACTAGAACTAAACCAACTGCAGACTGATGAGATAAGAACTCTATGCAATGATGATGACAATACATTATGTGACTCACTGGTTAAGCTCATGTGGTTATCCTTGAATCATTATGACATGGTATTCTAGCTCTGTTCCATCCCTGCCTGATGCTTGCTCACGTCTGTTTAATATTGTGAATATTGTGACTAACAGCATTCTAGAAAAGTGGGAGATACAAGGATTCAAGTTCTATGTTTGGTTACCAACATAACATCACCACTCTCCAGGTTCCAAAATTCCTGACCAACAAAGGAAACTATAGACAGGGATAAGCCCATGATATGTACCTTACTTCACAATGCTTTGGATGTAAGATACAAGGATTCAAATTCTATGTTTGGTTGCAAACATAACATCGCCACTCTCCAGGTTCCACAATCCCTGAGGAAACTATAGACAGGGATAAGCCCATGAAAAGTACCTTACCTTACAGTGCTTTGGATGTAAACAGGGAAAGCTACCTTGGATAGGGAATATCCCATCCCATCCCAAAATGAATTCGCCAAGTGCCATCCTCCCAAACGTCTTACAAAATTTAGAAATAGGAAAGAGAACAAGTCCTAGTAATGATTGAAGTATCCGAAATCAGTCAATTCCTACCCCCAACAACCACTCCTCCCCCCAACAAAAAAGAAAAAAGGAGCATAATTAAGATCCCAACAATGATATGAAATAATGGGCCTCCAGGTCCATTTCATCCCATACATCTTCTCTTGAAGGAATCCTCCAACCTGCAAAATTTCCACAGCATGCACATACAGGTATGCGACCTTTGTTTTACAGTATAACAGGTCCGTTTGCTCTCTGCACTCTTGGCGAGCTAATTTTTGTAATATGATCTATACACATGGAAACAGATACCAATTACAGGCATGACCTCGGACCCAGTATCCCAAAATTGATAGCTGGACTTTCTCATACCTAAATTCCAACACCCGAGGAAAAGAAGCATACCGTATTGTAATAGTATCTAGTTCCCTGAGCTAGAGCTCCCATTTTCTCAAGAACCCCGTCGGTAACCCAAACCAAAATCTCGCAGCAATGAATTGAATTCAGTCCCCTCAGCAATCAAAACGCCAAATTACATTAAGCCCAAACATCTCCCAACCAGGAATCCTTGAATCCCATAGGACTCCACCTTAAGACAATTCATCAAAAACAGGGAGTAGAGAACACAAGTAACATGACCAACAGGGCAGCCAAAAGCTGGCAGGTAAGCACGCGCACACGCAAAATTTAGTCAGAGAAACAGAATACGGATAACTACAAACGAGGCACAAATCAAGCAAGGAATCTAAAGAGACAAACCATTGAACACTTGCACTGCACCACAAAGATTTAACGAAACCTCCAATCATGAGAGGAGAGGCTAACCTTACGAAGCAACACCAGACGACAAGAAGATCCTGATGGGTCTTGGAATTCTCCTGGGGCGGTCCTTCCGCTCGCAGTTGGAATTTGTACCCCATGGAGGCGTCAAGATTGGGATCACCAGGTGGCCTCAAAAGCCCAAGAGTTGGAAGGGCCATCAGCCCTCATCTTCGCGGAAGGAACCACAAAACATCAGAAGGAGGAACATTTAAAGGGAAGCTGCCACGAGCATGCTTGGAAAGGGCGATGCAACCCGCTTTTGTGGGCCCCGCATTTGGGGGCCGTCTGGTATTGGGCGTGGGGAGGCCCAATACACTGCCTCGAAGGGAAAGTGGGCCGGCACCCACGGCCCACATGCACATGACTAACAGTGACACCGCCACCGGCCTGCACAGAGAGGGGGACCGTTTTGGGGACATCTCCTTTGTAATGTATATCCATAAATAAAGAATGTTTGTATAAATATTATGATAAAATTTTATCTACATACAAATCCTTCAGAAAATCGTAATATCATGAAATAGTAGATACCTTTCTTTAAAGGGAAGAAATGTTATAACATCTTTTTCAACTGGCGACATGTATATTATATATATACAGGACGCTGGTAAAATATTTGTGATAGTTTTCTCTCTAAAGAGATTGTGGATGATATTGCTTTTAAGACGTTCATTTATGTAAATAAAACTTTACAAGAGCTATGAGCGTACAAGCTCCAAGTGAATAATGATTGCATGTCAAATATTTAGAGCATGTAATTAATGCTTACGTTCTCAGATTGTATGTTCTTAAGTGATCCAAAGCATTATGTGCGCGTGTCCGTACCAGAATCTTTTCAGTCCAAAAACCTCTTGGAATTACCCAACCCATGAGCTTTGAACCCCAATCTAGGAGCTTCAACTGCAGCTAAGCTTACACTTACACTCTTCATTCGTTAGTTTCAAAAGATTTTTGCTAGACTTTCGATCGCTGAAATTTGTCTTGAGCAAGCTTTTTTTTCCTTTTGGTTGGAGGTAAGTTTTTCCTTTCCGTGAGATTTTCCGATGAACATCATAAAATGAACCTGAGTGTGCACTAAGTATTACTATTCTTTACGTGTCCTAGAGCTGTCAAATCGTGTTTGAGACCTAGTCTCAACCCATTTGACCCCCATCTACCTAAGTTTGTGTATTGCCCATTTACCCGTATAATAATAGACCAATATTTATCCATTATGTTAAATACAACTCTACTAAAATTTATGTAAATTTAGGCCCGCCATTGGCTCATTTGTGAACCTGTGTGTCGGTTTACATGAATTTATTTTTTGATAATTGAAGAGGCGAGATCTCGTGCTAAGTTGTGAACCGTCGAATCAGAGATGATCGTGAGGGATTAGCCACCTCGAGATAGATTCCTGTGAACAGAGAAAGCAAATCAGGTGACCAGGGGTTGAGATCCTGGGAAAAACCCTCCGATACTTAAGTCAGCAGTAGTAAGAGCTCTAAGAGTGCGAATGAGACAAGGGGGCGTGGGGCACGAGGCTGCTCCTCACCAGTGAAGTGGTTAGAATTGGCTTACCTTTCTGGAGGGCTTCCTGGGGTTTATATAGCGGTACATTTTCTTTCTCGGGCAGGGGAAGAGGGAGAGCTTAGGGGTCGTTACCCCCACTAAATGTGGGCTCTTAACCGTTCAAAGGCGCTCACCCTTCTTTTAACCCCCGGACTTCCCCCGGTCGGTTACGCTCAGTCGCCTTTCGGGCTTTCCCCGAACAATGGGGGGTACCGTTATTTGGACTCCCGGGCCAGTAAGCTACATGGGCTATGTTAGTCTGAATGAGTTGGGCCTCCTGATGAGTGGGCCCAATAAGAGGGCTATCACTCGTTGGGCTCAGTGGGTTTCGTTGGGCCGCATGGGCCACATATCATTTTGGGCCGCTAATTTACCCCTCCCCACTTGCCCCCCTTACTCCCGAGCCAGGAGACAGGCTCGGAGAGTAGAGCGTATATAGGCTGGAGTTGAGGCTCCGATGGGGATTGGCCGTTGCGAGCTGTCCCTGCTTCGAGGTTTAGGGGCCATTAATATGGCTACCCTAGCATATGGGGGCTCGAGCGCAATGATGATGTATTATGCATCGGCTCGAGGGCGCCCTCCTTGGAGTCTGAAACGTCGCGGTGGTTCTTCTCAAGGCCGTTTAGGGCCTATAAATAGCCTGTGTGCTTGTGCTCCACGTTTCCTCCGTCTAGGGCTCTTCCTCCCTTTGTCGCTTCCGTGAGTTCATAACAGGATTTATGCACCGAGCGGATAATCAGAGGGAGCAAGAGATAGCTAAAGCTTTTGCAGAGTTAGCGGAGATCACCGCAGAGGCGATCCGCCAGCTTCCTCATCTTGCCAGTTCGTCAGATTCTAGCGTCCCTTCTTCTTCTCCCCAATCTTCCATGGCGGAGCACAACGAAGAAGCCAAAGTTCAAGAAATTGAGCAAGGGGCGGGAAGTTCGGATCCGACGCCTAGCCAACATCTCTGCAGTGAATTGACTGAACCAGAGGTGAAGGAGCTTGAGATTCGCTTCCAACTTCCTTGGCGGTATTTCTTTTCTCCTGCTAAACCCCATGAGTCTAGTCTGGGTACTCGCTCGGGCCTTTTCTGTACCTATCTCTTGGCCTGGAAGTGTGACTTTCATCTTCCTCTCCACCCTTTTGTTGCCAAGCTGCTAGATTTCTATCATCTGGCTCCCGTCCAGCTGGTCTCCAATTCTTATACCTTTATCTTGTTGTGCAGGTGGAATGGCGGTCTAGAGGGGGGGTGAATAGATCCGCCCTCAAATTCAAAAACTAATGCAGACTTACGTGAACAATTTAAACTATGCGGCTTAAGCGGAAATTAAAGCGTATACTCTATGCATAACAAAGACGGACCTAGGCATGCATCTAGCGGAAGTCACAAGCGAATGCAAACAATCACACACAAAAGGAGACAATGATTTTTACTTCAGCATGTTCAATTTCTTTTTACACGAAGAAATACGCTTTTTACACGCCAGAGTCCCCGGTTACTCAGCATGCCTAACCATCCCGCCTATGTAATCAGGTGATCACCTTTTTACGTGAGGATATATGTTGATTAGATGCCAGTATCCTCAGTTACTTAGTGCACCCAACCACTCTCCCTTACTGTTGGGACAGAGCTAACTTGGCTCGTCATGCCACACATGCCTAAATCGTTATTCAATATGATTTTTTTTCCGAAAGAGGCATCAATTTCTCGGAAGCCAAATCATTGCTCTGCTAAGTTTTTCATGGGTATAGCGTATTCCCTTTTTGGCCTTTTCAAGATACAAGTTTAAAAATAATACTAAGTTAAAACCTTTTAACTAGAGTGGCCTCATTACTATCAAAAATTCAATCTCAAGAGAAGGTGAGGACATAGTTTTCTTAGGCTAATTCAAAACAGTTATATGAACACAGGCCGAGATTTTCATAGGCGTTTAATTTCAAATTTCAGAAATTTATAGACCCCAAATCATTAACTTATTTCCATGGGTCAATTTTAATAGCTCTCTAAGAAACTAAAAGAGTGTTTGCCCATAGCTCCCCCTGAAATTATGAACCTATGTTGAAATCAGATGGGCCGGAAAGCATTCAGAATAAAATTAGTGCAACAAAGATGCAAGAGTGATGATACCAATTGTTGATGGTAGAATGAGGAGTTTTGCAAGGCTTCTTGACATGATGAGAATGGATGCACGAATGATGTTCAGAACAGCAGGGACACAAGGATTGGAAATGAGGCTCTAATCAATAAGTCGACTTTCAGAGAATAAAAATTGACTTTCAATTGAGAACAATGTAAAAAAAAAATGATGGTCCGAGCTCCCCCTCAGTCAAATCAGGTGACTCTATATGCATCCATAACATGTAATGCCCCTATTGACCTATCCAAAGCTTTTATTTACATGAATTTTGGACCTTTGGTACTTGGCGGAGGTAAGTCCTCTACGCATAGTGTGGCTTTCAGACAAGCTTAACCTACCCTTCCACCAATCACCATTTGATATACCATAAGTGTCCATGGTATGAATGCATGACTACTGCACAAGCAAACTCAGATATGAAAATGGATGCATGACTCATGCAGAGTACCTATACCATATGTTCAGCTCCCCCTCACTGTGACATACATTTAACAATTAAAATCAAGATAGTTGCAGCAAGATCATAGAATCTGTCAATAGACAAATACAATAGTCTTCAAAATATCACAAAGTAATTCATCATGTAGATTTTATCAACTATTTTAGTAGCATCACAATTTCTTCAACCATGCAGTTTTCAGCAGCAATATTAAAATTTCCAACAGTCCAATACAACAGAATATAAGTTTCAATTTTGAAGGATTACCTGATTCCACGTGTTAGGTCAGTTA
Organism: Amorphophallus konjac; assembly: GCA_022559845.1. Taxonomy (NCBI): domain Eukaryota; kingdom Viridiplantae; phylum Streptophyta; class Magnoliopsida; order Alismatales; family Araceae; genus Amorphophallus; species Amorphophallus konjac. The sequence goes on from CM040122.1 coordinate 53,985,601, forward strand.
AGAAGGCAAAAACTTACTTTTCAATCATAAAAAGAGTTTGCATTTGTTCCTCGTTTGACATGCCTTGGACAACCATTATCATGAAGCCATTTGATATGTATGGCTGCAAGGCTTAGCTGCAAGCAAATTAAATTGCCAATTTGGGAACCCAAGTAGCTTTGGGTCCCTTTTGAATGTTTAACTCTTAAAGACATGACAATATGTCTTTTGATATCCACAGCTGCCTTGCTCGCATTGGATTCTCTTATGCCTGCATGAAGATTTCTCAACAATATAGGTAAAAGCATTAGAATGGTTCACGAATTTTTGCTTCTTTACAAAATTCTTGTTTCTATCTTTCCAGTAAGCAGAGGGTGATTTGGACTGACCATTTAGCTGGGTGACCTGGTCATTGCTGCAGCATTTATTACAGAAAAATCTCTTCAAAGCAAACAATTCATTATTTTGATTCACCAATTTTGAGCTTCTCTTAGAATTCTTACTTTCCTACCCAAAGAGCCAATGATCTTGGTTCTCCCAGATGGATCTTATGGACTGTGACTTCTTCCCTGACCTCCACTCTCTTTCTCTGTTCATTAAAGCATGGTATTTATTTTTGTCAGCTTTCTTGGTCGACTTAGAGGGGTGTGTGAGTCGACTCCTGAGTTCCCAGAATCCATCTGGGTTTCTATTTCTGTTCCATGTCGACTCTTGAAGGGGTCTGAGTCGACTCTTGTTCTGCAAGGCTCCAGGGGAGCTTCTGGTTCTGCCCGTTGTCGACTCAAGATGGGGTCTGAGTTGACTCTTGAATTTCCAGAACTCTTGTTTTCTCACTTGATGGTGGTTAGTTGACTTTGAACCCTGATTTGATAATTTGTTATTGGTTTTTGGGAGATTTTGAAAATTTGAACTTTGGATTTTATGTTTTGTGGGCCAACTTGATTCATGAAATTTTCACATGGGCTTTTATCATTTGCTTTCACTGTTGCTTGGTTTTTAGTAGAACCACTTGCTTCATCCAATTTTTCTGACCCATACATATCAACAAGAGGTCTCTTTCATTTTATGTCTTGCTCAGCCATAAAGGTGATTGATTTCAATTGGAATTGCTTTTTGGCCGTTGGGTTGAAGCCTAATCCTTCCTTTTGATAGTTTACTCTTGATCCTAACACTGCATTCAGGTTTTCTCTTCCTTTTACCAATTTTTCCAAGGATTCTTATTTGTCTTTCAGTTCTTCTTGAATCTTTTCAATTTCCTTCTGAAGTTGACTATTAACGTCCTTGATGGCAGTATGTTTCTCTTTTGTCAGTCTTGTCTCTTTCTCATAATCTTACATTTTCAGCTTAAGTTCATATATTATTTTCTTCAAACTTTCATTTTCATCTTTCAAATCTTTTGACTCTGATTTTTGCATTCTCATTCTCAGTTCATCAATTTCATCTCTTAGATTTTCATTCTCATCTTCCAGTTCTCTTAGTTCAGATTTGGAAATCTCTAAGTCATGAACTTGTTTCTTCAGATTTGAAACTTCAATTTGCAAGCATGCATTCTTATCAGTTGAGGTTGTATCATGAATCATGGCATTCATTTTCTTTTTCAAAGCTTTGTTTTCCTTTCTAACAATATCACATTTATCAACCAATTCACCATATGCTTCTTGCCAATCATCTATAGTGAAATGCTCAAATGGAGAAGAGTTTTCACTTACCTCATACTGACCTATTGCCATAAGACCTAACTCTTCATTGGTTTCACTGGATGAATTCTTCCCTTCACTTTCCTCTTCGTCACTCCAGGTGCATATCATAGCTTTCTTCTTGTCTTTCCTCTTGGAGTATATTTTCTTCTCATTTTGTGGACATTCAGTTTTGATATGTCCGGGCTTGCTGCAATTGTAACAAACAAGATTGTTAGATTTTTTCTCAGATGATTCAGATTTGAACTTGGATGACTTTCTTACCTGACTCTTTGTATTCTTGAAGTTCTTACCTTCTTTCCTCAAGAATTTTTTGAACTTCTTTGTTATCAGGGAAAATTCATCTGGATCTATTTTAGAGCTGGATGACTTACATTCCTCAGAAGATTCAGAGTTAGCCTTCAGTCCTAATGGCTTCTTCTTCTGCTCTTCTTCTTCTTCTGTTCTTTGCATATTAAGCTCATAAGTCATAAGAGAACCTATCAATTCATCAACAGTCAAGATAGATAAATCTTTGGAGTCCTCTATGACTGTAGCTTTAGTATGCCATGCAGGGGTTAATGACCTAAGGACTTTTCTTGCAAGTTCTTGCTCTGAATAACTTTTCCCTAGGCTTTTTAAACTATTTATCAGCTGAGATAGCCTGGCATACATGTCTCAAATAGATTCATGTGATTTCATTTTGAATAGTTCATATTATGAAATTAACATATTTGCTTTTGTTTCTCTCACTTGTGATGTGCCTTCATAAATTACCTCAAGTCTGTCCCACATCTCTTTGGCATTGGCGTAGGATGAAACTCTGGAATATTCTGTAGGGTGGAGTGCGCACTGCATCATATTCATTGCTCCCCAATTCAGATTGGACTTTCTAATCTGCTCTCTTGTCCATGTGTCTTCATCATTGGGAAGCTCAAACGGGCCTTTGCTCACCACTCTCCAGATTTCATGATTTTGTGCTCGGAGGAAAACCTGTAATCGAGTTTTCCAATAATAATAGTCAAAACCATCAAAGTAGGGTGGTCTGGTCACTGAGTGACCTTTGTTGTGCCCCTTGTGCTTTGTTGATGATGTGGTGTTTTAATGATAGCAACATAATTGAGTCACCACTTTGTCTTGATTATGTCTGATCTATTCTGTGGGAGATTGCATGAGTGTGCCATGTCTGAATTGTGAAGAATGCATGAGTATGCTTGAGTCATGCTGTGATAAATTGGTTTGTGCTTGATTTCTGTTCTGTGCATTGCTTCTCTGCTGATAATGTTCATGTTGTAGTTCATCAAGTCTATACATCCATCTCACTGTTCACATGCATCAAGTATGTACAGCGTCCGTCTCATGTCATATGTGTTTACTTCATTCAGAACTTGGTACACAAAACAGTTTAACTGTGAGCATGGCATAGATTATACACTCACCATGTCTGCATGTCTGCATGTCTGTCTTTCGTTAATATGGGTTATGTGCAATGAGTGCGTTGACGCAGTTGGAGATTGGGTTGACGCATTGGCTGTCTGTTCACTAGCTGCGTTGACACTACAAGGACACTGCGTTGACGCAGTAGTCGCTGGTTCACTAGCTGCGTTGACACAGTGGATCAGCTGGGTTGACACCATGCTGCTTTGTCTACTTTTTGTTGCTCATTAAGTCTTAAAGTCTGTACAGGGTAGTTCATGCATCACTCTCTTTGCCAAGTGTATACATCGGTCAGCATTGCATCTTGTTCGCGAAGTCCATACATTGCATAATGTTTGTCAAGTCAATACATTGCACTGTAGATGCATCGAAGGGAAGTATGCACATTGGTCTGTTCATATGAAGTCTGTACATTGGAAGTGTGTACAGTGTTCAGTTGCCTTCTCATGAAGTCTGCACATCGCCTTCAGACTTTCAATTGTTGAGTCTTTACATGTTTTGAGGTTGTCAACACTATGAGCCTTAGTGTCGTTATTTGTTCCATCGCGTGCTGAACACTGCAGCACCTCATGCTGCTTTCTGTGCCACCTCGTGTCGCTCCATCTGTGTCACTCCTATGTCTTCGAGTCTTCTGTATTCGTGTTGTTTCTTCCAAGACCCCGTGTCTTTCTTGCTTTGTGATTACACTTCGTGTTGGTTTTTGTTTTCGTCTTCGAGTTGTTTTCAGCCCGTGTCGTCCTCGTGTTCGAGTCGTTTTTCCTATATCTTCGTGTTATCTTTTGTTTTTGTGTCTTCGTACTGTGTTTATGTCTTCGTGTTATTTTTGTGTTTGAGTCTTCATGTTATTTCTGTATTCGTGTCTTCGTGTTGTTTTTATGTTTTCATGTTATTTTTGTGTTTGAGTCTTCATGTTATTTCTGTATTCGTGTCTTCGTGTTGTTTTTATGTTTTCATGTTATTTTTGTGTTTGAGTCTACATGTTAATTCTGTGTTTATGTCTTAGTGTTGTTTTTATGTCTTCGTGTTACTTATTTCTATCTTCGTCTAGGTTTCCTCTGATCGCGTGTTTTACTACCATTTTACCTCATGTCGTTCTCTCTTACCTCGTGCTGTTCTCATCTGACTTCGTGTCGTTATCTTTGTAGTGTTAGCTTTGGTACTGTATGTACCTCGTGTCGTTCTCTGTTTATCTCGTGCTGTAGTCATCTTATGTACCTCGTGTCGTTTTCAGTATAGTGCACCTTTTGCTGTTCTAATGTCTATACATTCATTTCTAAGTTCAAGTCTACACACTTGTTATCACATCTTAAGTCTATACACTCGTGGCTAGCTGTTCAAGTCAATACACTCGTTGGCTAAGTCTTCAAAGTCTATACATTTTATCCTTCTGATTAATCTCCTATGACTGTGTGACAGGTACTGTTCGTGGAGCCTATGCAGAGTGGGGCACGTGATACGAGGCTGGCATCTGGCACGTGATCCGAGATGCAGAGGAGCCTCCACGTGGACTGAAGCATTTGGGCGGGAATCGTGGAGAGCACACGCTGCCCTAATCTGCTGCTGCTATAAATATGTGTCTTCTTCCTCTGAAGCGGGGCGAGCGTAGAGAGTGACTGAAGTAGAAGCAGCCAGAGCTAAGAGAAGAAGTGCAGAAGAGAAAGAAGAGATAGAGAAAGCTGAGAGCTAGATCGAGAGAGCAGAAGAAGAAAAAGAAAGAGAGACAGTGAGATAGAGAGAGTGAGAAGAAGGAGAAGGCAGAGCAGTAAGAAGAAGAAGAAGTAAGAAAGAAGAAGAAGAAGAAGAAGAAAAGAGAGTTCGTGCTGGGAGAAAGAAAGAAGCAGTAGAAGACGTTCCTGCTGGACCGTGGATCAAATCCAGGCCAGCCAGCTCCTGCGAGAGCCACATTTGTTTTTATCTTTTCAGCTTTCTGTTGCTGGGTTTTGTTTTTCTTTTGAACTATTCACCTGCTGTATTTCCGATTCTCTGTAGAGAGGTCGGGGTCTCTCCTGTTGGTTCAGGAGAAGGGAGATTGCTATCTCCGGTTGCAAGTAGCTGGGTGCTACTTGTGGGTTCCCTCTGGTTAGAGGAAGGGAGGCTCGTCCTCCGGTTCTGGGCTTGTAGGTTTCAAGTCCAGGGGTCCCTCCGGTTGGGAGGAAGAGAGGTCCGAGACCTCTGGTTTGCAGGTGACATAATGTCACTTGTGCTTCCCTCTGGGGTTCAGAGGAAGAGAGACTTGGGTCTCTAGGTTCCCCTCCGGTTTGGAGGAAGGGAGGTTTGGTCCTCCGGTTCTGGGCTTGTGGGTAGCAAGTCCAGGGGTTCCCTCCGGGTCTGGAGGAAGAGAGACCGTGTGTCTCTGGTTTCCAAGTGGCTGGGAGTCACTTGGGGTGTCCCTCCGGTTGGGAGGAAGAGGGGAGGTTGTTCCCCTGGTCAAGCTGTTTGGCAGCATTTGTTGCAGACTGAGTCTGCTGTGCTAGTGTTACTAGTGGAAGCCTCACTCCGGTTGGGAGTGAGGGGTGGACGTAGGTCTGTTGACCGAACCACCTAAAAACCCTGGTGTCCCTTGTGGTTTGATCTTCTTATATGTTCACTTAATTGCTGCGGATTAGATGCTTGCTTAGGATCGGTTGAGGGCTTCTTGAGTTGTTGTCTTGCTTTGATCCTTCTAAGTTTCCTCAGGCTATTTCTGCAACAGTTTTTAATTCCGCATAACTGAGCTTTAGAATTTTAATTAGGCTATATTTGTAGAGGGATACATTCACCCCCCCCTCTGTATCCGGGCCTTATTTTCTAACAATTGGTATCAGAGCGGTGTCTGCATACAAGGTCCAGCGACCTGCAGATTCGATCTTGCTGTCTTAGGTGCTAATTTGTCTTTAGTGCATAATTATTCCTGTTGCCTTGAACTTACTCGCTATTTGTTTTTCAATGACTTTACCACCCGTCTTTAGTGGTTATGGTTTCAGTCAGTGGTACACTGCTTTACATGCTTATGTAAATTCTGCTAATCCTGATTTGTGGAAATTAATTTCACAAGGTCCTCACACCTTACCAACGAAAGTGTCCAAATGGACCGACAGACACAGATCAAAGGATGGAGAAAATCAGAAAGCCTTTAACCTGTTGAAAGCAGCTACTGACAGAGCCTTATGGTCTTGTCTTCATAATTGCAGCTCAGCAAAGGACATCCTGGATAGGCTGAAGCAATTTCACAGGGTAAACGAGGACAACTGCATGATGGCTAACAGAAGTAATCCAAATGGCAGCAATCAAGGCAGCAGTCAGACTGAAGATGATAATGATGAGGTAAATCTCTTCGAGAATTTTTCTCTAGAAGATTGGGAGAATGCATATGCTGAATTATTTGAATCTCATGAACTGTTAAGAAAACAGTATAAAAAATTGAAGAAGAGTACTGGTTTAGATAGTTCAAGTTCTCCTTGTAGAAATTGTGTTGAATTGAAAAATATTCATGATGCCTGTATGTCTGATCTTCTAATGTTGAAGAAACAAATTTCTTTATTGAAAACTGAGAATCAAGATCATGTGAAAGAAATCTCTGAACTTGAAAAGAAGCTTAGTCTAGCTAGTCATGATTCTGTTCAGAGCAAGGATTTGCTGAAAGAAATTGAATGTGTTAAGTCTGAATTAAACAAGCTGAAATCTGAAAATGATTCTCTTAAAGAGTTCTCCAATAAAAATGATGAAAAATCAGAGAAACTTAGACAGGAGAACAAATTGCTGATTGAAAAGCTTAATGCCATAAAATCTGTAAACATAGAATTACAGAAAAATTCTGAAAAACAACAGGAAATGTTTCATGAATGTCAGTCTCTCTCAGATGAATGGGTGCTTGATGCTGATCTCCTAGAGCAGAACAGTAAACTGGAAGAGGAAATCAATGAGTTGAAACATCTAAACACCCAGCTGACAGATAGGCTAATGACAATGGAAAAAGGCAAGTGTGTGAGTGTGGATAATTCTGATAGGTTGATGAATGCTGAACAAGAAATTGAGAGTCTAAAAACCATCAACTTAATGTTAAATGGAAATGTCAGTTGCAGTGAACAGAAAATAGCTGGATGTGAGCTTACTATCACATCCCTTCAACAAGAAGTTGATGATCTTTATAAGTCCCTATCTGAAGCTGACAATGAAACAAAACTAAAACAGGAAGTTGAAAAACTCAAGGGTCTGAATGATGCCTTGCATCAACAAGTCATTTCCTGTGAAACAGATCTGTCCAAATATGAAGCTAAAATTGCTGATTTGAATTTTGAGATTAAAGATTTGAAAAATTCTCTATCAAAATTTGTCAAAGGTAAGGACAATCTGAATAAGCTTCTTGGAAAGAGTGATAACTTTGAGAGAAAGGGACTGGGCTATAGTCCGACAAATAAAAGGAGTAATGGGAATGAAACATCTACTGTTTTTGTCAAAGCCACCAATCAGAACACAACCTCTGCTCCTTCTGTCTTCAAATTCAATGCACAAAAATCCACTGTGAAACCCAAAGCTGTGGAACAAAATCAAAAATTGAAAAAGGGTGAAACTTCACAGAAGAAGGATAAAGACACTCCTGCCACTATAAAGAAGGCTACACACAATTCACATGATCTCTCACACACTCACATTAAAAAGGGTTCATGTTATTATTGTGGGAAACATGGTCATCTCATGAATGATTGTTTTATCATGAAAGAAGACAACAAACTACAAGCCAGGTCTTCCATGCACTTTCATGATCCATATGGATCTAAACACAATTCTAGTCAGCACATTGTGTGCTTCAACTGCAATAAGCCTGGGCACAAGGCTGCTGAGTGCTGGTTTAGATCTACTTGGGGTAAAAATGGTTTTCATAGAAGAAATTCTTTTGCTTGCTCTCACTGTGGAAAAAATGGGCATACAGTCAAGGACTGTTGGTATGTTCAAAAGAACTATGTTAAACCCCATTTTGTCAAATTCCCTGCAAAACCTTTTGTGAAAATTTCATGCTATAACTGTGGGAAGCCAGGCCATACATCTGCTGAATGTTGGATGGTTAAGAACAAGCATCAAACTGCTCATGCATATAACAGAAAATCTTATGAACATGTTTATAAACATCATCCTGCTATTAATATGCATCATAAGAATCAAACACCAGCCATTTCATGTAGATACTGTGGAAAATTTGGACATTCTATGGATGATTGTTCACTGATGAAATTTGATGATAATGTTGCTATGAAAGTATTTAGAAAACCTGTCAGGGCTAACGCAGGACCCAAAGCTGCTTGGGTCCCTGCAGGATCAAGATGATCAAATACTTTGCAGGTGTGCCTTGGAGGGAGAAATAAAAGGGGTTAACCAAGGCACTCAAAAAGAAAACCCCAGGACTCAATTCAGGTCAGTTCTGAAATCTGAAAATGCTGATTTGTCTGTTTTAATTTCATTATCTGAAACTGTTGTTTTGCTTGGTTGACTTTTGATGCTCTTCTCATGCTGTTGTTTGCACTAAACAAATGAGATTGCTTTGCACTGCATATGTCATTTGCATGACCATCATGATATATTAAATGGAACAGTGCTGAAGGGCATATGGAGTATGTCTGAATGCTACTGCCATGTGTGAGGTGGTCCTTGGACCGAGTCCTCCGCCTAGTACCATGGGTCTAGTTCTTATATATAGCAGTGTATTGCATATCATAAATTTGAAGAAAATAAAATTTGAAAAGAAATGATTCATTGCACATCATGCATTTTGTCAGGGGGAGCTTGTTTGCTGTTGATTGATCATCATGCTCTCCTTGTTAGAATTGTTGCATACTGCATATGTAGGATAGCGCATATCATAAAATTTTGAAAAAAAAAAATCTAAAAAGAAATTCACTGCACTTAGACAGGGGGAGCATTCCTATTTCATATCTTCTTCACCTCATGAACTCCTTTTGTTTAAGTAACCTGATTCATGCTCTTGACTATGCGCTATTCAACTGTATTCTCTGCTGGTATCTCTAAAATAGCTGATCAGTCTGTATTCCAGACTCAGCTACTGTCTGATGATAAAAATCTCTTCTGATGCTATTCTCTCTTGCTGATTGACTCTTCCACCAGCTGGTACTCTTCCTTCATATACCTCTTAGCTGGTGTGACTATGTTGGCTGCATTATTGAGTTGTTGGTCAGCTAAATTTATTGTTCTGATCTGAGGAACTTAAGCTGCATCTCATGCAATTCAGTCTGAGATTTTGGTAGAAACTCCTGTCATATGGGGTTAAGAATTATCACTGAATCAGACTGATATAAGATTAATGTATTCTCTGCCTTGTAATTAAACGAATTGAATATATCTGTTGATAAGGTTTAATAAACTTTAACCTCTTGTGTCATGTAATCCTTAAAGTCTCTCATCTGATATCTGAAAATTTGAAATCTAGGCTACTTTGGTAGAGATACATAGAGTGAGTGTTGTGGTTAAACATTAACTTGAAAAAGTTGACTAAATGAAAAAATTATGAATTCAGAGCAATGACTCGGTCACTGAGAAACTGAGTTCCTTATCAATGAAATAAAGTAACTCATGTCATGAGGTGCCACAGTTATCTCTGATAAAAATTTAGTGAAACAAAACATGACAGAGCAATAGCTTATTTGTGTTGAGTAGCTGGGGAGTCTGGCCTCTGATAAATGTGTCTTCTCATGTAAAAAGACACTCATATTGCTAACTCTGCTCTCAAAGTGAGAGGCAATGCCGGTTATCACACTGAGTAACTGGGTCACTTCAACTAAGACTTGCTGTGCCTCATGTAAAAAGGTGTTGATCAACTTAAATTGCTCAGGAAAAATATAATGTGCTTCAAATAAAACTATCTTAAAAAAAAAAATCTGTCAACTCATGTTCTTGAAAAAGTGTTCAACTTCAGTACTAACCTGTGTATCTTTCAAAGGTGCAATTGAGATCATATGTGTAAGATAAAAGATGATTGTTTTTGAGTGTTTTTCTGACTATTTGGTTCACTTTTATTAAAACTTGGATTCAGATATGAGCATTGAGTTTAATTTGGCAAAGTTGGTATACATCAAAATTAAATCAGATTGGTTAAGTTGCCACTTCATAACTCCTTATGATAGAAGAGTCTACATCTTTTAAGACTTATTGAAGTGATGTATGCATTCAAATCCCTCATGATCAGATTCTTGTATGATCAACAAAGTGAACTTCTCTCTTATCAGTTGACTGATTCCATCTGCATTTTTCTGACCATACAAATGTGAGGTGCTACTCCCATTATTACCTTGTTCACTTGCAGCCTTCTGAACTTCAGAATCCTTATGGTGGTGGATTTCAGATTGATTCCTGAGATGCATCTCTCTCCACACTGTTGGAATCTTCCATCTTGTTCTGCAATAAGTTCTGATTCTGTGGTATTTTCACCAGAATTCAGATTCTTTGAAATGGCTGATTTCAGATTGATTTATTGGATAACCAGAGTCCATTCTTGTGCTTCAGGGGGAGTTATGGTTTATTTACATCTAAGGGGAGAGTAGTCAATCATGCATGTTGATAAGGGGAGAGCTGTTTCATTGTCATAAGGGAGATCTTCATTTTTAAGAACCATGACTCATTCTCTACTTTTATGTGCTGTCTTTGTGTGCTGCATTTATGTGCTACATTTGACTATCAAACCATTTCCCTTCTTTTTGATTATGTCAAAGGGGGAGAATAGTTTGATGAGTCAGTGTGACTCATTATGTTGCCATCATCAAAAAGGGGGAGATTGTTGTGCCCCTTGTGCTTTGTTGATGATGTGGTGTTTTAATGATAGCAACATAATTGAGTCACCACTTTGTCTTGATTATGTCTGATCTATTCTGTGGGAGATTGCATGAGTGTGCCATGTCTGAATTGTGAAGAATGCATGCGTATGCTTGAGTCATGCTGTGATAAATTGGTTTGTGCTTGATTTCTGTTCTGTGCATTGCTTCTCTGCTGATAATGTTCATGTTGTAGTTCATCAAGTCTATACATCCGTCTCACTGTTCACATGCATCAAGTATGTACAGCGTCCGTCTCATGTCATATGTGTTTACTTCATTCAGAACTTGGTACACAAAACAGTTTAACTGTGAGCATGGCATAGATTATACACTCACCATGTCTGCATGTCTGTCTTTCGTTAATATGGGTTCTGTGCAATGAGTGCGTTGACGCAGTTGGAGATTGGGTTGACGCATTGGCTGTCTGTTCACTAGCTGCGTTGACACTACAAGGACACTGCGTTGACGCAGTAGTCGCTGGTTCACTAGCTGCGTTGACGCAGTGGATCAGCTGGGTTGACACCATGCTGCTTTGTCTACTTTTTGTTGCTCATTAAGTCTTAAAGTCTGTACAGGGTAGTTCATGCATCACTCTCTTTGCCAAGTGTATACATCGGTCAGCATTGCATCTTGTTCGCGAAGTCCATACATTGCATAATGTTTGTCAAGTCAATACATTGCACTGTAGATGCATCGAAGGGAAGTATGCACATTGGTCTGTTCATATGAAGTCTGTACATTGGAAGTGTGTACAGTGTTCAGTTGCCTTCTCATAAAGTCTGCACATCGCCTTCAGACTTTCAATTGTTGAGTCTTTACATGTTTTGAGGTTGTCAACACTATGAGCCTTAGTGTCGTTATTTGTTCCATCGCGTGCTGAACACTGCAGCACCTCATGCTGCTTTCTGTGCCACCTCGTGTCGCTCCATCTGTGTCACTCCTATGTCTTCGAGTCTTCTGTATTCGTGTTGTTTCTTCCAAGACCCCGTGTCTTTCTTGCTTTGTGATTACACTTCGTGTCGGTTTTTGTTTTCATCTTCGAGTTGTTTTCAGCCCGTGTCATCCTCGTGTTCGAGTCATTTTTCCTATATCTTCGTGTTACCTTTTGTTTTTGTGTCTTCGTACTGTGTTTATGTCTTCGTGTTATTTTTGTGTTTGAGTCTTCATGTTATTTCTGTATTCGTGTCTTCGTGTTGTTTTTATGTTTTCATGTTATTTTTGTGTTTGAGTCTTCATGTAATTTCTGTATTCGTGTCTTCGTGTTGTTTTTATGTTTTCATGTTATTTTTGTGTTTGAGTCTACATGTTAATTCTGTGTTTATGTCTTAGTGTTGTTTTTATGTCTTCGTGTTACTTATTTCTATCTTCATCCAGGTTTCCTCTGATCGCGTGTTTTACTACCGTTTTACCTCGTGTCGTTCTCTCTTACCTCGTGCTATTCTCATCTGACTTCGTGTCGTTATCTTTGTAGTGTTAGCTTTGATACTGTATGTACCTCGTGTCATTCTCTGTTTATCTCGTGCTGTAGTCATCTTATGTATCTCGTGTCGTTTTCAGTATAGTGCACCTTTTGCTGTTCTAATGTCTATACATTCATTTCTAAGTTCAAGTCTACACACTTGTTATCACATCTTAAGTCTATACACTCGTGGCTAGCTGTTCAAGTCAATACACTCGTTGGCTAAGTCTTCAAAGTCTATACATTTTATCCTTCTGATTAATCTCCTATGACTGTGTGACAGGTACTGTTCGTGGAGCCTATGCAGAGTGGGGCACGTGATACGAGGCTGGCATCTGGCACGTGATCCGAGATGCAGAGGAGCCTCCACGTGGACTGAAGCATTTGGGCGGGAATCGTGGAGAGCACACGCTGCCCTAATCTGCTGCTGCTATAAATATGTGTCTTCTTCCTCTGAAGCGGGGCGAGCGTAGAGAGTGACTGAAGTAGAAGCAGCCAGAGCTAAGAGAAGAAGTGCAGAAGAGAAAGAAGAGATAGAGAAAGCTGAGAGCTAGATCGAGAGAGCAGAAGAAGAAAAAGAAAGAGAGACAGTGAGATAGAGAGAGTGAGAAGAAGGAGAAGGCAGAAGCAGTAAGAAGAAGAAGAAGTAAGAAAGAAGAAGAAGAAGAAGAAAAGAGAGTTCGTGCTGGGAGATAGAAAGAAGCAGTAGAAGACGTTCCTGCTGGACCGTGGATCAAATCCAGGCCAGCCAGCTCCTGCGAGAGCCACATTTGTTTTTATCTTTTCAGCTTTCTGTTGCTGGGTTTTGTTTTTCTTTTGAACTATTCACCTGCTGTATTTCCGATTCTCTGTAGAGAGGTCGGGGTCTCTCCTGTTGGTTCAGGAGAAGGGAGATTGCTATCTCCGGTTGCAAGTAGCTGGGTGCTACTTGTGGGTTCCCTCTGGTTAGAGGAAGGGAGGCTCGTCCTCCGGTTCTGGGCTTGTAGGTTTCAAGTCCAGGGGTCCCTCCGGTTGGGAGGAAGAGAGGTCCGAGACCTCTGGTTTGCAGGTGACATAATGTCACTTGTGCTTCCCTCTGGGGTTCAGAGGAAGAGAGACTTGGGTCTCTAGGTTCCCCTCCGGTTTGGAGGAAGGGAGGTTTGGTCCTCCGGTTCTGGGCTTGTGGGTAGCAAGTCCAGGGGTTCCCTCCGGGTCTGGAGGAAGAGAGACCGTGTGTCTCTGGTTTCCAAGTGGCTGGGAGTCACTTGGGGTGTCCCTCCGGTTGGGAGGAAGAGGGGAGGTTGTTCCCCTGGTCAAGCTGTTTGGCAGCATTTGTTGCAGACTGAGTCTGCTGTGCTAGTGTTACTAGTGGAAGCCTCACTCCGGTTGGGAGTGAGGGGTGGACGTAGGTCTGTTGACCGAACCACCTAAAAACCCTGGTGTCCCTTGTGGTTTGATCTTCTTGTATGTTCACTTAATTGCTGCGGATTAGATGCTTGCTTAGGATCTGTTGAGGGCTTCTTGAGTTGTTGTCTTGCTTTGATCCTTCTAAGTTTCCTCAGGCTATTTCTGCAACAGTTTTTAATTCCGCATAACTGAGCTTTAGAATTTTAATTAGGCTATATTTGTAGAGGGATACATTCACCGCCCCTCTGTATCCGGGCCTTATTTTCTAACAACCTTCAGCAACATGTCCCCAGGTAGCCATTCCACTATTGAGCTCTTGGTCATTGGACCAATTGAATTGAGCACCCGCTCTGATACCACGTGTTGTGCAGGTGGAATGGAGGTCTAGAGGGGGGGTGAATAGATCCGCCCCCAAATTCAAAAACTATTGCAGACTTATGTGAACAATTTAAACTATGCGGCTTAAGCAGAAATTAAAGCGTATACTCTATGCATAACAAAGACGGACCTCGGCATGCATCTAGCGGAAGTCACAAGCGAATGCAAACAATCACACACAAAAGGAGACAAGGATTTTTAGGTGGTTTGGCCAGACATCCAGTCTGCCTACGTCCACCCCTCACCAAACCTGGTGAGGCTTCCTTCCGTTGACTCACAGCTTGAACACTCCGCTGACTCACAGCTTGATTAACCCCAGATCCAAGCACCCTAGCTTGATCTAAACACTCCGCTGACGAACAGCTTGATTAACAGAACAAAAAGGAAAATGAAATATTGAATAAATGAATGAACATATATCGAGTGTAGAATTCTCCTGATGATTAGGTATCTTGATCTGTGGATGGAGTTCATCGAGCTTCTTCTCTAATTCCAGATCTGGGCTGATCTGGTGCTACTGCTGATGCTTCTCCTGCTGATGCTCTTTTGATGCTGCTAATCTTCTATTGTTGCTGATCTTCCACTTGTAGAGGTCGTGCTGCAACTCTGGATCTCCTGGCGCTTCTCTAGTTTTCTTCCTCTCCTTCTTCTTCTTGATCTAGGTCGCGCAGGCCCTTTCTCTCTTCACCTTCCCATGAGATGCAGCTTCTTTCTCCAACAGCCGTGCCCTTTTTAGTTCGCTACTACGTATCTTTTTTCAGCCTTCCCGCCACCTATTTTTCAATTTTTGAAGAACACCCAGAATATCTGCTAGATTAGTTGGAGAACCGGTGGGAAAAACTCCTATTTTTTAGCAAAGAAGTTGAAGACTAAGTCTTCTCCTTATGCAACAACAAAATCTGATAAAACCCACATTTCTTGGCCCATCTGGACCCTCTATTTGCGTGCCATAATGGATCCATGCCATGGGTATCAGATCTAGTAACAATTGGGTTCGTTTTAGGGTTTACAACTCGAATCTCCGGTGAGAGTCGACTCATAGGGCCTTCAGAGTCGACTTCTGGATGATCCCAGAAATACCTCGTTTCTATCTGCTAGTTAGAGTTGATTCATGGGGGCCTCTGAGTCGACTTCTGCTTCAGTCCAGAACCTGGGTGGTTCTGTCTGTAGTCTGTGGTCGACTCTCAGGCAGTTTTGGTCGACTCCTGCACCCCATATGCATGATTTGACGAATTTTGGAGATCTTGAAGGCTGAACTTTTATATTTAATTGGGTTCATTCTTTTTCTTTGGCTGGTCCATTTAGTCATCAAAATACCTGCATTGGGCATTTGGATATCAAACAATTGCAAATTAATTATTATGCCATATAGCTTCTTTATTGATGACCAGCTTAGGTTCAATTCAACATATTGCATGTACTTATAGTAAAGACAATGAGATATAGATTGTCATCATCAAAACAAGGGATGCACAACATATCTTTTCTTTCATCATCCTCTGTCACTCATGCGGTCTCGCTGCATCCCTTGACCTCTTTCATGTTTTTTATAAGCTGAAGGAGCATACTCATGTCAGGAAGGGTTTCTTTTACCTAGAGGCCAGGAGAGGGATGAGTTGTGTCACCCTCTCCCCTCGGGACTCTTCACACAAAGGGTGGAAAACCCAATATTTTTGGGTGGTCTAACAAAGATTCCAGTTTGAATTTCCCTATTCTACCGAGTTTTCACCCCGTGTTCTCAGCCAAGCGTTCGGCGGTCTCCTCAGAGATTGAGGAGGAGATCAAGATCCTTCAAAATAATCAACGGTCGACCGCGAAGCTAATGTCTCCGGCCAATATCCAGCGCTATGGACGCCTCACGCTGCCTCCTGAGGGTAAAGATTCTGGACGCTCGACCTTATACATCATTTTGCCGAACTTTCTTTTGATAATCCGCCCTTGGTCGACAGAGCCTCTCCGTGGTACTAGCGAGGATCATCAAACGCCTGCGGAGGTTGACAGTCGGGCAGAGGTGGCTGCCCAAGACGCCCCTCCAATCCCCGAGGGCCCCTCCTCTACCCGAGATAAGGGAAAGAGGGTCCTTCTCAAGGGGGAATCGGAGCGACGGGGGTCTAAGCACAAAGCCCCCGAGGAGCGGATACTGTTGGCCTCGATGAAGGCCCTAACCGTCGAGCAGAGCAGGCGAAAAAAGATGAAGGATCCACGCCCGATCGAGAAGCCTCCAACCGAGGGCGTCTGTCGCTCAGCATCTCCAATCCCCCCGCCGGAGGCACCAGCTTCGGCTGAAGGGGCCCCGACCGAGCCCGTTGGAGCGCGTAGGGAGGAAGAGGTCGGTTCAGGGATCCCGACCAAGCCGAGCGCCACAGTCCCAAGTCTGGGAACGTCCGAGGGGGACATCCCGACATCGACTCCTCCAAGGAGGAGTCCTATTCTTCAGTAGGGGCGATTCTCCATCCAGGCCTCCCTATATAAGCGTTGTCGAGCTTTGGCATCTCCGTCCGTTTGGGACGAATTTTGGCGCTACTCCCCTCCAATGCTTCTCCAAAGGGTCATGGAGGGAGGATTGTTCATGGCCCAATTAGGGGCTGAGATCACCGATTACTTGGCGTAGATAGAGAGTGGTGAGGCAGCCCAGGCCAGGCTCGCGCTGAGTCTGACAGGAGGGTCGGACAACTATCCTCTGAGCTTGGGGTCCTTCGGCAGGAAGCGACCTCGCTCCGATCACAAGATTGGGCAAGCCAGGAGAAGGTATGGTTACTGTACGAGCAACAGTCCCAGGCTCGATATACGGTCGAGGTAAAGAGCAGACTCCTCGAGGAGGAGTGCCAGGCCTACGCGGTGAGCTCGAGGCAGTGGGGGGTCGAGTGGGAAGAGTTGGAGCCGCCTCCTGGACGTAGAGCGAGCGAGGAGGGGCGCCGAAGCGAAGCTGGCCGAGAACAAGGCAAGGTTGGGCGATCTTGAGGCATGATCTCGAAGCCCTAAAGAAGACGACCTTTACCTATTATGAATTGGGTTACCAGCGTGGGTTGCGGAAGGGCTTCGCGCATGGCTTCAAGCGGGCAGCGAGTCTGGCACAGGAGCAAGTTATTGACGAGCTTGTTTTTGACCTCAGACAATGCTATGACTCAGGCGAAGAAGGCTCAATCTCTCCTTCTTCATCAGCGTCAAGTGGCGGAGGGGGAATTGAGGACACGTCTTCTCCTGTGGAGAGAGGATCACCAAATCCGACTGCGTCAGGAGAGCACGCGGTTGAGGCAGTTCCCATACAGGTGGGGTCAGTGCCCGAGCCGGCCATCACAGAGGGAGCCGGGGGCACGCTGCCCTCGACGGCAGAAATGGTGCCGAGCGCCAAGGACCTTCTGACCATCGAGCTTCAAGGAGGACCGTAGACCTCCCATCCTTCTCCTATCTCCATAGACTAAGTTCAGTTTGTAGTGGCTTTGTTGGCTTTCCCCCTTTTTTTAGCGAGCTGGAACCTTTCCATGTATCTCTTTTCTTTCTATATACAATGGCAATATTATTCAGAGCGTACTTAAATGCTCCTTACCATCTTTGACCGAGTGCGATTCATCATATCCGCGGATGTCAGCAAATCGGAAATCTCATACGATTTTCTTGTCGAAAAATCAGGTCACGCGCCGATCAGTCAATTCGTGGGTGCTGATTTGGCGAATTCCTGCCTTCCTGAGCTTTGAAGAACCCGCTTTTTTGCGTATTTCGGTTGAAGGATTCTGACGGATTTTTGGGGAAAGAGGCGTAACTGCTCCTAGGAGGGACGCCTATTTTGTCTTTGTAGTCCCTTCGCGTCTCTTCGAGGGGAGGGTTAATTAAGGCTAATTAAGGCGAGGTGCCCACCCCCCTTCAGCCTATAAAAGGCTCCGAAGGGTGCCTCCTCCTCTTCACGTTGCATAAGGGTCTTTGCTGTTTCCCCCGTCATCTCCTTCTTTCTTGCCTTCTTCTGGTGAAGCATGGAGGCCGACGACGAAGATGAAGGCCTTGACGGATGCTGGGGCATTCGGGCTACTTCAGCGTAGGAGAATGGAAGATGACTTGGTGGACGGCATATGAGAAGGGAAGACGCGTAACCGGGCGTTCTTCTTTGACTTCCGTGCTGCTACCCACACGGGGATGGGGGAAGATGCACGATAGGATGGTTCGAGAGAGGCCTCCTGCTTATCCGTCCCCCCTCCTCTCCTCCCACTCCCTATACCCCAAGGGAGTGTTCTTTTTCTTTCTCCCTCTTTTGTTCTTCTTCTCTTTTCCAGCTTCTTCTTGCTGGCACCATCTCTTCTTGATAGGGCCTTTTCTTATTTTTCCTTACTGATACCATCTCTTCTTGACCACCCGAGCAGACTAGGTCAGCTGCCTTACTACCCGAGCCAGTTTCCACACCCAGTGGAGTCAGTGGCTCAGTCTGAGGCTACCAACCCTGTTTGCACCGAGCTATCAGCCCTTGTTGTACCATTTGTCTCTCTTTTTTTGATTGTACTGGCTACGACCTATCCAATGTACAAAGAATGTTGAAGCAATAAAAATGAGGATTGCTATCTCAATTGATTTCTTACATGTACGAAGGGGTTCAGAAATGAAATTTGCGTAATGCCGTAGCGTTCCAAGTCTGGGGAATTGGTTTTCCTTCCATGGTAGACAACCAGTAGGCTCCTTTTCTGAGCGTCTCAATCACTCGGTAGGGGCCTTCCTAATTAGGGGCCAGTTTCCCCACCGCCTCTAGTGGTTGAGAGGCTTTGGCCTTTCTCAGGACGAGGTCTCCCGGTTATAACTATCTATCTCGGACCCGGGCGGCATAGTAGTGAGCCATGCTACGCTGGTATTCTATTGCTCGGATTCTTGCGACTTAGCGTACTTCGTCGGCCAAGTCCAAGTTTTCCAATAACTTCCGCTCGTTGGGCTTGAGCAGGAAGTTGATAACCCGAAGAGAGGGGGTACCAATCTCCAGTGGAATGACTGCCTCGGTGCCATATACTAGTTGGAATGGAGTTTCACCTGTGGAGGCCCTCGAGGTGGTTTGATACAACCATAGTACACTAGGCAATTCCTCATGCTAATTACCCTAAGCTTTCTCGAGCCTGGTCATGATGCCCTTGAGGATAGTATTGTTGGCATTCTTGACTAGTCCGTTAGCCTGAGGGTGGGCCACCGAGGTGAAGTGGTTGTGAATATGTAGGTCGGCACACCTATTCTTAAAATAAGCACAGTTGAATTACCGTCCGTTATCGCTCACAATCACTCAGGGGATGCCGAAACGACATATGATCAATCTCCACACGAAGCTCCAAATCACCGCTTCCGTTATTTTAGCAGAAGCTTCAGCCTTGATCCACTTAGAGAAATAGTCGATGGCGATGATGAGAAACTTTTTCTGAGCCTGGGCCACCAAAAACGGACCCAGGATATCGATCCCCCACCAAGCGAAAGGGTAAGGCTCGGTCAGGGTTACGAGTTCCGAGGCTAGGTGGTGGATTAGGTGGTCGAACCGCTGGCAACGATCGCACTTGAGCGTATGCCGAGCTATCACGTTGGAGGGTGGGCCACCAGTAGCCTTGGCGCAATAAGATCCTTGCAATCGACATCCCTCCCTGGTGCACGCCGCAAATTCCTTCGTATACTTCTTCGATCGCTCGGTGAGCTTCCAGGGCGTCGAGGCATTTGAGGAGGGGTCCAGCAAAGGATCATATGTAAAGACATATATCAAGCAAGACGAACCACCAAGCTTGATACTTCAGTCTCCTCGCTTCTCGAGGGTCAGTAGGTTCTTGGGAGTTGTTCAGCCAGGCCATGTAAGGAGTTCTCCAGTTGTCGGACAATGCTTGTACAATGGCCATGAGCTCGGTTTCCACACTGGGTCGCTCTAACTCCTCAAGGAGGACCGACCGGGTCCCTTCTGAGCTGATAGAAGAGGCCAGGAGAGAGAGGGCATCCGCTTGGGAGTTCTCCTCCTAAGCTAATTGGATTACCTGGAAACTCTCGAAAAGTCGGGCTATCTCTTTTACCAGCTGAAGGTATTTAATCATTTGTGGCTTCCGAGCTTCGTAGTCCCCGTTGATCTGGCTGGCGACTAACTGAGAGTCGGTGTATATTCTGACCCGCTCTGCTCCCAAGCGTCTTGCCATCCTGGCCCCAGAAATCAAGGCCTCGTATTCGGAGGCGTTATTGTACGCTAAAAATTTGAACTTCAAATCATATTGCAGCTCCATTCCTTTTGGGGATGTGAGGAAGATACCAGCACCGCTGCCGGTCGAGCTTGAAGATCCATCCACAAAAACTTCCCAGGCCGGGCCGGCCGCCGGCTGGGGTATTTCTCAGGGCGGGACAGCATTCTCTGTAAAGATATCTGCGAGAGCCTGTCCCTTGATGGCTGTGTGGGGTCGGTAAGAAATGTCATAGGCCCCGAGCAAGATTTCCCATTTGACGAGATGACCAGAAGCTTCGAGATGGGCCAAAATCTTCTTTAAGGGCTCACTAGTCAGCACCACGATAGTGTGCCCTTGGAAGTAAGGCCGAAGGCGCTTAGCCGAGGTTACCAATGCTAGCACAAACTTCCCAGTTGTGGGGTACCTCCTCTCATCCTCAAGGAGCACCTTGCTGACATAATACACCGGCCTCTGCACTCCTTGGTCGTCTCGAACTAAGACCGAGCTTACTGTAGAAGGCATTGCCGAGAGGTAGAGATACAGAGTCTCTCCTGGCACAGGCTTCAACAACACCGGGGGTGATCTAAGGAATTCCTTTAGCTCGGTAAAATCCTTCTCGCACTCACCATCCCAAGCGAACTCAGGGGATGCCAATTTTGGTCCTCTCAGCAATTTGAAGAAAGGTAGACATCGCTTTGCCGCCCGGGACAGGAAGCGGTTGAGCGCAGCAATCCGTCCCGTCAGACGTTGAACATCCTTGATGCACGCGGGTGGCCGCATATCCAGGATGGCCTGGATCTTCTCGCGGTTCGCCTCGATTCCTCGTTGGGTAACCAGAAAACCCAGGAACTTCTCGGATTTGACTCCAAAGGCACATTTGGCAGGGTTAAGCTTCATATTATACATCTGGAGGGTGCTGAAGGTCTCGGCCAGGTCGGCGAAATGGTCCTCGGCCTTAGGTGATTTGACAAGCATGTCATCGATGTAGGCCTCGATGTTTCGCCCGATCTGGTTTTCGAAGATCTCATTGACCAACCTCTGATAAGTTGCTCCGACATTCTTTAACCCGAATGACATTTGGGTGTAGTAGTACACACCAAAGTCAGTAACGAAGAGGGTCTTCTCGGCATCTTCAGGGTTCATCCGGATCTGGTGATACCCGGAATAGGCATCTAGGAAACTGAGGAGTTCGTTACCCGAGGTTGAATCGACTAGTTGATCGATGCTTGGTAATGGATAGCAGTCCTTTGGAGTGGCTTTATTTAGGTCGGTGAAGTCAACGCACATCCGCCATTTGCCCAAAGCTTTCGGTATCAGGACGACATTAGCGAGCCAAGTTGGGTAAAGGACCGGGCTAAATAGCCCGATTTTCTTCCCCTTATTGATTTGCTCTTTAATGATCGCTTGTTTTTCGGGGGCGTGCTTTCTTTTTCGCTGTCGAACTGGTTTCACCGCTGGGTCAAGATTGTGGTGATGTAGTACTGTCTCCCCAGGAATCCCGGGAAGATCCTCATCAGACCATGCGAAAACTTGAACATACTCCGAAAGAAATTCATTGTATTGAGCTTGTACTTCGGGTGGTAAATCCGCATTGATCTTAACCTCGAGGGTTGGGTCATCTTTAAGGAAGACTGCCAGCAGCTCCCCACCGGGTTTGCCTGCCGCTTCCTTGTCCTCAGTTATCCCAAGCCCCCTATTTTGGTCTTATGGCTCCACGACTTCTACCGAGATTACATAGCACCTTATAGCCATTGCTTGGTTACCTCTGACTTCCCCTGTGCCGAACTTAGTGGGGAACTTCATTTTTTGGTGGTAAGTGGAGGGAACTACCTTTATTCGACCGATGATACCTCGACCGAAAATGGCATTATAGGCCGACATCCCCTTAACCACAACAAAGTTCGCCATGAATGTTATGGCTTTAGGAGGGGTACCGAGGGTAGCGGGTAGGCTTAGGGCTCCCTTGGGATAAGTTATCTGGCCATTGAACCCACAGAGAGAGTTCAAATCGGGTGCATTCTCGACGGGTTTTCACCCATCTTCAGGAAATATTCGTATGACAGAATGTCGGGGGCACTGCCATTATCCACTAAGATCTTATCTATGTTATAGTGGTTTATGGTATCGAGATTACAAGAGCGTCGTCATGCGGGGTGACCACCCCTTCCAGGTCTTGGTCAGAGAAAACCAAAGCCTGCTGATAATTCACTGGAGGCGGAGCTCTGGGAGGCTCGATTGGCTCGCTCGACGTGACGCTTCCTTCCTCAGCTGCTGTCCCCTCCTGAGGCTGATCCCCTCGAGATGACGTTGATATAAATTCCTTGGGGGCGGTTGTCGATTTCCTCTGGGGGGACCACGCGGTCCTCACATTGCTCAGCCACGTATTGGGAGAGGTGCCCTCGGCAGATGAGACTCTCGATCTCATCCTTGAGATGTTGACAATCACTGGTATGATGGCCGTGATTGTCATGGAATTGGCAGTGCTACTGGCGATTGCAGCGTCTTAGGTCGGCCTTCATCGGCTCGGGTCGGTGGAGCAGGCCCGAGTCTTTGATTTCTTGGTATATTTCATAGACGGGGGTAGATAGAGGAGTGTGGCGCTCAAATTTGCGCGGAGGCTCCCTACGGTCGCCTTCTCGGTTCCTCCTCTTCCCTCGGCCAGAGGCCTGCTCAGATGGCCTTTTCTTCTCTCCTTCTCACCCCGAGCCCATTTAGTCCCAGCAGGCGTTGAGGACTTCCTCACACTCTACATGGCGTAGAGCCATGGTTACTAGGTCGGCGAGAGAGGAGGGTACCCTCTGGAGATTTTCATCGTGGGTGCCTCCGGTCAGCACAGTAATGGCAGAGGCTACGTCCTAGTAGGGGATGCGCAGGGCTTCCGCCTTGAAGCGATTGACGTAGGCCAACAACTTTTCCCTTTGGGCCTGCTTGAGTGCCAGCAACCCTGCTATCGACCTCGGGGGGCTGCTACCGGCAAAGCTTTCTTTAAATAATCGCCCAAACTGTCGAAAGCTAGTGACGCATCCAGGGGCGAGTGCTCGGAACCAGGCTTGGGCCCCTTGGACCAAAGTGGTCATGAACACTCTGCATTTGATTGAGTCAGACGCCCCATGCAGGGTCATTAGGGCATCGAAACTATCGTAGTGGTCGGTGTAGATTTGATTTAAAATCCACACTTAAATATAAAGAGCAATAGATATGATGAAAGCAATAAGATAGCACGGGGTGCTAATGTGGAGTGTGTGTGATCGCCAGAGACACGAGGGTCTCAAAGAGGAGATTGATACGGGGAGATGATCGCAAAATACCTCAAAAGATGCGGGGGATGTGAGTACTCCTTTTCTCTTCAAGATCGGCCGGCCGACGAAGAGAGTTCTTCCTTTGATTACCCTTGCAAACAACAAAGACAACAACACCAAAAGATATGGATTAGAAACAATGGTGTAGCATCAAATTCAATAAAAATATAAGTGAGCATGAAGAATATGAACAATACACACCTTAAGGGGATTGCCCTTAAACCCCTATGCAAAGAGGGTGTGGGGAGATGTATGATGCATGCAAATAAATAAAAGTAAGGGAAGTGTGCAAGAGATGCACTATGGGGAGATCTCAATATGATGGTTGAGAAAAATCAATAACAATGATGCATGCATGACTTAATGAAAAATACAAATAAGGGGAGATAAGATAGAAAAATCTTGTTTGGGTGGCTTCTTTGGCTTGAATGCTCGATGGGAGGAAGCCTCAAAGGGATGAAGAGTTGAACCGTGGAAGAAGCCCCCCCCTCCTTAGCCAAGAACAGCCTACCTTCGGTTCCTGTAAAAAGAAAAGAAGAACAACAGAAGGAAAGGAGAAGAAATAGAAGAAGAAGAAGAAGAAGAATACGGAGAAGACAGAAGAGGAAGAAGGAGAAACCGAAGAAGACAGAAGAGGAAGAAGGAGAAAAAGAAGCGGCAGAAGAAGAAGAATAAGAAAAAGAAGATAGAAGAAGAAGAAGAGAAATAGGAACAGAGAAGAAAAAGACAGAAGAAAAACAAAAGAAAAATCCGGGGAAGAAGCCTCCTTCGTCCAACCGATTAACAGAGCTCGGAAGCTCTATTAATAAGATAGAAAAGAGATAAGAAGGAAAGAGTCCAAAGGAGGAAGAGATAAGAACGGGTAAGAGTCCAAAATAGGGGAGGATTAGACTGGGCAAGAACCCAAACGAAGCAGTGACTCTCTGGGGAAAGGTTGCATCCGTTCGGAACACAAAAATGAAACACGACCTGGACAAAGGCGTCAATTCAAGAATTGACGACCTGTCAGAGGGCGTCTTTTAAAAACACGACTTAGAGTCAAAGGCGTTAATTAAACGCGCCTTAACCAAGGGCGTTAATTCAAAAATATTCAAATAGGGCCATTTTTCATTTCTCAATATTATTTTATCTTTTTTTAGGTGGAGGTGCATCTCGTCGCACTGATTCCAACGACTATTTTTGCGAATTTTTTCTGACACCCGGAAGGCCACCAAATCACCTCTGGAAGAGAGTGGAAATTAATATTAAAAAAAAATCAATTTGAAAAGTGACGACCGTGTTGTAAGGCGTGAATTCAATTTTTTTAATTTTTTATTCTTTTCACATTCAAAGTAACGCCATGGTTAAGTCGTAATTCCCAAAAAAAACCAAAAAATTCCCAGAAAAAATCCAGAAAAATGGAAATTTGAAGAATGGGACGCCCTCCAGTATAGTCGTCAATTTTTTAAGAAACGCCCATGTATAAGTCGTTATTTAAAAGACGCCCCAGATCAAGTCGTTATTTCTGAAAATAGAGAAAAAATGCCCAGAAAATCCAGAAAAATCCAGAAAAATAGGAAACGGGATGAAAAAAGGGGGAATCTAAAAAAAGTGGGAAAAACACTCAAATAGAACTAATTTGAGGGTCAAATTGGGACATTACAAGGCAATATGAGATGTACTCACAGTAACGTCAATTTTGGCGTGTCTACAGCTGCCCCGTCTTGGCGTCTGCTTTGCAAGGGAGTAGAGCAAACTGAAAAGTAGATGCCAAGGTGTGATGAGACACGCAATCAACATCACTTGATGAGAATGAAATCAAAAGGTCGAGATGAAGCAAATCTCGGGAAATCCAACGAAGTCAACAATGTTTGGATAAAAGGGGGAGATGTGCACGCGGTGCACGAAGGAGACAAAATAAATGATCAACTTCCAGCGCGGTGGAAGTACCCCAGGTCACAAGCCTGTAAGTTTCACCATTGGGGAGCGGTTACCAGCCAGTGGACGTGCTGCAGCCAAGGTGGATCAAAGGGGAAAATTGGAAAATAAGATGATAAAAATCCAAACAGGGAGCTTTCGAGAAAAGACCCAAAACAGCAACAAAACGAACTGAGGACACAATTCGGCATGGAATATCTCATATCTGGAAAAGATTAAGATCAATTTGACCCACAAAACAGCTTATCAGAATGATTTTTCAACAATTGTTTCAAATTCCTACATGAATGCATGCTGGGTTTAAAGGGAAGAAATAAATCAAATGAAAATATAGAATAATCAAGGATAATATTGTTAAACTGCCAAGACTGGGTCAAGAAACCAATTTCGCGAGCTGATACTAAGCCGAAGCCCGTTTATCCACGCACCAACTCGTAAAAAGGGAACCATCGTCCCCAGTCTTGGATGGCTCAACGGCCTATCCGTGTGACTAAGACTCCTCTGGAATCATCATTGTTTTTGATGAAGGGGAACTCAAATCCCAGATTTACCAAAGCCACAAGGTCCTTGATATAATCTAGTAGCGTAATAATATATAGTAGAATGCATACAGGGAGATGGTGATATCAATAAGCATGGGAACTGAGAAATGAGCTGCAAGCACCGTGGGACTTTGATGATGATGCCCAGCCGGCGGGATCAAGAGCCTCTTCCTGCGCTCAAAAATTCATTAGCCAAGATATAACAAGCAATGAATAAGGCATTTAATCATAGCATGAATCAAAGCAACCAATCATAGCATATATCATGAACAGCATAAGTCAAATCATGGCATAGCAAAGCATCATTATTTGTTGTTTGTCATGAGGATGACAATCTGGCTAACCAAGTTTTGGAGTTAAATAATCAGGATCTGATAATGCCCATCGGCGGAGTAATCAGATGAAACAAGCAGAAGTTGATTGAAAGATTTGGAGATGAATAATCATGAGATATGATAATCAGAATGATATAGGGAGATGATGCCCCTGGGTGGCATGTCATGAGAATATTGGGAAGAATCAATAGATTGATAGGAATAAGTGGAGATAGGACCCATCCCGTGCTTTTGGTCTCTGCAAAGCTGTTCCTGCAAAACACCATCAGAAAACACAATGCAAATTTTTGGATTTTGGAAATATGCAAATTTTTATGAGTTTTGAAATATGCAAATTTTTATGGGTTTTTGAAAATATTTGAATTTTTATGGAGATTTTTTTTGAAAAATATTTTGAATTTTTGTTGAGATTTTGATCGGGAAATATTCAAATTTTTGGATTTTGGCTTAGACATTGTTAATGCAGCATCAAAGGGTTGTTTTGAACCACTGGCTAGGGGTCCTCGTTCCTTCCCTTTTTGCTAAAATTTCCCAAAGTCGGGCGTGCATTGAAAGTGGCATCCTATAACCGACCGCCTTTGATCAACGGTGCCCCTACCAAGGCCATACCTGAGAAACATTCGGTCTTGGAGGGAGAAGAGAAGAAAAATTGGAGACAAGCTTTATACAGGATGGGAAATATCAGGACTTGAATTCCTTCCAAGGTTTTAACCCTCAAAGAGGTAGTCTGTTGTGCCGGGGCTTTGTGCCTTTAATCTTTAGACCCTTGACATGCATACGACCAGGGTTTTCCCTGCGGGGACTTTGCCACTCTTGTCATGCCATAATTCATAATTGCAATTATCAAAATTCTGATTTGATTTTCATAATAGCCCTTTTTTGGCGAGATGTATATCATGAAATTCATATGAAAAACTCATATTGATTTTGATTTTGGGTCAAGACTGCCCCTGTTTGAGACTCCTCTCGTATTGGGGATTACCAAAGTTGGTCATCTCATCCGTCAACCTCTTGCACCTGCATTCGGCCGAGTAAAGAAGAGAAAAAGACTTTCAGAAATTCATGGCATGGCCAAGGTAGGAACGGTGTTTTATCAAGGAGCCGGCTAAGGACGCCGTGAAGTGTGTGGAATGCCCAACCGAGGGGTTACTCTTAACAAGCGGGGAGAGAACGTTGAATTCCCAGCGCGGGTTCTTTATCAACCAAAGTGCTGCAAAAGCAAGCCTAAAGACTCTTTTGAGGAGATTAAATTAAACAAAAGCTTAAGATAAAGGTTTTAAAACACCACTCTTAATCTTGTTAAGAAGCACTTGATTTTGAAAATCATGCGTGAAGTAATGAGAAAATGATATCATTAAAAATGCGTACTTACGCCAATATGTTACCTTGCGACCTTTGTAGAAGCAGCTGCCGCGAGAAGCGATCTTGATCATCGTGAGATTTGTCCTCTTTGGCAGTCAAAAGAATTGGAAGCAAAGGATTGAAAGTGGCTTAACAAGAAGGAGTGGTGCCAAGACCAGACTCAGATGAATAAGGAGAAAAGGAAGAGAGGCGAGGGCTAGAACTCCCTCGCTAAGGTGTGGAAACCCTGATCACATGGAACAATCTACAGAAGGAGAGGAGAATTAGAAGGAGGAGTGAGGACTAAAGCCTCGAACACAATGGGAGAAGGGGCAAATGCCCAAAGCAGTGGATGTTGAAGAAGTTGGGTCAGACCCGGAATCAGGGGGAATTAGAAGAAGAAATTGGTAGATAGAAAGAGGTGGATCCGGAGGATCCGGAGGTAAAGGAGGAGAATCGTAATAGGAGGAATCATCCGGAGGCTCCGGAGGGATAAAATATCGAGGGACGCGATGCCCTGGGGAGAAATAGGGAAAAGGATGATGAAGAAGATGACGAAAAAGGAAGAAGAGAATAAAAGATATGGAGTCCCGGAGGAGCAAAAAGATGAATTGAAGGAAATATGGAAGGTCCGGAGGTTCCGGAGGAAGTAAATGGAAAGGGACGCGATGTCCAGGGAGGAGAGGAAAATCCGGAGGTTCCGGAGGAATGAAATCAGGAAGGAGAAGATGGAAAGGGGCGTCGTGCCCGGGGAAAAGATAGAGAGAATCAGATGAAGAATCCGGAGGTTCCGGAGGAATGATGGAAGGAGGGACGCGATGCCCAATAAGGTCCGGAGGTTCCGGTGAAATGAGGTGGAAGGGGGCGTGATGCCCGAGGGGAAGGTCCGGAGGTTCCGGAGGAAGCAAATAAAGAAGGTGGAGAGGGGCGTCGTGCCCAAAGGGAAAATCCGGAGGTTCCGGAGGAATAAGGTGGAAAGGGGCGCGATGCCCTGGGAGAAAGTCCGGAGGTTCCGGAGGAAGAAAATGCCGAGGGACGCGATGCCCTGGGAAGAAGGGAGAGAAATCTGGGAGATGAAAAGGTTGGAAAGGGGCGCGATGCCCGAGTAATGAAGATGAATATGAATAAGATGGGAAATGCGGAGGATCCGGCGGTGCCGGAAGGCGGGGAAGATACGGGTTTGGAAACCCGGGAAGCAGGAGGTGCAAATGCATGCAATGGGATGGATGCGATGAATGCATGAAATGCAAAGAATATGAAGAATGTGAAGGGCGAGAGGATGAGATCCTCCTCCTAACCCGGGGAATGGCCCATGAAGAAAAAGTGATAGAGATGAATGAATAGGAAGTGGAACAAATAAGGGATGGCCCCTTAGCATTAAGATAACTGCCCCTCCACGGCAGTGAACATGTACGATCAATTGGCCCAATAAAAGAAGCTTCAATAGTAAAAGACAACTCCCTTGGAAAGCAAAGATCAATAATGTGGGGGAGTTGTAGAGTTGGAACGGGAAGCATTGAGTTGCCCATTGAATGTGGTGTATATGGAATGTTGAGCAAAATGGGCATTCGCCCCTTGTAAGGAATAATGAATTCTGGATTGGAAAGTTTGAACAAGGGGTGCCCTGCCTGGCCCTTGGATGGCATCAATTCTTGGCATTCTTCCCTGAGCAATGGCGGTGACTTGGCCTCTGCGACCATGCTCGGCACAATAATCCGGATTGGCATCCGGTAAATGACTTCTTGAATCTTGAATCGCATAACCGTGGCCACATCTGTCTTGCCCGGCTCTTGATCACCTTCGGCACAAGTACTTGCAGAAGCACTCCCATTCCGAGTAGTAAAAGGAGGTGAAGCGGAGGCGGAAGGCTTTGTGAGTGGTGGAGGTATAATGGAAAGTGTTGGCGTAAGTGGAGGCGGAGGTTCAAACACATCAAGTTTCTCCCTTTGCTTGCAAGCGATCGGGGTTAGCTTGAGTGCAAAAAGTGGTGGGTCCTGCTCAGGATTAGCCATAGGTAAAGGTGGAGGGTTATGTGGTGGAGGTATAGGCAAAAGGGGTTTTGGGGTTAAAGGGATAATGGAGGGTTGAGGTGGTGGTAATGGGATGTTAATTGGGGAAGGTTCAATGGTGGGCTCAGTGGAGGCTGGTGATATGGAGGTTAATGGCATAGCTGGTGGAGGTGTAATTGATGGGGGTTTGATTGGTGAAGGTGTAATCGGTGGAAGTATAATTGTGGGAGGTGTAATTGGTGGGGGTTTGCTGCGGAGAAAATGCCGAACGGGGCGAGCGGCGTTGGGAGTGGGAGGAGACTCAAGATGTGTCGGCGTGGGTGATTGAAGTATCGACCCATCGTCGTAACACCAAGAAGTCTCGGAAATAGGGGTTGGATCGGGGATGGTGGCTTCATCCTGAGCGAGGGGTTCATCGAATGAAAGTGGGGGAAGTGGAAAGTTAAGGAAACTCGAAAGGGGTGCCTGCGGAGCTTCATCATCATACACCGGCTCGGATTCTTCAATTGCCGGTTCTTGCTCGCTTGGAATATCAACGCCGTAGTCGTCCATCCTATCCTTCCATTCTCTCTCCATTCTTGTAATGTCATCCAAAGCCGCATAGAGAGGATTGACCGGAGTAGGAGGAACCGTGACCCTCTTTAATTGTTCCTCCATGGAAGTAATCTTATCAAAAAGAGATTGTTGGAGGGGTGTGACCTGAACAACAGAAGGTTGGCAGGGCCTTGAAGGAGGAGGGGCCGTATAAAAAGGCCGTGGAGGTGGATTAATGGGCCGACCCGTAGAAGAACCCGGATGGGCCGGATTGCAATGAATAAATGGGCCTTGGGGCCGTGATGGAGGAGGAATAGAAGGAGGCGGGTGATGGGCCACCCGAGTAGAATGAACAGGAGGAGATGGGTAATGGGCTACCCGATTAGGATTGGAAGGAGGAGGGTGATGGGCCACCCGAATAGAATTGGAGGGAGATGGGTGATGGGTCACCCGAATAGAATTGGAAGGAGGTAGGTGATGGGCCACCCGTATAGAATTGGAAAGAGGGGGAGATGCATGAGATGTACCCTCAACGGCAGCCTTAAGGGCTTGGATCTGTTGAGGGGTAAGATGATCTAATGCATGGATGATTCGAGAGACCTTCTCGTCATTGGGAGGAGACGGTCCCGAGGGAATAGTGGCCTGAAATTGAGTAGGTGGACCATGAGAATGGACATTGCCCATGGGTTGGGTATGACCATGAGAATAAGGACGTGGTCCCTTGAAAGAATGGTGAGAATGCTGATTAACATGTTGAAATTGAGGATATGAAGTGCTAGGTTGTGCATCCTCATGAATTGAATTGAACATGTTTCTATCATGGTAAGCCATTATATAATCAAAAATTCTCAATAATTATGCAAATAAGCACACAAGTTGGAATGGTTACCGTGATTTTTGATTGTTTTATCCTTGGTGAATTAAGGATTTTAATAAAGTTTGGAAAGATTCACACAAGGAGAGTCCTAGTTTCAAATGAGATTTGAACTCCAATGCCAACTAGGAACTCTCACTTACCACGTATTAGGCCAACTATATCGGGACTCCAAAAGGGTACAACCTGCCCGGCGTCCGTGAGGGAATCCACGGGTGCGGGGACTTACGGAGGCTTGGTTTAGGAATTTCCAATCCAAAGAGACGGAATGCTCAATGGAGGGTCGTTCCTTCACCAAGGGGGTGTGTGGATCCTAATGAAGAGGAGGGGGCTCCCAAACCAATGCAAAGAATGAATGCAACAGGGGCAATCAGGCCAACCACAATAATATAATCAATAAAGATAAGCAGGAAATACCATGAAAAACCACAGCCGGAGGGTTCTGGAAACCCACGGTAAAAACACGCCCTTGAAGGGGGCGCTACTAAACAAGGACACGACGGTGTATCTGTCGTGAATCAAGCCCAGGGGCAGGGTGAAATACGCCTTAGAGAGAGGCGCTATAAATAAAAGGACGCCCTGTACAACGGGCGTCAACTCACAAGAAACGCCTTAATCTGCGGCGCGAATCAATAAAGAAACGCCCTGGAGAAGGGCGTGAATTCAAAGACAGCGTAATAAAACCAAGAGAAATCAGGATATATGTTGAAAAACGCCCTGTCAGAGGGCGTAAAGTATGAATAAGACGCCCTGGGTTAGGGCGTTAAATCAAGAAAAACGCCTCTTCCAGAGGCGTGAATTCACTTTCTCCAGAAGAACTTCACGGCCAGCAGTATTAACACTCAATCACACAATCATGGCAATCAATAGAATAAGCATGCTCATCAAGAATTTTAAATAAGTGGAAACCTTAAAGAAAAATCAACAAACTGACCAATCACTTAGGGGAGGGTGTAAAACCAATGGAGGGTGCCCGAGGGGCACAAAAAGGGGAGACGCACCGAGGGTGCAATAGGGGAGACGGCACACGCGGGTGCCTAAGGGGAAAGGGTAATAAACAAAGAACACAAAGGGTCCCACCGTGATCGCCAATTTGTAGATTTGATTTAAAATCCACACTTAAATATAAAGAGCAATAGATATGATGAAAGCAATAAGATAGCACGGGGTGCTAATGTGGAGTGTGTGTGATCGCCAGAGACACGAGGGTCTCAAAGAGGAGATTGATACGGGGAGATGATCGCAAAATACCTCAAAAGATGCGGGGGATGTGAGTACTCCTTTTCTCTTCAAGATCGGCCGGCCGACGAAGAGAGTTCTTCCTTTGATTACCCTTGCAAACAACAAAGACAACAACACCAAAAGATATGGATTAGAAACAATGGTGTAGCATCAAATTCAATAAAAATATAAGTGAGCATGAAGAATATGAACAATACACACCTTAAGGGGATTGCCCTTAAACCCCTATGCAAAGAGGGTGTGGGGAGATGTATGATGCATGCAAATAAATAAAAGTAAGGGAAGTGTGCAAGAGATGCACTATGGGGAGATCTCAATATGATGGTTGAGAAAAATCAATAACAATGATGCATGCATGACTTAATGAAAAATACAAATAAGGGGAGATAAGATAGAAAAATCTTGTTTGGGTGGCTTCTTTGGCTTGAATGCTCGATGGGAGGAAGCCTCAAAGGGATGAAGAGTTGAACCGTGGAAGAAGCCTCTCCTTAGCCAATGCCACCCTACCTTCGGTTCCTGTAAAAAGAAAAGAAAACAACAGAAGAAAAAGAGAAGAAGCAGAAGAAGAAGAATAAGAAGAAGAAGAAGAGGGAGGCAGAAGAAGAAGAAGAAGAAAAAATAGAAGAACGTCAGCGGAGAATAAGAAATATCGGAACCGAAGAAGAGGAGTCCAACCCATTAACAGAGCTCGGAAGCTCTATTAAATAGGTTGAGGAAGAGATAAACATGGCCAAGAGTCCTAAGAGGGAAATGATAAGAATGGGCAAGAGCCCAAACCAAGTAGGCATCTATCGAAGCAAGGACTCTCGGGGGAAAGGGCGGCGAAGCCAGAAGGTGAAACACGCCTTAGTTCAGGGCGTCAATTTATGAATTGACGACTTGACAGAGGGCGTTTCTCAAAAACACGCCCTGCACAAGGGCGTTTCTCAAAAATCAAATTTAGCAATAAAAATTCCCCATATTTGAAAAATGTAAAAACACGCCTCAATCAAAGCCACTTTTAAATACACGCCCCGTGGAAGGACGTGAATTTGAAGAGCTCAAACGGGGAAGTCGGTCAAACCTAAAAAAATTAACGCCCTCAGGTGAGGTCGTCCTTTCTTTAAGAAACGCCCTAGATTAAGTCATGTTTTAAGAAAACACGCCCTTACTCAGGTCGTAAATTCAAAAAATTCAGAAAATAGAAAAATGGGGAGAAATAGATAAAATGGAAAAGACACGCCCTAGACAAGGGCGTGTTTCAAAAACACGCCCCTGATGAGGGCGTGAATTCATAAAATAGAGATAAATGCTCAGAAAATCCAGAAAAATAGGAAAAGGGAGATAAATGGGGAAAAATAGGAGAAATCAGGGGCAATCCATGAAAAGTGGGAAAACCACTCAAATAAGCTGATTTGAGGGTCAAATGGGGCATCGCAGAGCGATATGAAATATACTCAAAATAATATCAATTTTGGCGTGTCTACAGTCGGCCGGGTGGCCCTGACCATCATAGGTAGGGGTGAGCACGGTTTGGTTTGGTTTGGTTTGAAGAGAATTTTTCTCAAACCAAACCGAACCGAATTAAGGCTTCAACCCGAACCAAACCAAACCAAACTAGTTTGAAACCAAACCAAACCAAACCGAATTAATTCGATTTGGTTCGGTTTGAACCATATTCATCTCCCCTTTTATAATTTAGATTGGATTCAAACAATAGTAGAGAAAGGTAGGGTAAAAGAATTTCTACCAAATAAAGTAAATATTAAAAAAATAACATAAAAGTTGTAACTTGTAAGAACAAGCTCCATAATATTTTCACATAAAAAATGAAGAACTTCAGTTACAGTAAAATAGAAGGTGATTTGAAACCTATTTCATAAAGTCAAAAACCCCATTAGGATGGTGGGAATTGGACTTTTTGAATTGGGATTTATAGGTACATATACATTTATATTAATTTGATAAAAATATTCTTAAATTTGGGTTATTCGGTTCGGTTTGGTTTTGTTCGGTTTCTTGAACTTCAAAATCAAACCAAACCAAAATTTTTAATACGGTTCGGTTTGAACCCAAACCAATTTTTTTTTAAATTTCAACCCAAACCAAACCGAACCAAATCTATCGGTTCGGTTTGGTTTTCAGGTTGAACTCGAATAATGATCACCCCTAACCATAGGACTTGAAGGTCGGAAGGGACATCCTTGGGGATAGTCTGGCCTCCAAAATGTCAGACGAAAACGGAGACCGCTCCTCTTCCTCCTTAGTGGCAGAGTTCTGTTGCAGGGCCCGGAGGGCCTGCTCTTGCTCGGCGAAATGTTGCTCGAACTCTCGGAGTTGTAGGGAGAGCTCTGGATGAGTGCGAGGAGATCCCGAGACATTTCTGGTGTGTTTGCGCTTGCTTTCATGCCGTCACACACCGAGGCCGGCCGCCGGTACTGGTGGGTGCGCTTCACGTTCCTTTCTACGAGGGTTGGAGGTAGCTTTTTGTTCGGCGGCCTGAGGTGGGAGATGGGAAGGTTCGCCCGCCGTGTTGCGGATGATGCGACCTTCTTGGAGAATAAAACAGCCTCATGCCGTTCACCGGGAAGCTTCCAGACGGGGGGGGGGGGGGGGGGGGCTCGACCGTGAATGTTGTGAGCGCTCCTCTCTGGCTACCTGGGCCCGCATCAGGTCGATGAGGACATCCAGCTTATCGTTGAGGGCTTGGAATGCCGCAGGATCTACCATGGGGAGCGGGGCCTCCATAGGTGGAGGGGGTGGAACGTTGGCTTGGTTAAGAGGAATGTGGCTAGTCATAGAATTAGACGGCACACGCCCTTCAGTCGCCGTTGTCGATGCTTTTCCCCTGTCTCCGGCTACCCGCCTACTGCTACTCCTTCGCACCATACTGACTTTTGGCTTGTTTCCCACAGACGGCACCAGATGAAGAGGTGAGATCTCGTGCTAAGCTATGAACCGTCGGATCAGGGATGATCGTGGGGGGTTAGCCACCTTGAGATAGATTCCTGCGATCTGAGAAAGAAAATCAGGGGGCCCGAGGTTGAGATTATGAGGAAAATCCTCCGATGCTTAAGTCAGTAGTGGTAAGAGCTCTAAGAGTGCGAAGGAGGCAAGGGGGCGTGGGGCATGAGACTGCTCCTCACTAGTGAAGTGGCTAGAATTGGCTTACCTTTCCGGAGGACTTCCTGGGGTTTATATAGCAGTACATTTTATTTTTGGGGCAGGGGAAGAGGGCGAGCTTAGGGGGCGTTACCCCCCTAAATGTGGGCTCTTAACTGTTCGAAGGCGCTCACCCTTCTTTTAACCCCTGGACTTCCCCCGGTCGGTTACACTCGATCGCCTTTCGGGCTTTCCCCGAGCAATGGAGGATACCATTATTCAGACTCCCGGGCCAGTAAGGTACATGGGCTATGTCAGTCCGAATGAGTTGGGCCTCCTGATGAGTGGGCCCAATAATAGGGCTATCACTCGTTGGGCTCAGTGGGTCTCGTTGGGCCGCATGGGGCCACATATCTTTTTGGGTTTCTAATTTACCCCTCTCCAGTAATGATTGCGGCACTCTTGTTTTCTTCAAGTTTGTTTGAAAGAGGTAATGCCATCAGGGAAAATGCAAAACCAAAACTATGATGCACAGGTTTCATGTTCTGACTTGTCAAATTTGTAGTTCCATGTTTTATCTATGACCTACCTTCTACATTTGTATGCTAACATTTTTTATGGTTTTATCTGATCTGATGTTCCAACCCCTATGTTTTGCCTTATCTTTTACATATTGCATTCGTACGATTATCCTTTACTTTATGCATACGTACGGTTTTACTTTTTTGCCATGAGAATAATTTGGATAGCAAGTATTTTTAGGCAGCTTCTATGATGCGGGATGACTAACCTAAACGGGTCTGACTAGATGACTAAAAAAAATAGACAATATGCTACAATATATCGGCAAAT
Source organism: Amorphophallus konjac (assembly GCA_022559845.1). Classification (NCBI taxonomy): domain Eukaryota; kingdom Viridiplantae; phylum Streptophyta; class Magnoliopsida; order Alismatales; family Araceae; genus Amorphophallus; species Amorphophallus konjac. The sequence goes on from CM040122.1 coordinate 54,021,893, forward strand.
AAACTGTTGCGCACATGAATTTCGAGAGAGATAATACGTGAAAATAACAGTAGCTATGCTATGGGAAAGCCGTCCCTCGCAGGGAGAAACGTCGAACCGAACGGTAAGTAGGACTACCATGGTCTAGGGTACCAATCTCACATGTAACGAACTCAAAAATGACGCTCTCAGGTGGGATGCTCACAAGCACACAATCCGATATTGAATAATAATATATTAAGCTCGGAAGTCCCACACACTCAACGGCAACAGAAATAACCAATACGAAATGAGCAAGAGTTGAGCGAACTATCAA